>BNST01000161.1:0-108759 GCA_019650275.1 Xylocarpus granatum | reverse complement strand
TATTTTGTTGACTTAGGAAAACATATCCTAAGTGGATGAGAACCTAAGTACTAGTTGAATTAGGATAAGGCTGTCTTAGGACTATAAATATAGCCCATTATTTGTGAGGAGATATGCTCCGAATTTTGGATATTTCTCATTCATTAATCAAGAATCAAGGCTAGCATTCTTGATTCTATGCCTGTTGGGTGTGGAAGCAGTGTCGGACACGCTCTACAATGAGCGGGATGAACTTCCTGGAGCAATTAGAACATCCCCGTGGGCGCTGCAGAGGCTTAAGGCATGTTGTACAGTGTGCAGGACGAACTTCGAGAGTGACCGTAAAATCACAGTGGGCTCGGCAGAGGCATTGGATGTGTTCGGCAATGCTCGGGACGAACCTGCAGGAGTAACTAAAACATCCCCACGGGCATGGCAGAAGCAGTGGGCACACTTCACCATGCATGGGACAAACTTCCAGGAGCAACTGGACCATCCCCACGGGCTCAGCAGAGGCAGCAAATAAGTTTGGCAGTGATCAAGATGAACTTCTAGGAGCTACTGAAACATCCCCCCAGGGATGGCAGTGGCTTCTGGAGCATTGGGCTGTATGTGGGACGAGCTTTCGGGAGTGACCGGAACATCCCTGCGGGCATCGCAGATGTGTCAGGTGCATTCAGTAGTGCACAGGATGATCTTCTGGAAAGTGACCAGAACGCCCCCATTGGCTCGGCAGAGGCGTTGGACACGTTTGGCAGTGTGCAGGACGAACTTCGTGAAGTGACCAGAACAGCCCCATGGGCGCAGCAGGAGCATCAGGTGATTCAGCAGTGCACGGGTCGAACTTCCGAGAGCAACCGGAACATCCCGCGGGTGTGGTAGAGGCATTGGGCGCTTTCAACAGTGTGCGAGATGTACTTCTGGGAGCGACTGTAAATCCCAGCGGACGTGGCAGATGGTTGGGTGCATTCAGCAGTGTGTGGGACAAACTACCTTGTGTGATTAGAACACCCCTGCAGGTGCGGCAGAGGCATTGGGCGCAATAGGCTGTGCGCGGGACGATCTTCAGGGAGTTACCGGAACATCCCTGCAGACACAGCAGATTCATCGGGTGCATTTCCCAGTGTGTGGGACGAACTTCTGGGAGCGACCAGAAAATCCTTGCTGGCTCGGCAGAGGCATCGAATGCATTCGGTAGTGCTTGGGATGAACTTCCAATAGCGAGCAGAATATCCCTGCAGGCATGGTAGAGGTGTCAGGCACGTTTGGCAGTGTGCGGGATGAAATTCCGGGAGCAACCAAAACATCCCCGCTGGCAGGGCATTGGCATCAAACATGCTCGGCAGTGCGCTGGAACATCCCCACAGGCGTGGCAGAGGTGTTGGTTGCATTCGGCCATGAACTGGATGAACTTCCATGAGCGAGCAGAACATCCCTGCAGATGCGGCAGCAACATAGGGTGCACTTGTCAGTTTGCCAGAACATCAGTGCAGGTGTGGCACAGGCGTTGGTCACATTTGACCATGTGTAGGATGAACTTTTGGGGGCGACCAGAACATGCCTGCAGGTATAGCATCAGCATTGGGTGCGCTCGGTAGTGTGAGGGATAAAACTTCCGGGAGAGACCGGAACATCTCCACTGGCACAGCAGCTGCTTCGGGTGTGTTTGGTAGTGCATGGGATGAACCTCTGAGAGCAATCGGGACACCCCTGCAGGTGCAGCATTGGCGTCGGGCACATTTGTGTTGGAGTCCCAATTTTTTCCCCAGTTTTTCTACACCTTAGGTTTCAGCACGCCTACTGGAATCCTTCCTAACTTGCTGTCCCATTTGATCCCTGAGTTCTTTTCTTATATTTACGTCCCCTAAGCTGTCCTTTGGGTTAACTAATATATATAAGGATATGTTGGATAGGCAAGACAACTCTTAAACCTATCACAACTTGCCCTTGGTTGAAGAAGACAACTCTTAACTTCAACCTTAGCTCTTAAGCAAGGAAGACAACTCTTAACCTTGACTTAAGCCCAAGTTATCTCAAGACAACTCTTAAAAGATAACCAAAAACATAAACAAGAATGTAAGCAAGAATGCTAACCTTGATTCTTGATTATTGAAGGAGAAAATAACAAAATTCGGAGCATATGTCCTCCTCACAAATAATGGGCTGTATTTATAGTCCTAAGACAGCCTTATCCTAATTTAACTAGTACTTAGGTTCCTTATCCACTTAGGATATGTTTTCCTAAGTCAACAAGCTTTTCTAAGTCAACTAAAACATTATCAAGATAGACCTTATCCCATTGTTTCCTAATCCTACAAGGATTCTTGGTCTTTCTTGAATTCCTACTAAGACTAGAATTCCTACTTTGACTAAGTCCTTCTATCCTTATCTTATCTTCTTTCCTACAGCTGCTGACTTCTTCTTTGCTGTTTCCTTCTTGGATTAGACTTCTGCTGTGGCGTCCTTCCTCTCAAAGACTTCTCTTTGGCATGGTCATCTTGCTGAAGTAAACCTTTCAAGACGTCCTGCTGCTGCTGGAGTTCTTCATGCCGTCACTCTCCTTCTCCTGCTCAGATTGCTTCCTGTGTGTCCTGCCAATGCTGGTCTTCTTCTTGGCTTGGATTTCTGCAATCACTTAGGACTGAGTCAGAACCTGGCCGTGCTTCACTGCTTGCTGCGTGCAGGCTTGTTACACACACACTCTGGCCTCTTGCTGTCTCTCTTGCTGCCTGGTGTGTTGCATGCATTTGTTCATGCTCCCTTTGCCTCCTAAGGTCCTCAACAGCTTGGCAGTGTGTACAATGAACTTCTGGTAGTGACCGAAACATCACTGCTGGTGCGGCAAAGGCTTCAGGCACGTTGGGCTGTGTTCAAGAAGAACTTATAGGAGTGACCAGAACATCCCTGCCGGCATGGTAGCAGTGTTGGACACATTTGGTAGCCCACGGGATGAACTTTCAGGAGCAACCAGAACATCTCTGCCAGTGCAGCAGAGGTTTCAGGCACATTGGGCAGTGTAAGAGAAGAACTTCTAGGAGCAACCAAAACATCTCCACAGGGTGTGGCAGTGCACAGGATGAACTTCCAGGAGCGACTGGAACATCACTGCAGGCGCAGCAGTGGCATCAGGCGTGTCGGGCAGCATGCAGGAAGAACTTCCTTGATCTACTGAAACATCCCCTCGGGCACCGCAGAGGCATCCAGTGCATTTGGCAGTGCATGGGGCAAACTTTTGGGGGCAACCAAAACAACCTGGCATGTTGGGACAAACTTTGGGGGCAACCGAAACAACCCTGAGGGCGTGGCTGGAGGGTCAGGCACATTCTGCAGTGCTCAGGACAAACTTTCGGGAGTGACTGGAACATCCCTGCAGGCACAGTAGCAGCATTGGACATGTTCGGCAGCGGCATTCCCGTTAATGCAACAGCGGCATTGGACATGTTCGGCAGTGCACAAGACAAACTTTTGGGAGCAACCAGAACATTCCCATGGGCACTGCAGCGACGTTGGACATATTTGACATTGTGCAGGACAAACTTCAAGGAGTGACCTGAATAACCCCACAGGTGTGGCAGAGGCTTCGGGCACAATGGGCAGTGCATGGCACGAACTTTTGGGAGTGACCGGAACATCACCACAAGCATGGTAGAGACGTTGGACACGATTGGCAGTACTCAAGACAAACTACTGGAAGCGATGGGAACATCCCCACGGGTGCGGCAAAGGCTTCAGGTGCATTCGGCAGTGTGTGAGATGATTTTTTGGGAGCAACCATGAGTGCAACAGCATCATTGGGCATGTTCGACAATGAGCACAACAAACTTTCAGAGGAGACCGGAACAGCCCCACAGGTGTTGCAGTGCTGTCAGGTGCATACAGCAATGTGGAAGACGAACTTCCGGGAGCAACCAGAACATCCCCGCAGGCGCGGTGGAGGCTTTGGGTGCATTAGGCAGTGCGTGGGATAAACGTCCCTAAGCAACTGAAAGATCCCGGCAGGTGCGGTCAGCATTACACAGGACAAGCTTCCAGGAGCGACTGAAAAATCCCCGCAGGTGTGGCAGATCCGTCAGGCGCGTTTGGTAGTGTGCAAGACGAACTTCCATGATTGACCCAAACATCCCCGCAGGTGTGTTCAACAGTGTGCAGGACAAACTTCCTTGAGCGACAAGATCATCCTTGTGGGCTTGTTGAACAGTGCACAGCATGAACTTCTGGCAGCAACCAGCGCATCCCGGCGGGCACTGCAAAAGTGCTGGGCGCATTCGGCAGTGTGCTGGATGAACTTCTGGGAGCAACCAGAACATCCCAGTGGGCACGGCAGTGCTGCCGGGTGCATTTGGCTGTGCATGGATCGAACTTCCAAGAGTGACCTGAACATCCCTGTGGGTGCGGCAGAGGTGTCAGACACGTTCGGCAGTGTATTGGACGAACATCTGGGAGCGACCAGAACATTGCCGCAGGTGTGTGAGTGGCATCAGATGCAGTTGGCAAGGCACAGAACAAACTTAAGGGAGCAACCGGAACATCCCTACGAGTGTGGCAGTGAAGTCGGGCATGTTGGCAGTGCATGGAATGAACTTCCAGATGCGATCAAAACATCCCCATGTGTGCAGTAACGGCGTTGGGTGCAATTAGCAGCACGCGGGATGAACTTCAATGAGTGACTGGAGCATCAACACTGGCACGATGGAGGTGTCGGGTGTGTTTGGCAGTGTGCAGGATGAACTACTAGGAGCAACAAGAACATCCCCGCGTGCGCGGCAGTGCCACTGGGCATGTTTGTGTTGAGGACCTTAGGAGGCAAAGGGAGCACGAGAGAATGTGCACAAGGCGCCAGGCAGCAAGAGAGGCAGCAACCGACCAGCAAGTGCGCACAACCAGCATGCACGCCAGCCAAGAAGAAGACCAGCATTGGCAGGACACGCAGGAAGCAATCTGAGCAGGAGAAGGAGAGTGACGGCGTAAAGAACTCCCGCAGCAGTAGGACATCTTGGCAGGATTAGCTTGGCAAGATGACCATGCCAGCAAGAAGTCTAATTCAAGAAGGAAATGGCAAAGAAGAATTCAGCAGCTGAAGGAAAGAAGATAAGATAAGGACAGAAGGACTTGGTCAAAGTAGGAATTCTAGTCTTGGTCAAATGATCTAGTAGGATTAGGAAACAAGAGATAAGGTCTATCTTGATAATGTTTTAGTTGACTTAGAAAAGCTTGTTGACTTAGGAAAACATATCCTAAGTGGATAAGGAACCTAAGTACTAGTTAAATTAGGATAACGCTGTCTTAGGACTATAAATACAGCCCATTATTTGTGAGGAGCTGATATGCTCTGAATTTTGTTACTTTCTCATTCAATAATCAAGAATCAAAGGTTAGGATTCTTGCTCACTTTCTTGTTTATATTTTCAGTTATCTTTTAAGAGTTGTCTTGAGATAACTTGGGCTTAAGTCAAGGTGAAGAGTTGTCTTCCTTGCTTAAGAGCTAAGGTCGAAGTTAAGAGTTGTCTTCTTCAACCAAGGCAAGTTGTGATAGGTTTAAGAGTTGTCTTGCCTGTCCAACATATCTTTTATATATTAGTTAACCTGAAGGACAGCTTAGGGAGACATAAATATAAGAAAAGAACTCAAGAATCAAATGGGACAGCAAGTTAGGAAGGATTCCAGTAGGCTGTGTGCAGAATGAACTTCCAAGAGCGACCGGAACATCCCCACAGGCACAGCAGCAGCGCCAGACACGTTTGTGTTGAGGAACTTAGGAGGCAAAGGGAGTGTGAGCGAATGCTCGCAACGCGCCAGGCAGCAAGAAAGACAGCAACAGGCCAGAGTGTAAGCGCAACAAGCCTGCACACAGCAAGTAGTGAAGCACAGCTAGGTTCTGACTCAGTCCTAATCAATTGCGGAAATCAAAGCTAAGAAGAAGACCAGCATTGGCAGCACACGCAGGAAGCAATCCAAGCAGGAGAAGGAGAGTGACGGCATGAAGAACTACAACAGCAACAGGACATCTTGAAAGGTTTACTTCAGCAAGATGACCACGCCGAATAGAAGTCTTGGAGAGGAAGGATGCCACAGTAGAAGTCTAATCCAAGAAGGAAACGACAAAGAAGAAGTCAACAGCTGTAGGAAAGAAGATAAGATAAGGATAGAAGGACTTAGTCAAAGTAGGAATTCAAGAAAAACCAATAAACCTTGTAGGAGTATGAAACAATGGGATAAGGACAAACTTCTAGGAGCGACCAAAACATCTCCGTGGGTGCAGCAGCAGCATTTGGCACATTTGGCAATGCACGGGATGAAGTTCTGGGAGTGACTAGAACATCCCCCTGGGCATGGAACCAGCGTTGGACATGCTTTGAAGTGTGCGGGCGAACTTCCGGTAGCAACCGAAACATCGCTGCTGGTGAGATAGAGACTTCAGGGGCATGGGGCTATGTGCGAGAAGAACTTACAGGAGTGATGGGAACATCCCCGTGGGCATGGCAGCAGTGTCAAACACATTTGGCAGTGCATGGGAGGAACTTCTGGGAGCAACTGGAACATCCCTGCCAGTGTGGCAGAGGCTTCAGGCGCATTGGGCAGTGCACAAGAACTTCCAGGAGTCACTGGAACAACCCCACTGGTGTGGCAGAGGCGTAGGTGCATTCAGCAGTGTGCAGGATGAACTTCCAGGAGTGACCAGAACATCACCGCAGGCGCGGCAGTGGCATCGGGCACATTGGGCATTGCACAGGACAAATTTCATTGATCTACCGAAACATCCCCTCGGGCACGGCAAAGGCATTAAGGGCATTTGGAAGTGTGCAGCAAAAACTTCTGGGAGCGACCGGAACATCCCTGTGGGTGCGGAAGAGGCTTAGGGCTGGCTGGACAGTGCGTGGGACAAACTTCTGGAGCTGAACATCCTCATGGCTGCAGCGGAGGCATCTGGCATATTTGGCAGTGCATGGGATGAACTTCAAGGAGCAACCGGAACATACCTGCGGGTGCAGCAGAAGCAACAGATGTGTTCTGCAATTCACAGAGCGAACTTTTGGGAGTGACGGGAACATCCCTGCAGGCATGACAAAGGCATCGGGTGCGTTTGTGTTGAGAACCTAAGTATGCAGGAAAGGCAATGGGCAGAAAATGGGGCAGCAAAGGAGAGCATGGGCCAGAAAATGTGCAGAACAAGCATGGCAACAGCAAGTATGCAGCCCAGCAGTGAGGCCCGGACAGTATTTGACTTAATCCTAATCAATGAAGGACATTCACGCCAACAGGAGTTCCAGCAGAAGAAGGATATTCACATCAAGAAGAACTCCAGCAGCATTAAAACATATGTGTCAAGGAGAGTTCCAACAATAGCAAGACATCTAAGCCAAGGACTCCAGCAGCAGCAGGATATGCATGGTGTAATTCGAGCAGGATAAGGATGTGTACGGCATGAAGAACTCCAGCAGCAGCAGGATGTCAAGAAGAGTTTAGCTTCAACAAGTTGTTCACATCAAGGAGAAGTCTTGGGACAGAAGGGCATGCCATAAGAAAGTCCTAATCTTAGAAGAAAACACAAGATAAAGACCAGCAGCTGTAGGTGATAAGACAAGATAAGGATAAAGAAGTTTAGTCAAAATAGGATTAGTCAATCAAGAAGACCAAGAATCCTAGTAGAATTAGGAAACATTTGGATAAGGTCTATCTTGATAAGATTCTAGTTGTCTTATCAAGATAGAAATAGGAAACCTTGTTGACGTAGGAAAACTTGTCCTAAGTGGATAAGGAACTTAACTACTAGTGAAATTAGAAAAAAGGCTGTCCAATACTATAAATACAGCCCATTATTTGTTAGCACGAATATATGCTCTGAATTTGTAACTTTTCATTCATTAATCAAGAATCAAGCTGCATTCTTGCTTATATTCTTGTTTATATTTTGGTTATCTTTTAAGAGTTGTCTTGAGATAACTTGGGCTTAAGACAAGGTGAAGAGTTGTTTTCCTTGCTTAAGAGCTTAGGTTGAAGTCAAGAGTTGTCTTCTTCAACCAAGGCAAGTTGTGATAGGTTTAAGAGTTGTCTTGCCTATCCAACATATCCTTTTATTGTTAATCTATCCCAAAGGACAGCATAGGGGACGTGAATCAAAGAAAAGAACTCAAGAATTAAATGGGACAGAAAGTTAGGAGAGGTTTAGAAGTTGTGCTAACCCTAAGGTGTAGAAAAGTTGGGACAAGAAATCGGGACCCCAACAGTTCAGTAGTGCACGAGATGAACTTCTGGGAGTTACCAGAACATCCCTGTAGGTGCGGCAGAGGCGTCGGGTGCATTTGTGTTGGGGTCCCGATTTTTTCCCCAACTTTTCTACACCTTAGGGGTCAGCACGCCTACTGGAATCCTTCCTAACTTGCTGTCCCGTTTGATTCTTGAGTTCTTTTCTTATTTTATATCCCCTAAGCTGTCCTTCGGGTTAACTAATAGATATAAAGATATGTTGGATAGGCAAGACAACTCTTAAACCTATCACAACTTGCCTTGGTTGAAGAAGACAACTCTTAACTTCAACCTTAGCTCTTAAGCAAGGAAGACAACTCTTAACCTTGACTTAAGCCCAAGTTATCTCAAGACAACTCTTAAAAGATAACCGAAATATAAACAAGAATAGAAGCAAGAATGCTTACCTTTGATTCTTGATTAATGAATGAGAAAATAACAAAATTCGTAGCTTATCAGCTCCTCACAAATAATGGGCTGTATTTATAGTCCTAAGACAGCCTTATCCTAATTTAACTAGTACTTAGGTTCCTTATCCACTTAGGATATGTTTTCCTAAGTTAAATAAAATATTATCAAGATAGACCATATCCTTTGTGTCCTAATCCTACTAGGATTCTTGGTCTTTCTTGAATTCCTACTTAGACTAGAATTCCTACTTTATCTTGTTTTCTACAGCAGCTGGACTTCATCTTGACTTATCCTTCTAGGGCTAGGACTCTCAATAATTATCCTTCTGCCCTTAGAATTCTTGTTGTCACAACTATCCTATTGTTATAGGAATTCATCATGCGTTTCTTGCTGCTGCCTCTCTTGCTGCCTGGCGCTTGCGCGCATTCTCTCACGCTCCCTTTGCCTTCTAAGGTCCTCAACAATCCCCCTTTCTTGGAGACTCACCTTGTCCTCAAGGTGAAAATTAGGAAAACATTGCTGGATATCGTCATAGTCTTCCCATGTTGCTTCATCCTTGGGCGAATGACTCCACCATATAAGTACTCTCCATACTGGCCTTCTATTGCGCCCATAACTTACTATGCGAAATCCCAATGCTTCCTTTGGGTGTTGCCCCAGGTGATCTTCATTAAAAACGTCGGGCAGTCCCTCATTCACTTGTTTCATATCTCCTATCCTTTTTCTCAATAATGAAATGTGAAACACTGGATGCAATTTGGAGTTTAATGGTAGTCTTAGGCGATAAGCTACTGCTCCAATTCGCTCTACCACCTCATATGGTCCAAAGTACTTCCTAGCCAGCTTCACTGTAGTTGGCTTTCCAGCCTTGATTTTCCTCCTAGGGTGGATCTTAAGATAGACATAGTCACCTACCTCAAATTCCACTTCCTTCCTCTTTTTATCCGCTTGTTTCTTCATTCGGTCCCTTGCCTTCTCAAGCTCTTGCTTGAGTTTCTTTAGGACCTCATCTCTTGATTGAAGTGCGATATCTACTTCATGTATGTGGCTGTTCCCCATGTTATAACTTGTCATTCCCGGGGTTGGTCTTCCGTATACTGCTTGATAAGGTGACATCTTGATTGCTGCGTGATAGGTAGTATTGTACCACAATTCTGCCCATGGTATGTACTCCTCCCACTTGTTTTGCTGATCATGGCAAAAACACCGTAAATACTGTTCTAAAGTTCGATTGGTTACCTCACTTTGACCATCTGTTTGTGGATGAAAGGCGGATGAGGCGACCAAGTTGCTGCCGAGCTGTGTGAAGAGCTCTTTCCAGAATTTGCTCATAAAGACAGTGTCTCTATCGGACAGCATTGTTCGTGGTATGCCATGAAGTCTTACCACGTTCTTGATGAACTCTTGGGCTACTTCTTTTGCCGTGTAGGGCTGCTTGAGTGGCACAAAGTGTGCACTCTTACTGAGTCTGTCCACTACGGTTAATATCACTGTATAACCCTTTGCTGTTCGGCATTCTCGTTATGAAGTCCATTGTCAAATCTTCCCAAACTTGTTCTGGTATTGGCAAAGGTTGTAATAACCCCTTTATCTTACCGCCTTCTGGTTTGGTGCACTGACACACATCACATTCTCGGACTAGCTTTTTGATCTCAGCTTTAAGTCCTTCCCACCAAAAGAATAACTTAATTCGTATGTAAGTACGAAACCATCCTGAATGTCCTCCTTCTCGTGAGTTGTGGAAGTGATTCAAGATCTTTTCTCTTAGTCCTGGTATGTTTGGTACATATACTTGCTGCTTGTGCCAAATATATCCATTTTTAAGGGTGAATTTACTAACCTCAGGGTCGAAATTCTTGACCTTCTCAGTGAGCTCTTGGCTTTGCGGGTCAATTTCTAGTGCCTCCTTGATTTCTGTCCATACATTCCACTCCGCTCCGCTAATGGCAGTGAGGCATGCATCATTAGGCTCATATGCTGTCCAAAGCGCTTGACCTCCATTGCTTCTAGACAATGCATCTGCCACTTTATTTTCCTTGCCTGGTTTGTAGATTATTTCATACTCATAACCCAGCAATTTGACAAGGAACTTTTGCTGCTCCGGGGTGGTAATTTTCTGCTCCATGAGGCTTCTCAAGGGTTGTTGATCTATAATGATTAGGAATTTCCTCCCAAGAAGGTAAGGTTGCCATACCTTGACTGCATGGATGATGGCTAACATCTCCTTGGCGTATACTAACCATTCCTTTCTTCATGGGCCCTAAGACTCTGCTCATGTATGCAATAGGTCTTCCAGCTTGACTCAGGACAGCACCTATTCCATCTTGACATGCGTCAGTGTGAAGCTCAAAAGTTTGGTTGAAGTCAGGCAGTGCTAACACTGGCGTCTCACACATAGCTTGCTTTAACAACTTGAATGCGTCTTCACTCTTCTCTGTCCATAGGAATCCGTCTTTCTTTAGCAAATCCGTTAGTGGTTTTGCTATGGCACCGTATTTGTGAACAAATCGGCGATAGTAGCCTGTCAAACCTAGAAATCCTCTAAGTTCTGTGACATTCTTTGGAGTTGGCCATGTTTGCATGGCTTCTATTTTTCGTTGGTCTACCTTTACTCCTTCTTCGGATATAATGTGACCAAGGTATTCAAGCTCCTCTTGCATGAATGTGCACTTGGATGGCTTGATGACAAAACGATTTCTTCTTAACACTTCTAGCACTTTTGCTAAGTGTTCTATGTGATCATTATGGTTCCTAGAATAGACCAAAATATCATTGAAGAAAACTAAAACAAACCTGCGCAAGTAAGGTTTGAAGATGTCATTCATGGCTGCTTGAAAGGTGGAGGGTGCGTTGCATAGTCCAAACGGCATGACTAGGTACTCATAGTGTCCACTATGAGTCCGAAATGCTGTCTTCTGCATGTCCTCTTCTTTCATGCGTACTTGATGATATCCGGCCTTGAGATCCAACTTGGTGAACAGCTTTGCTCCATGTAACTCGTCCAGCATATCATCAATTGTTGGGATCGGAAAATGATCCTTGATAATTGCTTGGTTGAGTGCCCGATAATCGGTGCAAAACCTCCAAGTTCCATCTTTCTTTCTAACAAGTAGAACGGGAGAAGAAAAGGGTGAGGTGCTAGGTCGGATAATACCTTGCTGTAACATCTCCTCCAGTTGTCTTTCGATCTCGTTCTTTTGGAAGTGTGCATACTGGTAAGGTGCTACATTAATCGCCTTGGTTTCGTCGATTAATGGGATGACATGGTCGTAATGTCTTGAGGGTGGTAGTCCTTGTGGCTCTCCTAAGACATCTCCGAATTGCTCCAAAAGATCCCTTACTCCTCTTGGTATGTCTTTGTGTGTAGGATGTTCGGTTGTGTTTTCCTCTTTTGTGGCTGATAGAATCGCAAAACATTGTGTACTTACTTCACAATGATGTACTGCATTAGTGGTGGATGCCTTCCATGTGCAGTCTTTTCCTTTCCATTGGAAGTGCATGGCCATGGATTCATAGTCGAACATTATCTTGCCTATGGTTTTAAGCCAAGCATTGCCTAAAACCACATCAAGACCTTCCAGTGCTAACACATGTAGTTCCGCCTCTATTTTGACTCCTTGAATTTGCATAGCTACTGGCTGGATTAATTGTGCACACTTGAGCTTCTATCCGCTTGCCACTCTTACCTCAAAAGGCGTAATCTTTTTCGGATGTAGCTGAAGTGTTTTGACCAATTTTGAATTGATAAAGTTATGAGTAGCTCCACTATCTATCAACACTAAAACGTTTTTTCCGTTAATGGTTGCGAATAACCTCATGGCAGTAGGCTTGGTGGTTGTCCCCTACTGCATGCAAATTGATTTCGCCTTCTTCCGCATGATCTAGGGAGTGTTCTGACTCTGCTTCCTCCTCGCTGTCCATGCGGCTGTCTTGTTCTTCCTCGTTGTTTCCCTCATGTTCTTCATCACTTACTACTTCAATGATGTTGAACAATCCTTTCTTGCACTTGTGGCCAACTTGCCACTTATCGTTGCACCTAAAACATAGGCCTCTTTCGATCCTCCTGTTGATTTCTTCGGTGGATAGTTTGAGAGGGTCCTTTGTTTTTGGGGCTTCTGTCCTACTTGATGAGGGTGTTTTACTTAGTTTGTCCGAGGGTTTGATGACCTTGGTTGTGCTGCGGGTGATGCTTCTCCCATCGTTGATGAGTCTCGCCAATCAAATGCATTGAGTGAGAGAGTTTGGATCCCTCATCTTCACTTCTCGACTTAGCCAAGGTACAAGGCCATCTAGAAAAGTGCCAATTAGTGCACTATCTGGCCAATGTCCTACCAATTCGGCTAACCTTTCGAATTCTTCAAGGTAACTTTCTAGAGATCCTTCTTGCCTTATCTTGGCAAGCTGTCCCTCATAGTTGGTCATGCTGAGATGGGCCAAATCTGTTCACTAACTCTTGTGTGAACCTTGTCCAGCCTATCCTTCTCCCTTCTCGACCATAGGTGGCCTTAAGCCAACGCCACCATTGGTTGGCTCTCCCACATAGGTGATAGGATGCAAACTCAACCCTTTCACCTCTTTCAATACCTTGTTTTTCAAAGTAAAATTCAGCCTTGGAGATCCATTCAGTTGGATCTCCCTTCTCAAAGGTAGGGAACTCAATTTTTACCTTAGGCCGTGTGTAATGGCTTGGGCTGTTGTAGTGCCAATCTTCCCTCCTTGTGGTGTGCCATGATTCTGCCTCAGGGTGATTTCGTACCCTTCTTGGTTGCCTCTGTCACTCCTGCAGGCATGTTCCAGTCACTACCGGAAGTTCATCCTGCCCACTGCCGAACGCTCTCAATGCCACAGCTACACCCATGGGGATGTTCTGGTTGCTCCCGAAAGTTCATCCCACACACTGCCCAATGCAACCAAAGCCTCTACCGTGGCTGTGGGGATGTTGCAGTCACTACCGAAATTTGGTCCTGTACACTGCCAAACGCATTGGATGCTACCACCAAACCTGTGGGGATTTTCCGGTCAGTCCTGGAAGTTCATCCCCCACACTGACCAATGGTCCCAGCAAAGGGATTTTTCAGTCACTTTCAGAAGATCGTCTGGTGCACCGCTGAATGCACCAAATGCTGCCGCCATGCCAGTGTTGATGTTCCAGTCGCTGTCGGAAGTTCATCCCACGCACTGCCGAATGTGTCCAACGCTGCTTCAACACCTGCAGGGATGTTCAGGTTGCTCCTGGTAGTTTGTCCTGTGCATTGAACAAGCGCTGGAAGCTGCTTTTGTACCCGTGGGGAGTTTCCAGTCATCCCCAGAAGTTCGTCCTGTGCACTGCTTACCTGAAGCTTCTGCCAAGCCTGCAAGGATGTTCCAGTGGAGCCCAGAAGTTCGTCCCACGCATTACCGAACGTGCCCAACTTCATTGTTGCACTCACAGGGAGTTTCCAGTTGCTCCCAGAACGTCATCCCCTGCACTAACCAATGGGCTTGAAGCCTCTGCCGTGCCCACAGAGATGTTCTTGTTGTTCTTGAAAGTTCGTGCTGCACACTATTGAATGCGCCTGATGCCTCTGTCGTGCCCACTAGGATGTTCTGATTGCTCCCAGAAGTTAGTCCCGTGCACAGGCAAATGCGCCTGATGCTGCTATTGCACCAGCGGAGATGTTCGGGTCAATCCTAGAAGTTCCTCCCGGACTGCCAAATGTACTCGATGCCATTTTCTGCACCTTCGGGGATGTTCAGGGTCACTCCCAGAAGTTTGTTTCGTGCATTGCCAAATGCTCTCAATGCCGCATCCATGCCCGTGGGAATGTTCTAGCCGCTCTGGAAATTCTTCCTGCACACTGCTGAATGCCCCCGATGCCTGTGCCGCGCCTGCAGGAATCTTCTGGTTGGTCTTGGAAGTTTGTCCCGAGCACTGCTGAATGCATTCGATGCCTCTGCTGAGCCTGCAGGGATTTTGTGGTCGCTCTCAGAAGTTCATCTCGAGCAGTGCCGAACGTGTCCAACACCTCTGCCGAGCCCATGGGAATTTTCCAGTTGCCCCCAAAAGTTCGTCCCATGAACTGCTAAATGCGCCCGATGCTTCTACCACTCCTGCAGGGATGTTCCTGTCACTACCGGAAGTTCATCCTGCCCACTGCTGAACACTCTCAATGCCGCAGCTGCACCCACAGGGATGTTGCTGTCACTACTGGAACTTCGTCTGGTGCATTGCTGAATGTGCCCGACACCTTTGCCGTGAGCACGGGGATATTCCGGTTGCCCCCAAAAGATCATCCCGCACACTGCCCAACACACCCGAAGCCTCTGCCGCGCCCATGGGGACTTTCTGGACGCTCTTTGAAGTTTGCCCAGCACGCTGCCTAACCTGTCTGACACCGCTGCTGCACCAGTGGGGATGTTCTGGCCGCTTCCAGATTTTTGTCCTGTACACTGCCAAACACAGCCAGCACATCTACTGTACCCACAGGGATGTTCTGGTTGCTGCCACAACTTCATCCCGAGCACTGCCGAATGCGTCCGATGCCTATTTTGAGCACATGGGGATTGTCTAGTTGCTCCTGGAAGTTTGTCCCCCATACTGCCAACTGCGCCCAATGCTGCTGCCACGCCCGCGGGCCTGTTTGGGTCACTCCCGGAAGTTCATCTTGTGCACTGCCCAATGTTCTTGAAGCCTCAGATGTGCTCGCTGGGATGTTCTGGTCACTCCTGAAATTTTGTACTGCACACTGCCGAACATGTCCGACACTGCTGCCTGCCCGCCGGGAGCTTTGGGTCACTCCTGTAAGTTCATCCTGCACACTGCCAAATGTGCCCGATAACACTGCCACGCCCGCTGGGATGTTCTAGTCACTCTCGGACGTTCATCTCGTGCACTGCTGAACATCTACAATGCCGCTGCCACGCCCACAGAGATGTTCTGGTCGCTCCCAGGAGTTCATCCCGCTCACTGCCGTACTGTTGAGGTCCCATTTTTTTCCCTAACTTTTCTACACCTTAGGGGTCAGCACGCCTACTGGAATCCTCCCTAACTTGCTGTCCCGTTTGATTCTTGAGTTCGTTTTTTATATTTATGTCCCCTAAGCTGTCCTTCAAGTTAACTAATATATATAAGGATATGTTGGATAGGCAAGACAACTCTTAAACCTATCACAACTTGCCTTGGTTGAAGAAGACAACTCTTGACTTCAATCTTAGCTCTTAAGCAAGGAAGACAACTCTTAACCCTGTCTTAAGCCCATGTTATCTCAAGACAACTCTTAAAAGATAATCAAAAACATAAACAAGAATGTGAGCAAGAATGCTAACCTTTGATTCTTGATTATTGAATGAGAAAATAACAAAATTCAGAGCATATATCCTCCTCACAAATAATTGACTGTATTTATAGTCTTAAGACAGTGTTATCCTAATTTAACTAGTACTTAGGTTCCTTATCCACTTAGGATATGTTTTCCTAAGTCAACAAGCTTTTCTAAGTCAACTTAAACATTATCAAGATAGACCTCATCCCATTGTTTCCTAATCCTACTAGGATTCTTGGTCTTTCTTAAATTCCTACTAAGATGAGAATTCCTTCTTTGACTAAATCTTTCTGTCCTTATCTTATCTTGTATTCTTTAGTAGCTGGACTTTATCTTTGCTTTTCCTTCTAGGACTAGGACTCTCAATGCATATCCTTCTGCCCTTAGAATTCTTCTTGGCATAAATATCCTATTGCTACTGGAACTCAACTTGCATGTCCTGCTGCTGATAGAACTCTTCTTGGCGTAGATGTCCTGCTGCTGCTGGAATTCTCCTTGGCATGGATATCCTGCTGCTGCTGGAACTCTGCTTGGCGTAGATATCCTCCTACTGCTGCTGGAGTTCTTCTTGATGTGATTATCTTCTTCTGCTGGAACTCCTGTCGGCGTGAATGTCCTTCATTGATTAGGATTAAGTCAAATACTGGCCAGGCTTCACTGCTGGGCTGAATACTTGGTGTTACCATTCTTGTAATGCACATTTTCTGGTCCATGCTCTCCTTTGCCGCCGCATTTTCTGCCCACTGCCTTTCCTGCATATTTAGGTTCTCAACACAAACATGTCCGATGCCTCTGCCATGCCTGCGAGGGATTGCTCCTGGAAGTTCACCACACGCACTGCCCAATGCATCGATGCCTCAGCCATGCCCACAGGGATTTTCCGATTGATCCCAAAACTTTGTCCCCTGCACTGCCTAATGTGCCCAAAGCCTCTGCCACACATACAGAGATGTTCTGGTTGCTCCTGGAAGTTCTTCCTGTGCACTGCCCAATGTGCCCAAAGCCTCTCCCATTCACGCAGGTGTGTTGCACCTGCTCCCGGAAGTTCATCCCGTGCACTGCCAAATGCACCCAAAGCCTCTGCCGTGCCCGCGGGGATGTTTCTGTCACTTGCGGAAGTTCATCCTGTGCACTGCCAAATGCACCCGATGCCTATGCTGCTCCACCGGGGATGTTCGGGTCTCTCCTAGAAGTTCGTCCCATGCACTACTGAACGCACCCGATGCTTCTGTCAGACCCGCAAGGTTGTTTTGGCCACTCCCGGAAGTTATTCCCGTGCACTGGCCAACACATCTGATGCCTCTGCTACACTCGGCAGGATTTTCTGGTCACTCCAGTAAGTTCATCGCATGCACTGTCTGATGCATCTGCTGAGCCCAAGGGGATATTCCTGTCACTCCCGAAAGATTGTCCTGTGCACCGCTGAACATGACGAATACCACAGCCACACCTGTGGGGATGTTTCAGTTGCTCCCAGAAGTTTGTCCCATGAACTGCCGAACGCACCAAATTTTGCTGCCGGACACATGGGGATGTTCCAGTCACTTAATTGAAGTTCATCTTGTGCACTGCCAAATGTGTCACAAAGCCTGTGTCGCACAGGTGGGGACGCTGCAGTTGATCTCATAAGTTCGCCCCGAGCACTGTCAAATGCATCTGACGCCTCTACCACGCCTGCGGGGATTTTCTGCTTGTCCCGGAAGTTTGTCCCATGCACCGCCAAATGCTGGCACTATGCCTGCAGGGATATTCTGGTTGATCCCAAAAGTTCATCCCGTACAGTGCTGAACACACTCGACACCTCTGCAGCAGCAGCACCTGTGGGGATGTTCGTGTTGCTCCCGGAAGTTCGTCCCGTGCACTGCCGAGCACACCTGACGCCTCAACTGTGCCAGCAGGGATGTTCCTGTCACTCACAGACGTTCATCATGTGCACTGCAGAACACATCCGATACCTCTGCCGAGCCCATGGGGATTTTCTGGTTGCTCCTGAAAGTTTATCCTGCGCACTATGAAACACGCCTGAAGCCTCCACTGTACCCACTGAGAAGCTCCGGTCGCTCGCCAGAGTTCGTCCCACGTGCTGCCGAACACGTCCAATGCCACTGGCGTGTCTGTGGGGATGTTCCAGTTGATCCCGATAGTTGTCCCGTGCACGGCCCAACACACCCAAAGCCGCTGCCATGCCCGCGAGGATGTTTCTGTCGCTAGCAGAAGTTCATCCTGTGCACTGCCAAATGCACCCGATGCCTATGCTGCTCCACCGGGGATGTTTGGGTCTCTCCTGGAAGTTCGTCCCGTGCACTGCTGAACGCATCCGATGCTTCCATCGCACCCGCGAGGTTGTTTTGTCACTCCGGGAAGTTATTCCTGTGCACTCCCCAACACACCTGATGCCTCTACTACACTCGGCAGGATTTTCTGGTCGCTCCTGTAAGTTCGTCCCATGCACTGTTGAACGTGTTTGATGCATCTGCCAAGCCCGAGGGGATATTCCCGTCACCCCTGAAAGATAGTCCTGTGCACAGTTGAACATGCTGAATGCCACAGCCACACCTGTGATGATGTTTCGTTCGCTCCCAGAAGTTTGTCCCATGCACTGCCGAATGCACCCAATTCCACTGCCGCACACGTGGGGATGTTCCAGTCACTCGTTGAAGTTCATCTTGTGCACTGCCAAATGCATCACAAAGCCTGTGTCGCACCGGCGGGGACACTGCAGTTGATCTTATAAGTTCGCCCCGAGCACTGCCGAATGCATCTGATGCCCCAGCCAAGCCTACGGGGATTTTTTGCTTGTCCCGGAAGTTTGTCCCGTGCATCGCCAAATGCTGGCACTATGCCTGCGGGATATTCTGGTTGATCCCGTGCAGTGCTGAACACACTCGACACCTCTGCAGCACCAGCACCTGTGGGGATGTTCGGGCTGCTCCCAGAAGTTCGTCCCGTGCACTGCCGAGCACGCCCGACGCCTCAACTGTGTCAGCTCCCGGACGTTCATCCTGCGCACTGCAGAACACATCCGATATCTCTGCCGAGGCTATGGGGGTTTTCTGGTTGCTCCCGGAAGTTCATCCCGCGCACTATGAAACAAGCCTGAAGCCTCCGCTGTACCCACTGGGAAGCTCCAGCCACTCCTGAGAGTTTGTCCCACGCGCTGCTGAACACGTCCAATGCCACTGCCGCATCTGTGGGGATGTTCCAGTTGATCCCAGTAGTTGTCCCGTGCAAAGCCGCTGCCATGCCCGCGGGTATGTTCTGGTCGCTCCCGGAAGGTCATCCCATGCACTGCAAAATGCACCGATGCCACTGCCGCGTCCACAGGGATGTTCCGGTCGCTCCCAAATGTTTGTCCTGCAAACTGCCGAACACGACCAATTCCTCTGCCGTGCCCGCAGGAATGCTCTGGTCGCTCCCAGAAATTCATCCCACAAACTACCCAACGCGCCTGAAGCCTATTCCGCACCCACAGTGATGTTCCGGTCGCTCCCAGAAGTTCATCCCACACCCTTCCGATTGCTGTAAACACAGCTGCTGTGCCCACGGGGATGTTCCAGTCGCTCCTAAAAGTTCATCCCGCCCACTGCCGAACTGTTGGGGTGCTGATTACTTGTCCCAACTTTTCTACATCTTAGGGGTCAGCACGACTTCTAAAATCACTCCTAACTTGCTGTCCTGTTGATCCTTGAGTTTTTTTCTTTAATTTACATCCCAAAGCTCTCCTTCAAGATTATTTAATGACAAATAGATATGTTGGATAGGCAAGACAACTCTTGAATCAATCACAACTTGCCTTGGTTGAAGAAGACAACTCTTGACCTCAACCTAAGCTCTTGAGCAAGGAAGACAACTCTTCACCTTGTCTTAAGCCCAAGTTATCTCAAGACAACTCTTAAAAGATAACTGAAATATAAACAAGAATGGAAGCAAGAATGCTAACCTTGATTCTTAATTAATGAATGAAAAATATACAAAATTCGGAGCATATCCCTTCCTCACAAATAATGGGCTGTATTTATAGTATTTAGACAGCCTTATCCTAATTTAACTAGTACTTAGGTTCCTTATCCACTTAGGATATGTTTTCCTAAGTTAACAAGGTTCTCTAAGTCAACTAAAACATTATCAAGATAGACCTTATCCCACTGTTTTCTAATTCTACTAGGATTCTTGGTCTTTCTTGAATTCCTACTTAGACTAGAATTCCTACTTTGACTAAATCTTTCTGTCCCTTATCTTATCTCCTCTCCTACAGCTGCTGACCTTCATCTTGCCATTTCCTTCTAGGATTAGGACTTCCATTATGGCGTGTCCTTCCATTCCAAGGCTTCTCCTTGACGTGAACATCTTGCTGAAGTCAAACCTGCCATGACATCTTGCTGCTGCTGGAGTTCTTCATGCCATCCATATCCTTTTCCTGCTCGGATTGCTTTCATGCGTGTCCTGTCAATGCTGGTTTTCTTCTTGGCTTGGATTTCTGCAGTCAATTAGGACTGAGTCAGAACCTGGCCATGCTTCATTGCATGCTGCATGCAAACTTGTTGCGTGCACATTCTGGCCTGTTACTGCCTCTCTTGCTGCTTGGCACCTCACGCGCATTCGCTTACGCTCCCTTTGCCTCCTAAGGTCCTCAATACGAGCGTGACCAACGCCTCTGCTGCACCCACGGGAATGTTCTGGTTGCTCTTGGAAGTTTGTATCGTGTGCTGCCCAATGCACCCAAAGCCTCTGCTGTGCCCACAGGGATGCTCCAGTCACTCCTGGGAAGTTCATCCTGACACTGCCAAACGTGTCCAATGCCACTACCGTGTGCGCGGGGATGTTCAGGTCAGTCTCCTAAGTTTGTCCCCTGTGCTGCACTATGCGCCCAAAGCCTCTGTTGCACCCTCAGGAATGTTCCGGAAGCTACCAGAAGTTCATTCTGCGCACTGCCCAACACGCCTGAAGCCTTTGCCACATTCGAGGAGATGTTCCGGTCACTTCTGGAAAATTCATCCTGCATACTGCCCATCACCCCAGAAGCCTCAGACTCGCCCGAGGGGATGTTCCAGTCGCTCCAGGAAGTTTGTCCCATGCACTGCCAAACATGTCCAATGCGCCTGCCCTGCCTGCGGGAGTTCTGCTCTTTTGCTCCTGGAAGTTTGTCCTGCACACTGCCAAATGAGCCCAACCCTGCTACTGTGCCCACTAGGATGTTCTTGTCACTCCCAGCAGTTTGTCCTGTGCACTGCTGAATGCACCCAACACATCTGCCGCACCTGCAAGGATGTTCCAGATGCTCCCAGAAGTTGTCCCATGCACTGCCGAACTTGTCCGACAGCGCCGCTGTGCCCATGGGGATGTTCAAGTTGCTCCCTGAAGTTCATCCCGTGCACTGCTGAATGCGTCCGATGCCACATTTGCGCCCGTTGAAATGTTCTGGCTGCTCCCGTAAGTTTGTCCCATGCATTGCCGAGTGTGCCTGATGCTGCTGTTGCATGCACGAGTTGTTTTAGTCACTCCAGAAGTTTGTCCCAAGAATTGTCGAACGAGCCCAGTGCCTCTGCCATGCCTGCAGAGATGTCTCAATCAATCCCGGATGTTCATCCCGAGCACTGCCAAACTCATCCAATGCCTCTGCTGAGCCAATAGGTATTTTCTGGTCGCTCCCAGAAGTTCATCCCGTGCACTGACAAACATGCTTGACACTGCTGCCACACCTGAGCACTACCCAACATGTCCGACACCTCTGCCGAGCCCGTGGGGATTTTTTGGTTTCCCCTGAAGTTCGTCCCACACACTCCTGAATGCGCTGAAGCCTCTAATGCGACTGCAGGATGTTCTGATTGCTCCCATAAGTTCATCGCAAGCACTGACAAACACATCCAATGCCTCTGCTGCAACTGCTGGGATGTTTCAGTTGCTCCCAGAAGTTCGTCCTGCATGTTGCCTAACGAGCTTGAAGCCTCTGCCAGACCAACAGGGATGTTCCGGTCGCAACTGGAAATTTTGTCCCTCGCTTTGCCGAGAGTGCCCGATGGCACTGCCGCGGCTGCAGGAATGTTCCGGCCACTACTGGAAGTTCATTTCGACCATTGCCGAATGTGTCCGATGCCTCTGCCAAGCCCAAAGAGATGCTCCTCTTGCCTCCAGAAGTTTGTCCCACACACAGCCGAGCATGCCCGACACCACTGCCGCTCCCGCAGGGATGTCTTGGTTGCTCCCAGAGGTTCGCCCCGAGCACTGCCAAACAGTTCCAACTCCTCTGCTGAGCCTGTGGGGATTTTCTGGCCACTCCCTGAAATTCGTCCCGCACACTGCTGAATTGTTGGGGTCCCAATTTTTTCCCCAACTTTTCTACACCTTAGGGGTCAGCACGCCTACTGGAATCCTTCCTAACTTGCTGTCTCATTTGATTCTTGAGTTCTTTTCTTATTTTATATCCCCTAAGCTGTCCTTCGGGTTAACTAATTTATATAAAGATATGTTGGATAGGCAAGACAACTCTTAACTTCAACCTTAGCTCTTAAGCAAGGAAGACAACTCTTAACCTTGACTTAAGCCCAAGTTATCTCAAGACAACTCTTAAAAGATAACCGAAATATAAACAAGAATATGAGCAAGAATGCTTACCTTTGATTCTTGATTAATGAATGAGAAAATAACAAAATTCGTAGCTTATGAGCTCCTCACAAATAATGGGCTGTATTTATAGTCCTAAGATAGCCTTATCCTAATTTAACTAGTACTTAGGTTCCTTATCCACTTAGGATATGTTTTCCTAAGTCAACAAGCTTTTCTAAGTCAAATAAAATATTATCAAGATAGACCATATCCTTTGTGTCTTAATCCTACTAGGATTCTTGGTCTTTCTTGAATTCCTACCTAGACTAGAATTCCTACTTTATCTTGTTTTCTACAGCAGCTGGACTTCCTCTTGGCTTATCCTTCTAGGACTAGGACTTTGAATGCATATCCTTCTGCCCTTAGAATTCTTCTTGTCGCGACTATCCTATTGCTACTAGAACTCATCATGAGTGTCCTACATTAATTAGGATTATGTCAGATACTGGTTGGGCTTTACTGCTGGGCTGCATACTTTCTGTTGCCACTCTTGTTATGCACATTTTTGGGCCCATGCTCTCCTTTGTCGCCCTATTTTCTGCCCATTGCCTTTCCTTCATACTTAGGTTCTCAACATGAATGCACCTGACACCTCTACTGCACCTGCAGGTATGTTCTGGTCGCTCCCAGAAGTTTTTCCCACACACTGCCAAGTGTGCCCGATGCCTCTGCTATGCCCGTGGTGATGATCTGATCAGTCTTGAAAGTTTGTCGCGCGCATGTCCAACGCACCTGAAACCTCTGCAGCAACCATGGGGATGTTCTGGTCACTCCCAGAAGTTCGTCCTGTGAACTACCAAATGTGTCCAACAGCCCGTAGGGATATTCGGGTCACTCCTAGAAGTTCATCCCAAGCAGTGTTGAACGTGTCCGACACCTTTGACGAGCCCACGGGGAATTTTCTGTCACTCCCGAAAGTTCATCCCACACACTTGCAAATGTGTCCGTTGCCTCTGCCATAACCACAGGGATGTTCCAGTCATTCCCGGAAGTTCGTCCTGCGCACAGCCAAATGAACATCCTCTCGGGGTGGCAGAGGCATCAGGCACATTCAGCAGTGCGTGGGACAAATTTCTGGGAGAGGCCGAAACATCTCCGTGGGTGTGGCAGAGTCGTGGGGTGCATTAAGCAGTGTGCGGGATGAACTTCCAGGACCGACCAGAACATCCCCGCAGGCACAGTGGCATCAGACATGTTCTGCAGTGCACTAGACAAACTTCCTGGATTGACCGGAACATCCCCGCGGGCACGGAAGAGGCATTGGGCTTGTAGGGCAGTGTGTGGGATGAACATTGCGGAGCGACTGGAGCATCCCCGCGGGAGCAGAGGAGGCATCTGGTGCATTTGACAGTGTGTGGTATGAACATTGGGGAGCGACCGGAATATCGCTGGGGGCATGGCAAAGGCATCAGGCACATTTGACAGTGTGTGGGATGAACTTCTGGGAGCGATTGAAACATCACCGTGGGCACGGAAGAAGCATCAGGCGGGTTTGGCAGTGCTCGGGATGAACTTCAAGGGGCCACTGGAACAACCTTGTAGGGATGGCAGAGGCATCGGACATGTTCAGCCGTGAACGGGATGAACTTCCAAGAGAGAACAAAAAATGCTAGACAAGTTTGGCAGTGCTTGGGACAAACTTCCGAGAGCGGCCAGAACATCCCTGCAGGCGTGGTAGAGGCATCGTGCGTGTTCGGCTGTGCACGGGGAGAAACTTCCAGAAGTGACTGGAAAATGTCATCGGGCTCGGCAGAGGCATCGAACAAGTTCGGCAGTGCTCAGGATGAACTTCCAAGATCAACCAGAACATCGCAACAGGAGCAACAGCGACATCAGGTGCATTTAGTTCACAGGATGAACATCCAGGAGTGACCAAAACATCCTTGCAGGCATGGCTGTGGCATCACACACGTTCCTCAATGCACAGGACGAACTTCCGAGAGCAACTGAAACATCCCCGCAGGCATGGCAGAGGCTTTGGCCGCGTTGTGCAGTGCATGGGACAAATTTTGGGGAGCAACCGGGATATCACCATGGGTGCAACAGGGACATGGGGTGCATTCTGCAGTGCATGGGATGAACTTTTGGGACTGACCAAAACATTCCTGTAGGCATCGTGGCATCAGATAGGTATGGCAGTGTGCGAGACAAACTTTTTGTAGCGACTGGAACATCCCCGTGGGCATGGAAGAGTCTATGGCCGCGTTGGGTAGTGTGGGGGATAAATTTTCAGGAGCGACCGAAACATCCCCACGGGTGCAGTGGAGGCATTGCTTGCATTCAGCAGTGCACGGTACAACTTGGGGAGCGACCGGAACATCCTTGTGGGAGGGGAAGCAGCATAGGGTTTGTTCAGCAGTGCGTGGGACGAACAACCGGGAGCAACAAGAAAATCCCCAAAGGTGCACGACGGAGGCATCAGTCACATTCATCAGTGGGCGGTACAATATTTGGCCGCCAACCGGAACATCCTCGCGGGGGCAGAAGCAGCATCGGACGCGTTTGTGTTGAGAACCTAAGTATGAAGGAAAGGAAATGGGCAGAAAATGGGGCGACAAAGGAGAGCATGGGCCAGAAAATGTGCATAACAAGAGTGGCAACAGAAAGTATGCAGCCCAGCAGTGAAGCCCAACCAGTATTTGACTTAATCGTAATTAATGTAGGACACTCATGATGAGTTCCAGTAGCAATAGGATAGTCGCGACAAGAAGAATTCTAAGGGCAGAAGGATATGCATTCAAAGTCCTAGTCCTAAAAGGATAAGCCAAGAAGAAGTCAAGCTGCTGTAGGAAAACAAGATAAAGTAGAGAATTCTAGTCTAAGTAGGAATTCAAGAAAGACCAAGAATCCTAGTAGGATTAGGACACAAAGGATATGGTCTATCTTGATAATGTTTTATTTGACTTAGAAAAGCTTGTTGACTTAGGAAAACATATCCTAAGTGGATAAGGAACCTAAGTACTAGTTAAATTAGGATAAGGCTGTCTTAGGACTATAAATACAGCCCATTATTTGTGAGGAGGACATAAGCTACGAATTTTGTTATTTTCTCATTCATTAATCAAGAATCAAAGGTAAGCATTCTTGCTTCTATTCTTGTTTATATTTCGGTTATCTTTTAAGAGTTGTCTTGAGATAACTTGGGCTTAAGTTAAGGTTAAGAGTTGTCTTCCTTGCTTAAGAGCTAAGGTTGAAGTTAAGAGTTGTCTTCTTCAACCAAGGCAAGTTGTGATAGGTTTAAGAGTTGTCTTGCCTATCCAACATATCTTTATATATATATTAGTTAACCCGAAGGACAGCTTAGGGGATATAAAATAAGAAAAGAACTCAAGAATCAAACGGGACAGTAAGTTAGGAAGGATTTCAGTAGGCGTGCTGACCCCTAAGGTGTAGAAAAGTTGGGGAAAAAAATTGGGACCCCAACAAATTGGTGCTTTCGTTGAGAGATCAGCACAAACACCTCTACAAATTGGTGCTCTAGTAGAGACAGCAGCACAGACATTAGTCAATTGCAAGGCATCGAGGTTACCATGTCATCTCGCAGCATTCACCCGCACCACAGGAACAAACAGGAGAAGATTTCTCAGCCACCAACCGCGGAAGAATCCTTGCCTTGGAGAGAAACCAGAATGCGATCAATGACCAGGTAGGTGATATCAAACACCAACTATCATCTATCATTCATTCTCTTGAACAATTGAAAAGAGACACACCCCGAATGGCCGGAAAACAAGTCCAAACCGAGTCAAGCAGAAACAGCCACCTACTACAAACGTCTAGGAGGCTTCAATCTAAAATCACACAGCACCAAGTGCATGAGGAAGATTCTGACCAGGAGCAGTTTCCCTCTCAAGAAAGGGGGAAAAGGCGCACAAGTTTGGGAAGCAGGAGGGAGACTTCACCAAACGAACACCTGCCCCATGATCACTACAATGATTATAGCGACAATGAGGAGGTGCTGGACAGAAGGCCTACATCATGGCAACCAAGAAGGGTACGAAATCACCCTGAGGCAGAACCATGGCACACCACAAGGAGGGAAGATTGGCACTACAACAGCCCAAGCCATTACACACGGCCTAAGGTAAAAATTGAGTTCCCTACCTTTGAGAAGGGAGATCCAACTGAATGGATCTCCAAGGCTGAATTTTACTTTGAAAAACAAGGTATTGAAAGAGGTGAAAGGGTTGAGTTTGCATCCTATCACCTATGTGGGAGAGCCAACCAATGGTGGCGTTGGCTTAAGGCCACCTATGGCCGAGAAGGGAGAAGGATAGGCTGGACAAGGTTCACACAAGAGTTAGTGAATAGATTTGGCCCATCCAGCATGACAAACTATGAGGGACAGCTTGCCAAGATAAGGCAAGAAGGATCTCTAGAAAGTTACCTTGAAGAATTCGAAAGGTTAGCCGAATTGGTAGGACATTGGCCAGATAGTGCACTAATTGGCACTTTTCTAGATGGCCTTGTACCTTGGCTAAGTCGAGAAGTGAAGATGAGGGATCCAAACTCTCTCACTCAGTGCATTCGATTGGCAAGACTCATCAATGATGGGAGAAGCATCACCCGCAGCACAACCAAGGTCATCAAACCCTCGGACAAACTAAGTAAAACACCCTCATCAAGTAAGACAGAAGCCCCAAAAACAAAGGACCCTCTCAAACTATCCACCGAAGAAATCAATAGGAGGATCGAAAGAGGCCTATGTTTTAGGTGCAACGATAAGTGGCAAGTTGGCCACAAGTGCAAGAAAGGATTGTTCAACATCATTGAAGTAGTAAGTGATGAAGAACATGAGGGAAAACAGCGAGGAAGAACAAGACAGCCGCATGGACAGCGAGGAGGAAGCAGAGTCAGAACACTCCCTAGATCATGCGGAAGAAGGCGAAATCAATTTGCATGCAGTAGGGGCAACCACCAAGCCTACTGCCATGAGGTTATTCGCAACCATTAACGGAAAAAACGTTTTAGTGTTGATAGATAGTGGAGCTACTCATAACTTTATCAATTCAAAATTGGTCAAAACACTTCAGCTACATCCGAAAAAGATTGCACCCTTTGAGGTAAGAGTGGCAAGCGGACAGAAGCTCAAGTGTGCACAATTAATCCAGCCAGTAGCTATGCAAATTCAAGGAGTCAAAATAGAGGCGGAACTACATGTGTTAGCACTGGCAGGTCTTGATGTGGTTTTAGGCAATGCTTGGCTTAAAACCATAGGCAAGATAATGTTCGACTATGAATCCATGGCCATGCACTTTCCAATGGAAGGGAAGGGACTGCACATGGGAAGCATCCACCACTAATGCAGCGCATCATTGTGAGGTAAGTACCCTTGAACGATTATACAGAAAAAGGGCACAATGTTTTGCAATTCTATTGAACACAAAAGAGGAAAACATAGTCGAACATCTTACACATGAAGACATACCAAGAGGAGTAAGGGATCTTTTGGAGCAATTCAGAGATGTCTTAGGAGAGCCACAAGGACTACCACCCTCAAGACATTACGACCATGCCATCCCATTAATCGATGAAACCAAGGCGATTAATGTAGCACCTTACCGGTATGCACACTTCCAAAAGAATGAGATCGAAAGACAAGTGGAGGAGATGCTACAGCAAGGTATTATCCAACCTAGCACCTCACCCTTTTCTTCTCCCGTTCTACTTGTTAGAAAGAAAGATGGAACATGGAGGTTTTGCACCGATTATCGGGCACTCAACCAAGCAACTATCAAGGATCGTTTTCCGATCCCAACAATTGATGATATGCTGGACGAGTTACATGGAGCAAAGCTGTTCACCAAGCTGGATCTCAAGGCCGGATATCATCAAGTACGCATGAAAGAAGAGGACGTGCAGAAGACAGCATTTCGGACTCATAGTGGACACTACGAGTACCTAGTCATGCCGTTTGGACTATGCAACGCACCCTCCACCTTTCAAGCAGCCATGAATGACATCTTCAAACCTTACTTGCGCAGGTTTGTTTTAGTTTTCTTCGATGACATTTTGGTCTATTCTAGGAACCATAATGATCACATAGAACACTTAGCAAAAGTGCTAGAAGTGTTAAGAAGAAATCGTTTTGTCATCAAGCCATCCAAGTGCACATTCATGCAAGAGGAGCTTGAATACCTCGGTCACATCATATCCAAAGAAGGAGTGAAGGTAGACCAACGAAAAATAGGAGCCATGCAAACATGGCCAACTCCAAAGAATGTCACAGAACTTAGAGGATTTCTAGGTTTGACAGGCTACTATCGCCGATTTGTTCACAAATACGGTGCCATAGCAAAACCACTAACGGATTTGCTAAAGAAAGACGGATTCCTATGGACAGAGAAGAGTGAAGACGCATTCAAGTTGTTGAAGCAAGCTATGTGTGAGACGCCAGTGTTAGCACTGCCTGACTTCAACCAAACTTTCGAGCTTCACACTGACGCATGTCAAGATGGAATAGGTGCTGTCCTGAGTCAAGCTGGAAGACCTATTGCATACATGAGCAGAGTCTTAGGGCCCATGAAAAAGGAATGGTCAGTATACGCCAAGGAGATGTTAGCCATCATCCATGCAGTCAAGGTATGGCGACCTTACCTTTTTGGGAGGAAATTCCTGATCATTACAGATCAACAACCCTTGAGAAGCCTCATGGAGCAGAAAATTACCACCCCAGAGCAGCAAAAGTTCCTTGTCAAGTTACTGGGTTATGAGTATGAAATAATCTACAAACTGGCAAGGAAAATAAAGTGGCAGATGCATTGTCTAGAAGCAATGGAGGTCAAGCTCTATGGACAGCATGTGAGCCTAATGACGCATGCCTTACTGCCATTAGTAGAGCGAAGTGGAATGTATGGACAGAAATCAAAAGAGGCAATGGAGATTGATCCTCAAAGACAAGAGCATGCCAAGAAGATCAAGAATTTTGACACTAAGGTTAGTAAATTCACCTTAAAGAATGGATATATTTGGCACAACCAGCAGGTGTGTGTACCAAACATACCAGGACTGAGAGGAAAGATATTGAATCACTTCCAAACCTCACGGGAAGGAGGACATTACATGTGGATCAAGCTATACTTTTGGTCGGAAGGATTCAAGGCAGAAGTCAAAAAGAAAGAAAGCAATTATGACATTTGCCCATGGATAAAACCAGAAGATGGCAAGACCAAGGGATTGCTACAATCTTTACCGTTAGCCGTACAAGTTTGGGAAGACCATAATGACATCCAGCAACAGTTTTCCAACTTTCACCTTGAGGACAAGGTGAGTCTTCAAGAAAGGGGGATTGTTGAGAACCTAAGTATGAAGGAAAGGCAATGGGCAGAAAATGGGGCGACAAAGGAGAGCATGGGCCAGAAAATGTGCATAACAAGAGTGACAACAGAAAGTATGCAGCCCAGCAGTGAAGCCCAACCAGTATTTGACTTAATCGTAATTAATGTAGGACACTCATGATGAGTTCCAGTAGCAATAGGATAGTCGCGACAAGAAGAATTCTAAGGGCAGAAGGATATGCATTCAAAGTCCTAGTCCTAGAAGGATAAGCCAAGAGGAAGTCCAACTGCTGTAGAAAACAAGATAAAGTAGAAATTCTAGTCTAGGTAGGAATTCAAGAAAGACCAAGAATCCTAGTAGGATTAGGACACAAAGGATATGGTCTATCTTGATAATGTTTTATTTGACTTAGAAAAGCTTGTTGACTTAGGAAAACATATCCTAAGTGGATAAGGAACCTAAGTACTAGTTAAATTAGGATAAGGCTGTCTTAGGACTATAAATACAGCCCATTATTTGTGAGGAGCTCATAAGCTACGAATTTTGTTATTTTCTCATTCATTAATCAAGAATCAAAGGTAAGCATTCTTGCTTCTATTCTTGTTTATATTTCGGTTATCTTTTAAGAGTTGTCTTGAGATAACTTGGGCTTAAGTTAAGGTTAAGAGTTGTCTTCCTTGCTTAAGAGCTAAGGTTGAAGTTAAGAGTTGTCTTCTTCAACCAAGGCAAGTTGTGATAGGTTTAAGAGTTGTCTTGCCTATCCAACATATCTTTATATATATATTAGTTAACCCGAAGGACAACTTAGGGGATATAAAATAAGAAAGGAACTCAAGAATCAAACGGGACAGTAAGTTAGGAAGGATTTCAGTAGGCGTGCTGACCCCTAAGGTGTAGAAAAGTTGGGGAAAAAATCGGGACCCCAACAGTTTGGCAGTGTGTGGGATGAACTATAGGGGACAACTGGAAAATCCCTGCAGGCATGATAGAGGCATTGGGCGTGCTTGGGATGAACTTTCAGAGTGACCAAAACATCCCTGCAGGCGTGTTTGGTTTGTGCGGGACAAACTTCTGGGAGTGACAGGAGAATCTGCTCAGGTGAGTCTGAGGCTTCGAGCGCATTGGGCTGTGCACAGGATGAATTTCTAGAAGCGACCAGCACATCTCCAAGGGAGCGTCAGAGGCTTCAGGCATGTTGGAAAGTGCATGAGATGAACTTCTGGTAGCAACCGGGACATCCTTGAGGGTGTGGCAGAGGTGTCGGGTGCATTCGGCAGTATGTGTAATGAACTTTCGGGAGTGACCAGAATGTGCCCGTGGGCGCAGCAGAGACATCGGGTGCATTTTACAGTTCTCAGGACAAACTTGTGGGAGCGACCGGGAAACCCATGGATGTGGAAGTCGCATGGGGCGCGTTCTGCAGTGCGTGGGATGAACTTCTGGGAGTGACCGCAAAATCCCTTCAGGCTCAGTAGGGGCATCTGACGCATTCAATAGTGCTGGAGACAAACATCCAGGAGCTTGGCAGAGGAAATCCCTGAAGGCATGGCAGAGGAAACAGGCGCATTCAGGAGTGCTTGGGAGAAACTTCCAGGAGCAACTGGAACATCCCTGCAGGTGCGGCAGAGCCGTCGGGTATGTTGGGCACTGCACGGGACATACTTCCAGGAGCGACCGGAACATCTCCGCGGGCATGGTAGAGGCTTCAGGCACATTAGGCAGTGTGCAGGATGAACTTCTGGTAGCAACCAGAGCATCCCCAAGGGTGCAGCAGAGGTGCCAGGCATGTTCGGCAGTGCGCGGGATGAACTTCCAGGAGCAACCGGAACATCCTCGCTGGCGTGGCAGAGCGTTGGGCATTTGCGTGCAGGACGAACTTCCAGTAGTGACGAAAAATGGCAGCGGGCTCGGTAGAGGCGTAGGACACGTTTGGTAGTGCTCAGGACGAAATTCCAAGAGTGACTGGAACATCCCAATAGCGACAGAGGTGTTAGACGCGTTCGGCATTGCATGGGATGAACATCCGGGAGCAACGGAACATCCCTGTAGGCATGGCACCGGCATTGGACACATTCGGCAGTGCGTGGTACAAACTTCCAGGAGCAACCGGAACATCCCTGTGGGCATGGCAGAGACTTCGGGTGCATTGGGCAGTGTACAGGACAAATTTCAGGAGCGACTGGAACATCACTGCAGCAGAGGCATTGGGTGCAGTTGACAGTGCACAAGATGAACTTCCAGGAGTGATAGGAACATACCCCACAGGCATGGCATTGGTATAGGGCACGTTCGGAAGTGTGGGGGATGAACTTCTGGGAACTTCCAGAACATCCCTCCAGGCACAGCAGAGTTGTTGAGCATGTCTTCAGTGCGTAGGAAAAACTTCCGGAAGTGGCTGCAACATCCCTGAGGGCATGGCAGAGGCATTGGGCATAGTCAACAGTGGATGGGATGAACATCCGGGAGTGACCGGAGCATCCCTGCGGGTGCGGCAGAGGCATTTAGGTGCATTCAGCAGTGCACGGGATGAACTTCTGGGAGTGACCAGAACATCCCCATGAGCGCAGCATGGTGTCAGGCACGTTCTGCAGTGCACGGGATGAAATTCTAGGAGTGACCAGCAAAATCCCCACGGGCTCGGCAGAGGCATCGTACATGTTCAGCAGTGCTCGGGATGAACTTTCGAATGTGACTGAAACATCCCCGCAGGCATGGCAGAGGTGTCGAGTGCATTCGGCAGTGCGCTGGATGAACATCTGGGAGCAACCAGATCATCCCCGCGGCCATGGCAGAGGCTTCAGGCACATTGGGCAGTGAACGGAATGAATTTTAGGGAGCAGACCAGAACATCCCCGCGGCACAGAAGGGGCGTGGGGTGCGCTCTGCAGTCCATGGGATGCATTATGGGACCGACCAAAACATTCCCGCGGGCATGGAAGCATCAGACACATTCAGTAGTGTGCAAGAGAAACTTCTTGTAGCAACTGGAACATCCCTGCAGGTACAGAAGAGGCTTCGGGCGCATTGGACAGTGCAGGGGGCGAACTTCAAGAGTGACTGGAACATCCATGCAGGCACAGTGGAGGCATCGGTTGCTTTCAGCAATGCACAGTATGAACTTTTGGGAGCGACAGGAACATCCCCATGGGAGCATAAACGGTGTCGGGTGTGTTCGGCAGTGCATGGGACAAACTTCTGGGAGCGACCAAAACATCCTCACTGGCACGGCGGAGGCATCAGTCGTGTTCAGCAGTGTGCGGTACAAACTTTGGGCAATGACCGGAACATCCCCATGGGAACGAAAGTGGCATCGGGCGTGTTTGGCAGTGCATGGGATGAACCACAGGTGCGGCAGAGGCATCAGGCCTGTTCGGCTGTGCTCGGGACGAACTTCCGGCAACGACCGGAACATCCCTGCTAACACATTCGGCAGTGCGTGGGACAAACTTCTGGGACTATAGAAGCATCCCCTCGGATGCGGCAAAGGCTTTGTGATATTAACCGTAGTGGACAGACTCAGCAAGAGTGAACACTTTGTGCCACTCAAGCAACCCTACATGGCAAAAGAAGTAGCCCAAGAGTTCATCAAGAATATGGTAAGACTTCATGGCATACCACGGACAATGCTGTCCGATAGAGACACTGTCTTTATGAGCAAATTCTGGAAGGAGCTCTTCACACAGCTCGGCAGCAACTTGGTCACCTCATCAGCCTTTCATCCACAAACAGATGGACAAAGTGAGGTAACCAATCAAACTCTAGAGCAGTACTTAAGATGTTTTTGCCATGATCATCAAAATGATTGGGAGGAGTACATACCATGGGCAGAACTGTGGTATAATACTACCTATCATGCGGCAATAAAGATGACACCATACCAAGCTGTATACGGAAGAATACCCCTGGGAATGTCAAGTTATACCATGGGGAACAGCAGCATACATGAAGTGGATGTCACACTTCAATCAAGAGATGAGGTCTTGAAGAAACTCAAGCATGAGCTTGAGAAATCAAGGGACCGAATGAAGAAACAAGCGGATAAAGGAAGGAAGGAAGTGGAATTTAAGGTAGGTGACTATGTCTATCTTAAGATCCACCCTAGGAGGAAAATAAAGGCTGGAAAGCCAACTACAGCGAAGCTGGCTAGGAAGTACTTTGGACCATATGAGGTAGTTGAGCGAATTGGAGCAGTACTCCAAATTACATCTAGTGTCTCACATTTCTTTGTTGAGAAAAAAGATAAGAGATATGAGACAAGTAAATGAGGGACTGCCCTATGATTTTCAGGGTAAGATCACCTGTGGCAGCACCCAAAGGAAGCACTGGGATTTTGCATAGTAAGCTATGGGCACAATAGAAGGCCAGTATGGAGAGTACTCATATGGTGGAGTCATTCGCCCAAGGATGAAGCAACATGGGAAGACTATGATGATATCTAGCAACGTTTCCCTAATTTCCACCTTGAGGACAAGGTGAGTCTCCAAGAAAGGGGGATTGTTGAGGACCTTAGGAGGCAAAGGGAGCATGAGAGAATGCGCGTGAGGCACCAAGCAGCTAGAGAGGAAGCAACAGGCCAGAATGTGTGCGCAACAAGCATGCATGCAGCAAACAGTGAAGCATGGCTAGGTTCTGACTCTGTCTAACTGATTGTACAAATCCAGGCCAAGAAGGACACCAGCATTGGCAGGACACACATGAAGTAATCCAAGCAGGAGAAGGACATGGACTGGCATGAAGAACTTCAGCAGCAGCAGGACGTCATGGCAGGTTTGACATCAGCAAGATGTTCACATCAAGGAGAAGTCTTGGAATGGAAGGACACGCCATAATGGAAGTCCTAATCCTAGAAGGAAACAGCAAGATGAAGGTCAGCAGCTGTAGGAGAGGAGATAAGATAAGGACAGAAAGACTTAGTCAAAGTAGGAATTCTAGTCTAAGTAGGAATTCAAGAAAGACCAAGAATCCTAGTAGGATTAGGAAATAGTAGGGATAAGGTCTATCTTGATAATGTTTTAGTTGACTTAGAAAACCTTGTTAACTTAGGAAAACATATCCTAAATGGATAAGGAACCTAAGTACTAGTTGAATTAGGATAAGGCTATCTAAATACTATAAATACAGCCCATTATTTGTGAGCAGAACATATGCTCCGAATTTTGTATATTTCTCATTCATTAATCAAGAATCAAGGTTAGCATTCTTGCTTCTATTCTTGTTTATATTTTGGTTATCTTTTAAGAGTTGTCTTGAGATAACTTGGGCTTAAGACAAGGTGAAGAGTTGTCTTCCTTGCTTAAGAGCTAAGGTTGAAGTCAAGAGTTGTCTTCTTCAACCAAGGCAAGTTGTCATAGGTTTAAGAGTTGTCTTGCCTATCCAACATATCTTTTATCATTACTTAATCCCAAAGGACAGCTTAGGGAGATAAGTCAAAGAAAAGAACTCAAGGATCAAATGGGACGGAAAGTTAGGAGAGGTTTTAGAAGTCGTGCTAACCCCTAAGGTGTAGAAAAGTTGGGACAAGAAATCAGGACCCCAACACTACGGCAATGTGCAGGATGAACTGGCAGGAGCGACCGGAACATTGCTGTGGGTGCGGCAGAGGCTTCAGGCATGTTAGGCAATGCGTGGGACAATCTTCCTTGAGTGGCCTAACATCCCTATGGGTGCTGAATAGGTGTAAAGTGTGTTCATTAGTGCATGGGATGAACTTTCAGGAGTGACTGGAACATCCACTCGGGCATTGCAGAGGTTTCAGGTGCATTGAACAGTGTATGGGTGCGAACTTCTAGGAGTGACCGGAACATCCCCACCGGCATGGAAGAGGCAATGGGAATATTGGGCACTGCTCGGGACAAACTTCCAGGAGCGACCGGAACATCCCCGCTGGCTCAACAAAGGCACCAGACGAAATTTGGCAGTGCCCGGGACGAACTTCCAGGAGCGACCAGAACATCATCGCAGGCACAGCTGGGGCATCAGGCATGTTCGGCACTGTATGGAACGAACTTCCAGGAGAGAGCAGAACATCTCCGCGGGTGCAGCAGTGGCTTCAAATGCATTTGGCAGTGCGTGGGATGGACTTCCGGGGAGAAACTGGAACTTCATCATGGGAATGCCCAACAGCCTTTGCCAGCACCAAAAGCTAGTCCGAGAATGTGATGTATGTCAGCGCACCAAACCAGAAGGCGACAAGACAAAGGGGTTGTTACAGCCTTTGCCAGTACCAGGACAGGTTTGGGAAGACTTGACAATGGACTTCATACATGGGAATGCCCAACAGCAAGGGTTACACGGTGATATTAACCGTAGTGGACAGACTCAGCAAGAGTGAACACTTTGTGCCACTCAAGCAACCCTACATGGCAAAACAAGTAGCCCAACAGTTCATCAAGAACATGGTAAGACTTCATGGCATACCACGGACAATGCTGTCCAATAGAGACACTGTCTTTATGAGCAAATTCTGGAAGGAGCTCTTCACACAGCTCGGCAGCAACTTGGTCGACTCATCCGCCTTTCATCCACAAACAGATGGACAAAGTGAGGTAACCAATCAAACTCTAGAGCAGTACTTAAGGTGTTTTTGCCATGATCATCAAAACGATTGGGAGGAGTACATACCATGGGCAGAACTGTGGTATAATACTACCTATCATGCGGCAATCAAGATGACACCATATCAAGCAGTATATGGAAGAATACCCCCGGGAATGTCAAGTTATACCATGGGGAACAGCAGCATACATGAAGTGGATGTCACACTTCAATCAAGGTCTTGAAGAAACTCAAGCATGAGCTTGAGAAAGCAAGGGACGATGAAGAGACAAGCGATAAAGAGAGGAAGGAAGTGGAATTTGAGGTAGGTGACTATGTCTATCTTAAAATCCATCCTAGGAGGAAAATCAAGGCTGGAAAGCCAACTAAGGCAAAGCTGGCTAGGAAGTACTTTGGACCATATGAGGTAGTAGAGCGAATTGGAGCAGTAGCTTATCGCCTAAGACTACCATTAAACTCCAAATTACATCCAGTGTTTCAAATTTCATTGTTGAAAAAAAGATTGGAGATGTGAGACAAGTGAATGAGGGACTGCCCGACGTTTTCAGGGAAGATCACCTGGGCACACCCAAAGGAAGCATTAGGGATTTCGCATAGTAAGCTATGGGCAATAGAGGCAGTATGGAGAGTACTCATATGGTGGAGTCATTCGCCCAAGGATGAAGCAACATGGGAAGACTATGACGATATCAGCAACGTTTTCCTAATTTCCACATTGAGGACAAGGTGAGTCTCCAAGAAAGGGGGATTGTTGAGGACCTTAGGAGGCAAAGGGAGAGTGAGCGAATGCACGCAAGGTGCCAGGCAGCAAGAGAGGCAGAAACAGGGCCAGAAAGTGCGTGCAACAAGCCTGCACACAGCAAGCAGTGAAGCACAGCCAGGTTCTGACTCAGTCCTAACTAACTGCAGAAATCCAAGCCAAGAAGAAGACCAGCATTGGCAGGACACACATGAAGCAATCTGAGCAGGAGAAGGAGATTGACGGCATGAAGAACTCCAGCAGCAGCAGGACGTCATGGCAGGTTTGACTTCAGCAAGATGTTCATGTCAAGGAGGAGTCTTGGAATGGAAGGACACACCATAAGGGAAGTTCTAATCCTAGAAGGAAATGGCAAGAAGAAGTTCAGCAGCTGTAGGAGAGGAAATAAGATAAGGACAGAAAGACTTAGTCAAAAGTAGGAATTCTAGTCTAAGTAGGAATTCAAGAAAGACCAAGAATCCTAGTAGGATTAGGAAACAATGGGATAAGGTCTATCTTGATAATGTTTTAGTTGACTTAGAAAAGCTTGTTGACTTAGGAAAACATATCCTAAGTGGATAAGGAACCTAAGTACTAGTTGAATTAGGATAAGGCTGTCTTAGGACTATAAATACAGCCCATTATTTGTGAGGAGAACATATGCTCCGAATTTTGTATATTTCTCATTCATTAATCAAGAATCAAGGTTAGCATTCTTGCTTCCATTCTTGTTTATATTTTGGTTATCTTTTAAGAGTTGTCTTGAGATAACTTGGGCTTAAGACAAGGTGAAGAGTTGTCTTCCTTGCTTAAGAGCTTAGGTTGAAGTTAAGAGTTGTCTTCTTCAACCAAGGCAAGTTGTGATAGGTTTAAGAGTTGTCTTGCCTATCCAACATATCCTTTATACATTAGTTAATCCTGAAGGACAGCTTAGGGGAGGGAAAATCCAAGAAAAGAACTCAAGAATCAAACAGGACAGCAAGTTTGGAAGGTTTTTAGTAGGTGTGCTGACCCCTAAGGTGTAGAAAAGTTGCGAAAAAAAATTGGGACTCCAACAGTTGGCCAGTGTGCAGGACAAACTTCCCAGATTGACTGGAACATCCCCGCAGGTGCACCAGATGCTTCAGGCACATTGGACAGTATGTGGGACAAACATCCAAGAGTAACTGAAACATCCCCACAGGCATGGCAGTGGCATCAGACATGTTCGGCAGTGTGCAGGGATGAACTTCCGGCAGCGACCGGAACATCTTTGCCGGCGCTGCAGCGGTGTCGAGCATGTTTGGTAGTGCAAGGAATGAACTTCCGGGAGTGACTGGAAAATCTAAGCTGGCACAACAGAGGTGTTGGGTGCATTTGGCAGTGCACAGGATAAACTTCTGGGAGCGACAGGAACAACCCTGCAGGTGCAACGGAGGCTTTGGGCACGTTGGGCACTGTGCTGGGATGAACTTCTAGGATTGACCGAAACATCCCTTCAGGTGGGGTAGAGGTTTTGGGCATGTTGGGTAGTGCACAGGGATGAACTTGCGAGAGCGACCGGTACATCCCCACGGGTGCAACAGAGGTGATAGGCGCATTTGATAGTGTGCAGGATGAACTTCCTGGAGCGACTGGAACATCCCTGCAGGTTTGGCAGGGTGTTGGGTAGTGTGCAGGACAAACTTCTGGGTGCGATCTGAACATCCTCACTGGCACGTCAGTGGCGCCAGACACATTTGGCTGTATGCGGGACAAACTTCCAGGAGTGACTAGAAAATCCTTGTGAGCACGGTAGCGGCATCAGACACGTTCGGCAGTGCATAGGACAAACATCCAAAAATAAACAGAATATCCCCATAGGCATGGCAGAGGCTTCGAACGTTTGGCAGTGCACGGGATGAATTTTGGGGAGCAACCGGAACATCCCCGCAGGTGCAGCAGAGGTGTTGGGCATGTTGGGCAGTGCACAGCACAAAATTCCAGGAGCAATGCAACATCCCTGCAGGTGTGGCAGTGGCGTCGGGCATGTTTGGAAGTGTGTGGGATGAACTTACGAGAGCAACCACAACATCCCCACCAGCATCGCAGAGGCTTCAAGCGCATTCAGCAGTGTGTGGTACAAACTTCTGGGAGCAATCAGAACATCCCTCCAGATGCAACAGCAGTGTTGGACATGTTCAGCAATGCGTGGGATGAACTTCTGGGAGTGACCGGAACACCCCCGTGGGCATGGCAGAGGCTTCAGGCATGTTGGGTAGTGCACGGGGTGAACTTTTGGGTGTGACTGGAACATCCCCATAGACACTGTATAGGTGAACTTCCAGAGTGACTAGTACATCCCCACGGGTGTGGCAGAGGCTTTGGTCATGTTTGGCAATGCACGGGACAAACTTTGGGGGGCGACGGGAACATCCCGGTGGTTGCTGCAGCGGCATCAGATGCATTTGGCAGTTCTCGGGACAAACTTCTGGGAGTGACTGGAACATCACTATGGGAGTGGCAGGTGTCAAACGTGCTCAGCAGTGCATGGACGAATGTATGGGAGCAACCGAAATATCCCTTGGCACAGCAGCAATGTCGGACACATTCATGATGAGCTCCTTAGGAGGCAAAGGGAGCGTGAGCAGATGCAAGAGAGGTGCCAAGCAGCAAGAGAGGCAGCAACAGGCCAGAATGTGTGCACAGCAAGCTTGCACGCAGCAGGCAGTGAAGCACGGCCAGGTTCTGACTTTGTCCTAATTGACCACGAACATCAAAGCCAAGAAGGACTCCAACATTGGCAGGATATGCATGGTGCAATCCAAGCAGAAGAAGGAAATGAACGGCATGAAGAACTCCAGCAGCAGTATGATGTCATGACCGGTTTAGCTTTAACAAGATGATCACATGAAGGAGAAGTCTTGGAATGGAAGGACACACCATATGGAAGTCCTAATCCTAGAAAGAAATGGCAAGATGAAGGTCAGCAGCTGTAGGAGATGAGATAAGATAAGGACAGAAAGGTTTAGTCAAAATAGGATTAGTCAATCAAGAAAGACCAAGAATCCTAGTAGAATTAGGAGACAGTTGGATAAGGTCTATCTTGATAAAAGTTTTAGTTGTCTTAGAAAACCTTGTTGACTTAGGAAAATATATCCTAAGTGGATAAGGAACTTAAGTACTAGTCTAATACTATAACCGTAGCCCATTATTTGTGAGCTAAAAAGATATGCTCAGCATTTGTAAGTTTTCATTAATTAATCAAGAATCAAGCTTTAGCATTCTTGCTTATATTCTTGTTTATATTTTGGTTATCTTTTAAGAGTTGTCTTGAGATAACTTAGGCTTAAGACAAGGTGAAGAGTTGTCTTCCTTGCTTAAGAGCTTAGGTTGAAGTCAAGAGTTGTCTTCTTCAACCAAGGCAAGTTGTGATAGGTTTAAGAGTTGTTTAGCCTATCCAACACATCTTTTATTCATTAGTTAATCCCAAAGGACAGCTTAGGGGATGTAAATCTAAGAAAAGAACTCAAGGATCAAATGGGACAGCAAGTTAGGAGAGGTTTTAGTAATCGTGCTAACGCCTAAGGTGTAGAAAAGTTGGGGAAAGAAATTGAGACCCCAAAAAATTGGTGCTCTTGTTGGTCTACCTTCACTCCATCTTCAGATATGATGTGACCGAGATATTCAAGCTCCTCTTGCATGAATGTGCACTTGGATGGCTTGATGACGAAACAATTTCTTCTTAACACTTCTAGCACCTTTGCTAAGTGTTCTAGGTGATCATCTGGTTCCTGGAATATACCAAAATGTCATCAAAGAAGACTAAGACAAACCTGAGCAAATAAGGTTTGAAGATGTCATTTATGGCTACTTGAAAGGTGGAGGGTGCATTGCATAGTCCGAAGGGCATGACTAGGTACTTGTAGTGTCCACTATGTGTCCGAAATGTTGTCTTCTACACGTCCTCTTCTTTCATGCGTATTTGATGATATCTGCCTTGAGATCCAGCTTGGTAAATAGCTTTGCTCCATGTAACTCATCCAGCATATCATCAATTGTTGGGATCGCAAAATGATCCTTGACAGTTGCTTGGTTGAGTGCCCGATAATCGGTACAAAACCTCCAAGTTCTGTCTTTCTTTCTAACCAATAGAATGGGAGAAGAAAAAGGGGAAGTGCTTGGTTGGATAATACCTTGCTGTAGCATCTCTTCCACTTGTCTTTCGATCTCGTTCTTTTGGAAGTGTGCATACCGGTAAGGTGTTACATTAATTGCCTTGGTTTTGTTGATTAATGGGATGGCATGGTCGTAATGTCTTGACGGGTGGTAGTCCTTGTGGCTCTCCCAAGACATCTCCAAACTGCTCCTGTAGGTTCCTTACTGCTGATGGTATGTCTTTATGTGTATGATGTTCGGCTGTGTTTTCCTCCTTTGTGGCCAAGAGAACTATAAAACATTGTGCCCTTTTTCTGTATAGTCATTCAAGGGTACTTACCTCACAATGATGCGCTGCATTGGTGGTGGATGCCTCCCACGTGCAGTCCCTTCCCTTCCATTGGAAGTGCATGGCCATGGATTCGTAGTCGAACATTATCTTGCCTATGGTTTTAAGCCACGCATTGCCTAAAACCACATCAAGGCCTGCCAAGGCTAACACATGCAGTTCTATCTCTATTTTGACTCCTTGAATCTGCATAGCTACTGCCTGGATCACTTGTACGCACTTGAGCTTTTGTCCATTTGCCACTCTTACCTCAAAGGGTCAATCCTTTTCAGACTAGCTGAAGTGTTTTGACCAATTTTGTGTTGATGAAATTATGGGTAGCTCCACTATCAATCAACACCAAAACATTTTTCCCGTTAATGGTTGTGAACAACCTCATGGCAGTAGGCTTGGTGGTTGCCCCTACTACTTGCAAGTTGATTTCGCCTTCTTCTGCATGATCAGGGAAGTGTTCTGCCTCTGCTTCTTCCTTGCTGTCCATGCGCTTTCTTGTTCTTCCTCACTGCTTTCCTCGTGTTCCTCATCACTTACCACTTCAATGATGTTGAACAGCCCTTTCTTGCACTTGTGGCCAACTTGCCACTTATCATTGCACCTAAAACATAAGCCTCTTTTGATTCTCCTGTTGATTTCTTTGGTGGATAGTTTGAGTGGGTCCTTTGTTTTTTAGGGTGCTGTCTTACTTGATGAGGATGCCTTACCTAATTTGTCCGAGGGTTTGATGACCTTTGTTGTGCTGTGGGTGATGCTTCTCCCCATCGTTGATGAGTCTTGCCAACTGAATGCACTGAGTGAGAGAGTTTGGATCCCTCATCTTCACTTTTTGCCTTAGCCAAGGTACAAGGCCATCTAGGAACGTGCCAATTAGTGCACTATCTGGCCAATGTCCTACTAATTCAGCTAACCTCTCAAATTCTTCAAGGTAGCTTTCTAGAGATCCTTTTTGCCTAATCTTGGCAAGCTGTCCCTCGTAGTTAGTCATGCTAGACAGGCCAAATCTGTTCACTAACTCTTGTTTGAACCTTGTCCAACCTATCCTTCTACCTTCTCGGCCATAGGTGGCCTTAAGCCAACACCACCATTGGTTGGCTCTCCCACATAGGTGATAGGATGCAAAATCAAACCTTTCACCTCTCTCAATACCTTGTTTTTCAAAATAAAATTCAGCCTTGGAGATCCATTCGGTTGGATCTCCCTTCTCAAAGGTAGGGAACTCGATTTTTACCTTAGGCCATGTGTAATGGCTTCGGGCTGTCATAGTGCCAATCCTCCCTCCTTGTGGTGTACCATGGTTCTGCCTCAGGGTGATTGTGCACCCTTCTTGGTTTCCATGATGTGGGCCTTCTATCTAGCACCTCCTAATCGTAGCTATAATCATTGTAGCAATCATGGGGCAGGTGTTCGTTTGGTGAAGTCTCCCTCCTGCTTCCCAAACTCATGTGCCTTTTCCCCCTTTCTTGAGAGGGAAGTTGCTCTGGTCAGATTTGTCCTCATGCACTTGGTGCCATGTGACTTCTGATTGCAGCCTCCTAGACGTTTGTGGTAGGTGGGTTGTTTCTGCCTGGCTTAGTTTGAACTTGTTTTCCAGCCACTTGGGGTGTGTCTCTCTTTAATTTTTCAAGAGAATGTATGATAGATGATAGTTGGTGTTTGATATCACCTATCTGGTCATTGATCACATTCTGGTTCCTCTCCAAGGCAAGGATTCTTCTGTGGTTGGTGACTGAGAAGTCTTCCCCGGTCTGTTCCTGTGGTGCGGGCGAATGCTGCCTAGATGACATGGTAACTGTGATGCCTTGCAATTGATTGGTGTCTGTGCTGATCTCTTAAATATAGCACTAATTTGTTGGGGTGATTGTGCTACCTCTCAATGAGAGCACCAATTTGTTGGGGTCCCGATTTCTTGTCCCAACTTTTCTACACTTAGGGGTTAGCACGACTTCTTAAACCTCTCCTAACTTGCTGTCCCATTTGATCCTTGATTTCTTTTCTTTGATTCTTGTCACCCTAAGCTGTCTCTTGGGATTAACTAATGATAAAAGGATATGTTGGATAGGCAAGACAACTCTTAAACCTATCACAACTTGCCTTGGTTGAAGAAGACAACTCTTGACTTCAACCTTAGCTCTTAAGCAAGGAAGACAACTCTTCACCTTGTCTTAAGCCCAAGTCATCTCAAGACAACTCTTAAAAGATAACCAAAATATAAACAAGAATAGAAGCAAGAATACTAACCTGGATTCTTGATTAATGAATGAGAAATATGCAAAATTCAGAGCATATGTTCTGCTCACAAATAATGGGCTGGGCTGTATTTATAGTATTTAGACAGCCTTATCCTAATTCAACTAGTACTTAGGTTCCTTCTCCATTTAGGATATGTTTTCCTAAGTTAACAAGGTTTTCTAAGTCAACTAAAACATTATCAAGATAGACCTTATCCCACTGTTTCCTAATCCTACTAGGATTCTTGGTCTTTATTCATGAATTCCTACTTTGACTAAGTCTTTCTGTCCTTATCTTCTCTCCTCTCCTACAGCTACTGGCCTTCATCTTGTTGTTTCCTTCTAGGATTAGGACTTCCATTATGGTGTGTCCTTCCATTCCAAGACTTCTCTTTGATGTGAACATCTTGCTGATGTCAAACCTGCCATGACGTCCTGCTACTGCTGAAGTTCTTCATGCCATCCATGTCCTTCTCCTGCTCAGATTGCTTCATGCATGTCCTGCCAATGCTGGTGTCCTTCTTGGCTTGGATTTATGCAATCAGTTAGGACAGAGTCAGAACTTGGCCATGCTTCACTGCTTGCCGTGTGCATGCTTGTTGCGCGCACATTATGGCCTGTTGCTACCTTTCTTGCTGCTTGGCGCCTAGCGTACATTCACTCACACTCCTTTTGCCTTCTATGGTCCTCAACACATAGGCAGCCGGCGCCTCTGCTGCACCCACGGGGATGTTTTGGTTGCTCCTGGAAATTTGTCCCGCACACTACAGAACGTGTCTGACGCCACTGCCTGTCCCATACACTGTTGAACGTGCCCGATGCCTCTACTGTGCCTGCAGAATTTCTGGTCGCTCCTGAAAGTTTGTACCGTATACTGCTGTATGCGCACGATGCCTATGCCACGCCCGTAGGAATGTTCTGGTTGCTCCCGAAAGCTCGTCCTGTGCACAGCCCAACCCGCCCAAAGCCTCAGCCACGCCCGTGGGAATGTTCTGGTCACTCCCAGATGTTCGTCCTGCACACTGCCAAACATAGCCAATGCCTCGGCTTGCGTCCACGGGGACGTTCTGTTCGCCCCTAAAAGTTTGACCTGTGCACTGCTGAACATGGCTAACACCTCTGATGTGCCCCTAGGGATTTTCCAGTTGCTCTCGGAAGTTCATCCTGTGCACTACATAACGTGTCTGACGCTGCTGCCGTGCCCAGAGGGATGTTCCGGTCACTCACGAAAGTTCATCCCCGCGCTTCTGATCACGCCTGACAGCTCTGGTGCGCCTGCAGGATAGTTCTGGTCGCTCCTAAAAGTTCATCCAGAGGCGCATTGGCAGTTTGCGGGTTGAACTTCTGGGAGTGGTTGTAAATCCCCGTGGGCACAGTAGAGGTGCCAGATGCATTCAGCAGTGCTCGGGACAAACTTCCAGGAGCAATTGAAACATCCTGCGGGTGAAGCAGAGGTGTCGGCCACGTTCGGCAGTGCACGTGATGAACTTCAGGGAGTGACTGAAACATCCCTGCAGGCATTGTAGAGGTGTCAGGCATGTTCTGCAGTGCATGAGATGAATTTCTGGGAGCAACTGGAACATTCCTGCTGGCACGGTAGCAGCATCGGTCGCCTTTGGCAGTCTATGGGGTGAACTTCCTGGAGCGACTGGAACTTCCCCACGGGCACAGCAGAGGCTTCAGGCACGTTGAATGGTGTGCAGGACAAACTTCTGGAAGCAACCAAAACATCCCTGAGGGTGCTGCAGAGGCTTCGAGCACATTTGGCAAAGGCTTCAGGTGCGTTCGGCAGTGCACAGGACAAATTTTGGGAGCGACCAAAAAATCCAAGTCGGCTCGGGAGAGGCATCAGATGCGTTCGGCAGTGCTCGGAACAAACTTCTACGAGTGACCAGAACATGCCCCTGGGCTCTACAGATACGTGGGTGCCTTGGGCTTGTGCGGGACAAACTTTCAAAAAAGACTGGAAAATCCTAGCAGGCTCGGAAGAGGCATTGGACACGTTTGGCAGTGTGTAGGACAAACTTCTGAGTGTGACTAGAACACCTCTACAGGCATGATAGAGACTTTAGATGCTTTTGGAAATGTGTCACAAACTTCTAGGAGCAACCGAAACATCCCCGTAGGTGTGGCAGTGGCATCGGACACAATCTGCAGTGTGCAGAATGAACTTCCAGGAGCGAACGAAACATCACCGTGGGCACTGCAGCGGCGTTGGGTGCATTTGGCAATGCGAGGGACAAACTTCTGATAATGACAGGAAATCCCAAGTGGGCATGGCAGAGGCATCAGGCGCATTCGGCAATGCATGGGATGAACTTTGAGGAGTGACTAATACATCCCAGCTGGCACAGCGGTGGCCTTGGACACGTTTGGCAGTGTGCAGGACAAACTTCCAGGAGCAACCAGCACATCCCTGCAAGAATAGTGAGGCTTCGGGTACATTGGACAGTGTGCAGGATGAACTTCTGGGAGTGATTGGAACATCCCTGTGGGTACAGCAGCACCATCGGGCGCGTTCAGCATTACATGTGATGAAATTCTAGGAGCGACCGGAACATCCCCGTGGGTGCAACAGCAGCATTGAGTACGTTCGCCAGTGCATGGGTTGAACTTCTGGGGGCGACCGGAACATTCCCGTGGGTGCGGTAGAGGCTTCAGGCGTGTTGTACAGTGCGCAAAATGAACTTCCGGGAGCGGCCGGAACATCCCTACAGATGCGGTCGAGGCATTTGGCGTGTTCGCCAGTGCTTGGGATGAACTTCCTGGAGTGACTGAAAAATCCCTGCGTATGCTGTAGAAGCAATGGGCACACCTTTGGCAGTGCGTGGGATGAACTTTTGGGAGCAATCAGAAAATCTCTGTGGGCTTGGCAGAGGCATCGGACGCGTTCGGCAGTGCTTGGAATGAACTACCGGGAGCAACCAGAACATCCCCATGGTTGCGGCAGAGGCATCGAGCGCATTCTGCAGTGCATGGTACGAACTTTTGAGAGCGAGCAGGACATCCCTGAGGGCACGGCAATGGCGTCGGGCACATTCGGCAGTATGCAGAACAAACTTCCGGGAGTGATTGGAACATCACCATGGGCACAGCAGAGGCTTTCGGCGTTTTCAGCAGTGTGCAGGACAAACTTCCAGCAGCAAGTGGAACATCCCTGCAGGCATAAAAGTGGCATTGGGCACGTTCGGCACTTCATGGGACAAGTTTCTGGGAGCAACAAGAACATCCCTATAGTCACGGCAGACGCTTCAAGTGCATTGGGAAGTATGTGGGATGAATTTCCAGGAGCAACTGAAACATCCCCTTGGGCATGCCGAGGTGTCAGGTGCATTCGTCAGTGTGAAGAATGAACTTCAGAGAGTGACTGGAACATTCTTGCAGGTGCTGCACAATTGTCGGGCATGTTTGGCAGTGGGTGGGACAAACTTCAGGGATCGACCAAAACTTTCCCGCAGGTGTGGCAGTGGTGTCACGTGTTTAGAAGTGCACAAGACATACTTGCGGAAGTGATCAGAACATCTGCGTGGACATTGCAGCGGCATTGGGAACATTGGCAGTGTGTGGGATGATCTTCCAGGAGATACTAGAAAATTCATGTGGGCATGGCAGCAGCTTCAAACACATTTTGCAGTGCACAGGATGAACTTCCAGGAGCATTTGGAACATCCCCATGGATGCGGCCGCAGCATCGGACACGTTGGGCAGTGCACAAAACGAACTTTCGGGTACAACTGGAATATCCCAGCGAGCGTAGGAGAGGTATCAGGTTTGTTTGACAGTGCACGGGACGAACTTCTAGGAGCAACCAGAAGTTCCCTGCAGTTACGGCAGCAGCATCGGACATGTTCGGCAGTGCATGGGATGAACTTCCAGGAGCAACCAAAACATCCCTGCTAGCATGACAGCGGTGTCAGGTGCATTGGTCAGTGCATGGGACGAACTTCTGGGATTTACCAAAACATCACCGCGGGCAAGGTAGAGGCATTGGCCATGTTTGGCGGTGCACAGGATGAACTTTGGGGAGTGATCGGAACAACCCCGCGGATGCGGCAGCTACGTCGGGCGGTTTTGGCTGTACACAGGATGAACTTCTGGTAGTGATTGGAACATCCCCATGGGCGCAGAAGAGGCATCGTGCGCGTTCGACCGTGTGCAGTATGAACTTCCGGGAGCAATCGGAAAATCCCAGCAGGCTCGGTAGAGGTGTCGGACACGTTCGGCAGTGCTCGGAACAAACTTCTGAGAGCGACCAGAACACAGTAGGCATGACAGAGGTGTCAGGCATCCTTGGCAGTGCAAATGATGAACCTTCGAGAGCAACGGGAGAATCCCCATGGGCGCGACAGAGGTGTCGGACTCATTCAGCAGTGCGCAGGACAAACTTTTGAGAGCAACTAGAACATCCCTGCAGGCGTGGCAGAGATGTCAGGTGTGTTGGGTAGTGCACGTGACTAACTTCTTGGAGTGACCGGAACATTCCTACAGTCATGGCAGCAGTGTTAGGCACATTGAGAAGTGTGCAGGGCAAACTTACGGGAGCAACTGGAACTTCCCTATAGACGCGGCAGAGTCTTCTGACGCATTGGGCAGTGCCCGGGACGAACCTCCAGGAGTGACTAGAACATCCCTGTAGGCATGGCAGAGTGTTGAGGACCTTAGGAGGCAAAGGGAGCGTGAGAGAATGCGCGCAAGGCGCCAGGCAGCAAGAGAGGCAGCAACCAACCAGCAAGTGCGCACAAGCAGCATGCATGCAGCAAGCAATGAAGCACAGCCAGGTTCTGACTCAGTCCTAATCAATGGTGGAAATGAAAGCCAAGGAGAATTCCAGCAGCAGCAGGAGAAACATGATGAATTCCAGTAGCAATAGGATAGTCGCGACAAGAAGAATTCTAAGGGCAGAAGGATACTTATTGAGAGTCCTAGTCCTAGAAGGATAAGTCAAGAGGAAATCCAGCTGCTGTAGAAAACAAGATAAAGTAGGAATTCTAGTCTAAGTAGGAATTCAAGAAAGACCAAGAATCCTAGTAGGATTAGGACACAAAGGATAAGGTCTATCTTGATAATATTTTATTTGACTTAGAAAAGCTTGTTGACTTAGGAAAACATATCCTAAGTGGATAAGGAACCTAAGTACTAGTTAAATTAGGATAAGGCTGTCTTAGGACTATAAATACAGCCCATTATTTGTGAGGAGCTCATAAGCTACGAATTTTGTTATTTTCTCATTCATTAATCAAGAATCAAAGGTAAGCATTCTTGCTTCTATTCTTGTTTATATTTCGGTTATCTTTTAAGAGTTGTCATGAGATAACTTGGGCTTAAGTCAAGGTTAAGAGTTGTCTTCCTTGCTTAAGAGCTAAGGTTGAAGTTAAGAGTTGTCTTCTTCAACCAAGGCAAGTTGTGATAGGTTTAAGAGTTGTCTTGCCTATCCAACATATCTTTATATATATTAGTTAACCCGAAGGACAGCTTAGGGGATATAAAATAAGAAAAGAACTCAAGAATCAAATGGGACAGCAAGTTAGGAAGGATTCCAGTAGGCGTGCTGACCCCTAAGGTGTAGAAAAGTTGGGGAAAAAATCGGGACCCCAACACAGAGGCATTGGGCATGTTCGGTAGTGTGCAGGATGAACATTTGAGGGCAACCGAAACATCCCAGCTGGTGCAACAGGGGCATTGGGCGCATTCAGCAGTGCACGGGACGAACTTCCGGGAGCAACCGGAACATTCCATGGGTGCAGCAGCAGCATCGTACATGTTTGGCAGTGCGTAAAATGAACTTCTGAGAGCAACTGGAACATCCCTGCAGGTGCAGCAGAGGATTCGGTTGGGTTGGGCAGTGCATGGGACAAACTTCCAGGAGCAACTGAAACATTCCACCGAGCATGGCAGAGGCATTGGGCAGTGTGCGGGACAAACTTCTGGGAGCAACCAAAAAATCCCCACGGGCGAGACAGAGGCATCGAGTGGGTTGGGCAGTGCACGGGACAAACTTGTGGGAGCAACCGGAAAATCCCTGCAGGCGAGACAGCAGCATGGGACATGTTCGGCAGTGTGCAGGACAAACATCCAGGAGTGACTGGAACATCCATGCAGGTTCAACGAAGGTGTCGGATGCGTTTGGCAGTGCATGGGACAAACTTCCGGGAGTGACTGGAACATCCATGCAGGCGCAGCAGTTCCTGGCTTCAGGCACATTGGGCAGTGCAGAGGATGAACTTCTGGGAGCGACCGGAACATCCCCGCAGGCATGGCATCCTCGCAGGCGTAGCAGAGGCATTGGGCGTGTTTGGCAGTGCACGGTACAAACTTGAGAGCGACTGGAACATCAACACAAGCACGGCAGATGTGCAGGTGCAGCAGTGGCAATGGACAAGTTCGGCAGTGCACAGGACGAACTTCCGGTAGCAACTGGAACATCTCTGCGGGCGCGGCAAGGACTTTGGGCATTTTGAGCAGTGCAAATGATGAACTTCCGGTGGTGACCTGAACATCCCTAAGGGAGCTATAGATGTATCGGGTGCATTTGGTAGTGCACAGGGCTGACTTCCAGGTGCGACCAGAGCGTCCCCGCGGGCACAGCTGAGGTGTTGAGCGCATGCAATGGTGCGCAGGACAAACTTGCGGAAGCAACTGGAACATCTCCATGGTCTCAGAAGCGGCACTGGGCGCGCTCGGCAGTGCGTTGGATGAACTTCTGAGAGTGACCAGAAAATACCCGCGGGCTCGACAGAGGCATCAAATGCGTTCGCTGGTAGGGCGGACTTCTGGGAGTGACCGGCACATCTCTGCAGGTGTGGCAGAGGCTACAGGCATGGTTGTGTTGGGGTCTCGATTTTTTTTCCTCAACTTTTCTACACCTTAGGTGTCAGCATGCCTACTGGAATCATTCCTAACTTGCTGTCCCTGTTTGATTCTTGAGTTCTTTTCTTATATTTATGTTCCCTTAAGCTGTCCTTCGAGTTAACTAATATATAAAAAATATGTTGGATGGGCAAGAAAACTCTTAAACCTATCACAACTTTGCCTTGGTTGAAGAAGACAACTCTTAACTTCAACCTTAGCTCTTAAGCAAGGAAGACAACTCTTAACCTTGACTTAAGCCCAAGTTATCTCAAGACAACTCTTAAAATATAACTGAAAAATAAACAAGAATGTGAGCAAGAATGCTTACCTTTGATTTTTGATTAATGAATGAGAAATACACAAAATTCATAGCATATGAACTCCTCACAAATAATGGGCTATATTTATAGTCCTAAGACAGCCTTATCCTAATTTAACTAGTACTTAGGTTCCTTATCCACTTAGGATATGTTTTCCTAAGTCAACAAGCTTTTCTAAGTCAAATAAAACATTATCAAGATAGACCTTATCCATTGTTTCCTAATCCTACAAGGATTCTTGGTCTTTCTTGAATTCCTACTAAGACTAGAATTCTTACTTTGACTAAGTCCTTCTGTCCTTATCTTCTTTCCTACAGCTGCTTACTTCTTCTTTGCTGTTTCCTTCTTGAATTAGACTTCTTGCTGTGGCATCCTTCCTCTCCAAGACTTCTCTTTGGCGTGGTCATCTTGCCAATGTAATCCTGCCAAGACGTCCTGTTACTGCTAGAGTTCTTCACGCTGTCACTCTCCTTCTCCTGCTCGGGACTGCTTCATGTGTGTCCTGCCAATGCTGGTCTTCTTCTTGGCTTTCATTTCCACAATTGATTAGGACTGAGTCAGAACCTGGCCGTGCTTCACTTCTTGCTGCATGCATGCTGGTTGTGCACACTTGCTGGTCGGTTTCTGCCTCTCTTGCTGCCTGGCGCCTTGCGCATTCTCTCATGCTCCCTTTGCCTCCTAAACATCCCTGCAGGCAATGCATTGTCATCAGACGTGTTTGGCAGTGTGCGAGATGTACTTCTGGGAGCGATCAGAAAATCACCATGGGCTCAACAGAGGAGTTGGACGTGTTCGGCAGCGCTCAGGACGAACTTCCAGGAGTGACTCGAACATCCCCTGGGGGCTTGGCAGCGGCATCTAGCATGTTCTGCAGTGTGTGAGACGAACATCCGAGAGCTACCAGAAAATTCCCGTGGGAGTGGTAGAGGCATCGGGAGTGTTTGGTAATGCATGGGACAAACTACAGGGAGCAACTGGAACATCCCCGCGGGCGCAGCAGTGGCATCAGATATGTTCATGTTGAGGACCTTAGGAGGCAAAGGGAGCTGTGATGAATGCGCGCAAGGTGCCAGGCAGCAAGAGAGACAGCAACAGACCAGAGTGTGTGCGCAACAAGCCTGCACGCAGCAAGCAGTGAAGCACAGCCAGGTTCTGACTCAGTCCTAATCAATTGCGAAAATCAAAGCCAAGAAGAAGACCAGCATTGGCAGGACACGCAGGAAGCAATCCAAGCAGGAGAAGGAGAGTGACGGCCTGAAGAACTCCAGCAGAAGTAGGACTTCTTGAGAGGTTTACTTCAGCAAGATGACCACGCCAAATAGAAGTCTTGGAGAGGAAGGATGCCACAGCAGAAGTCTAATCCAAGAAGGAAACAGAAGAAGCTAGCAGCTGTAGGAAAAAAAGATAAGGATAGAAGGACTTAGTCAAAGTAGGAATTCTAGTCTTAGTAGGAATTCAAGAAAGACCAAGAATCCGAGTAGGATTAGGAAACAATGGGATAAGGTCTATCTTGATAATCTTTTAGTTGACTTAGAACAGCTTGTTGACTTAGGAAAACATAGCTTAAGTGGATAGAAGGATAAGCTAAGAGGAAGTCCAGCCACTGTGGAATACAAGATAAGGTAGGAATTCTAGTCTAGGTAGAAATTCAAGAAAGACCAAAAATCCTAGTAGAATTAGAAAATATTTGGATAAGGTCTATCTCGATAAGGTTTTAGTTGTCTTAGAAAATTTTGTTGACTTAGGAAAACATATCCTAAGTGATAAGGAACCTAAGTACTAGTTAAATTAGGATAAGGCTGTCTTAGGACTATAAATACAGCCCATTATTTTTGAGGAGAACATATGCTCCGAATTTTGTTATTTTCTCATTCAATAGTCAAGAATCAAGGTTAGCATTCTTGCTTTACTTTCTTGTTTATATTTTCAGTTATCTTTTAAGAGTTGTCTTAAGATAACTTGGGCTTAAGACAAGGTTAAGAGTTGTCTTCCTTGCTTAAGAGCTAAGGTTGAAGTTAAGAGTTGTCTTCTTCAACCAAGGCAAGTTGTGTGATAGGTTTAAGGGTTGTCTTGTGTATCCAACATATCCTTATATATATTGGTTAACCTAAAGGACAGCTTAGGGGACGTAAATATAAGAAAAGAACTCAAGAATCAAATGGGACAGCAAGTTAGGAAGGTTTCCAGTAGGCGTGCTGGGATTTTGGGGAAAAAAATATAAGATGTGCTGGGATTCCAGTAGGCATACATCACCTAAGGTGTAGAAAAGTTGGGGAAAAAAATTGGGACCCCAACACTCAGCCGCACCAGCAGGGATTTTACGGTCGCTCCTGGAAGTTCATCCCACACACTGCAAAATACGTCTCATACCATTGCTGCGGCCGCGGAGATGTTCCAGTCACTCGCAGAAGTTCATCCTGCAAACTGCTGAACGTACCCCATGCCTATGCCACACCCACGGGGATGTTCTGGTCGCTCCCAGAAGTTCATCCTGTGCACTGCCAAATGTGCCCGATGCCTCTGCCCTGCCCTCAGGGATGTTTTAGTCACTACCAAAAGTTCATCCTTGCACTGTGCAATGAGTCCAAAGCCTCTGCTGTGCCCCGTGGAGATGTTCTGGTCACTTCTGAAAGTTCTTCATGTGAACTGCCCAATGCGACCAAAGCCTCAGGCTTGCCCAACGGGATGTTCCAGAAGTTTGTCCTACACACTGCCGAACATGACCAATGCCACGGCCATGCCACGGGGATGTTCTGGTTGCTCCCAGAAGTTCGTCCCGCACACTCCCTCAATGGGACCAAAGCCTATGCCACGCCAACAGGGATGTTCCGTTTGCTCATTGAAGTTCATCCTGCACACTGCTGAACGCAACCGACACCTCTGCCACGCCCATGGAAGTTTGTCTTGTGCACTCCATGCACCCGAAAGCCTCTGCTGAGCCCATGGGGATGTTCCGGTCTGTCCCAGAATTTTGTCCTGCACACTGCAAATGCACCCGAAGCTGCTGCTAATCTGCAGGGATTTGCCAGTCGCTCATGGAAGTTCGTCCGTTGCACTTCTAAATGCACCCCACACTGCTGCCGCAACTGCACGGATGTTCCTGTCTCTCCAGAATGATTATCCCGCACATTGCCTAACTGTTGAGGAAGTTAGGAGGCAAAGGGAGCATGAGCGAATGCGCGTAAGGCACCAAGCAGCAAGAGAGGCAGAAACTGGCCAGAATGTGCGCGCAACAAGCCTGCAAGCAGTGAAGCACGGCCAGGATCTGACTCAGTCCTAATTGATTGTGGAAATCCAAGCCAAGAAGAAGACCAGCATTGGCAGGACATGCATGAAGCAATCTGAGCAGGAGAAGGAGATTGACGGCGTGAAGAACTCCAGCAGCAGCAGGACATCATGGTAGGTTTACTTCAGCAAGCTGACCACGCCAAAGAGAAGTCTTGGAGAGGAAGGACACGCCATAGTGGAAGTTCTAATCCAATAAGGAAATGGCAAGAAGAAGTTCAGTAGCTGTAGGAGAGAAGATAAGATAAGGACAGAAAGACTTAGTCAAAATAGGAATTCTAGTCTTAGTAGGAATTCAAGAAAGACCAAGAATCCTAGTAGGATTAGGAAACATTGGGATAAGGTCTATCTTGATAATGTTTTAGTTGACTTAGAAAACCTTGTTGACTTAGGAAAACATATTCTAAGTGGATAAGGAACCTAAGTACTAGTTGAATTAGGATAAGGCTGTCTTAGGACTATAAATACAGCCCATTATTTGTGAGGAGGATATATGCTCCAAATTTTGTATATTTCTCATTCATTAATCAAGAATCAAGGTTAGCATTCTTGCTTCCATTCTTGTTTATATTTTGGTTATCTTTTAAGAGTTGTCTTGAGATAACTTGGGCTTAAGTCAAGGTGAAGAGTTGTCTTCCTTGCTTAAGAGCTTAGGTTGAAGTCAAGAGTTGTCTTCTTCAACCAAGGCAAGTTGTGATAGGTTTAAGAGTTGTCTTGCCTATCCAACATATCCTTTTATATATTAGTGAATCCGAAAGGACAGCTTAGGGGACATAAATCTAAGAAAAGAACTCAAGAATCAAACGAAGACAGCAAGTTAGGAAGGCTTCTTGTAGGCGTGCTGACCTCTAAGGTGTAGAAAAGTTGGGGAAAAGAAATCAGGACCCCAACACCAATGCGCCCGATGCCACTTCCGCACCCACGGTGATGTTCCAGTAGCTCCCCAAATTTAGTACTGCACATTGTCGAACATGCATATGCCTCTGCCACACCATCGGCATGTTCCAGCTGCTTCTAGAAGTTCATCTTGTACACTGCCCAATGCACGCGAAGCCTCTGCCACACATGCAGGGATGCTTCGGTAGCTCTCGAAAAATTTGTCCATGCACTGCCAAAAGTGTCCAACACCACTGCCACACTTGCAGGGATGTCTCGGTTGCTCCCAAATGTTCATCCCACACACTGCCAAACTGTTGAGAACCTAAGTATGAAGGAAATGCAATGGGCAGAAAATGAGGCAGCAAAGGAGAGCATGGGCCAGAAAATGTGCACAACAAGCATGACAACAGCAAGTGTGCAGCCCAACAGTGAAGCCCAGTCAGTATTTAACTTAATCCTAATTAATGAAAAGACATTCATACCAATAAGAGTTCCAGCAGAAGTACAATCATATCAAGAAAACTCCAGCAGCAGCAACACGTCCATGTCAAAAGGAGTTCCAGCAGGAGAAGGAGATTGACGGCATGAAGAACTCCAGCAGCAACAGGACGTCTTGGCAGGATTACTTCAGCAAGATGACCATGCCAAAGAGAAGTCTTGGAGAGGAAGGACACGCCATATGGAAGTCCTAATCTTAGAGGGACACAGCAACAAGAAGTTCAGCAGCTGTAGGAGAGAAGATAAGATAAGGACAGAAAGACTTAGTCAAAGTAGGAATTCTAGTCTAATTAGGAATTCAAGAAAGACCAAGAATCCTAGTAGGATTAGGAAACAGTGGGATAAGGTCTATCTTGATAATGTTTTAGATGACTTAGAAAACCTTGTTGACTTAGGAAAACATATCGTAAGTGGATAAGGAACCTAAGTACTAGTTAGATTAGGATAAGGCTGTCTTAGGACTATAAATACAGCCCATTATTTGTGAGGAGGATATATGCTCCAAATTTTGTATATTTCTCATTCATTAATCAAGAATCAAGGTTAGCATTCTTGCTTCCATTCTTGTTTATATTTTGGTTATCTTTTAAGAGTTGTCTTGAGATAACTTGGGCTTAAGTCAAGGTGAAGAGTTGTCTTCCTTGCTTAAGAGCTTAGGTTGAAGTCAAGAGTTGTCTTCTTCAACCAAGGCAAGTTATGATAGGTTTAAGAGTTGTCTTGCCTATCCAGCATATCCTTTTATATATTAGTGAATCCTGAAGGACAGCTTAGGGGACATAAATCTAAGAAAAGAACTCAAGAATCAAAAGGACAGCAAGTTAGGAAGGCTTATTGTAGGTGTGCTGACCCCTAAGGTGTAGAAAAGTTGGGGAAAAAAATCGGGACCCCAACAAATTGGTGCTTTCATTGAGAAGTCAGCACAATCACCATCTAGTTGAGAAGTAGCACGATCACCCTAACAAATTTGCTCTTGTTGAGAGATCAGCACATTCAACATCAAATTGAAGAGGCCCATGTCATTCAGGCAGCATTCACCCTCACCACAACAGCGAACTAACAAGGACTTTGGAAGAATCCTAGCCTTGGAGAGGGAACAACGCACCATAAATGACCAGGTAGGTGATATCAAACACCAACTATCATCTGTCATTCATTCTCTTGAAAAATCGAAGAGAGACACACCCCAAGTGTTTGGAAAACAAGTCCAAACTGAGCAGGCCAGGAACAGCAACCTGCCACAAACGTCTAAAAGGCGTCAATCAGAAATCATATGGCACCAAGTGCACGAGGATGAATCTGACCATGAGCAACTTCCCTCTCAAGAAAGGGGGAGAGGCTGGATGAGTTTGGGGTGCAGAAGGGAGGTGCCACTGAATTTTCACCAGCCCCATGACCCCTATGATGAATACAGCGACAATGAGGTCTTGGATCGAAGACCAGTAGTATGGCAGCCAAGGAGAATGCAGAGTTGTCATGAGGCAGAACCTTGGCAGACAAATAGGAGAGAGGAATGGTGGCACTATGACAGCCCAAGCCACTACACCCAACCAAAGGTAAAAATCTAATTCCCTACCTTTGAGAAAAGGAGATCCAACCGAATGGATCTCCAAAGCTGAATTCTACTTTGAAAAACAAAGGTGTAGAGGGGAAAGGGTTGATTTTGCATCCTATCACCTATGTGGGAGAGCCAACCAATGGTGGCGTCAGCTTAAGGCCACCTATGGCCAAGAAGGTAGAAGGATTGGCTGGACAAGGTTCACACAAGAGTTGACAGACAGATTCGGTCCATCCAGCATCACAAATATTTGCTTCAAGTTTGATGGGAATCAAGTCTTTCCTTCATCAAATTCTAAGAGTGCTGAACCAGTTCAGAATTCGGAATACTCATTCAGACACAAGTGCTTTAGGACAGGACTTGGTGAGTTTGAATGCCAAGATAAAGATGCAGATGTCTTGTGATAAATTGAACAATGCATCTGCCAAATGTCCTGATTCATCTGTTCATGTTCATGCTGCTACTTCTACATCTCTACCATATCAGTTGCAGAAAAATGACTTAAGAGCTCCAATAGTTTCCACTGGACTGCTGTCTACATCTTCATTAGAATTGACCAGGGTGGAGAGACAGCAAATTGAATTTGATGCAGGATTGAATAGACCTTCGAATGGATTGCAAGAACATTCCAATGCTTCTACAAATTATCCACCAGAAAATACTCCAACAAGGACTATGCAGGACCAATCTGCCTTGTTGGCTAAACCTGGATCAGAAGACAAAGTTCCTAATCATATTCCTGTCCAGATTGAAGGACTTGCTGATCTTTCACAGACAGCTTCACAAGCTGCAAGAAATCAGACCTTAGACAATTCAATACGCAAACTGCAGCGGAAAATATGCTTAGCATGCAGCAAGCTTTACAAGGCACAAATATTGATCAAATGCCATCATCTGCACCTGTTTTAGACCCTCAATTCCCTGGACAGAATAATGATTATCCGTGTTACAGCTTGAACACAGAAGATCTAGACATTCCATGCAACGTTAAGGATTTCTCTAGCACTCAAAAAATAGCAAAGGAGACCCAGTAATGATGCAGGAAGATCAAGAAAGCTGCATGGACAGCAAGGAGGAAGCCAAGGCAGTACACTCCCCAGATCATGCGGAAAAAGGCAAAAACAACTTGCATGCAGTAGGGGCAACCACCAAGCCTACTAGCATGAGGTTGTTCACAACATTAACAGGAAGAACATTTTGATGTTGATAGATAGTGGAGCTACCCATAACTTCATCAACACAAAACTAGTCAAAACACTTCAGCTATGTCCAAAGAAGATTGCACCCGTTTGAGGTAAGAATGGCAAGCGGACAGAAGCTCAAGTGCGCACAAGTTATCAAGGCAGTAGCAATGCAGATTCAAGGAGTCAAGATAGAGGCAAAACTGCATGTGTTAGCCTTGGCAGGCCTTGATGTGGTTTTAGGCAATGCTTGGCTTAAAACCATAGGCAAGATAATGTTCGACTACAAATCCATGGCCATGCACTTCCAATGGAAGGGAAGGGACTGCACGTGGGAGGCATCCACCACCAATGCAGCGCATCATTGTGAGGTAAGTACCCTTGAATGACTATATAGAAAAAGGGCACAATATTTTGCGGTTCTCTTGGCCACAAAGGAGGAAAACACAGCCAAACATCATACACACGAAGACATACCATGAGCAGTAAGGAACCTACTGGAGCAATTCGAAGATGTCTTAGGAGAGCCACAAGGACTACCACCCTCAAGACATTACGACCATGCCATCCCATTAATCGACGAAACCAAGGCAATTAATGTAGCACCTTATCGGTATGCACACTTCCAAAAGAATGAGATCGAAAGACAAGTGGAAGAGATGCTACAGCAAGGTATTATCCAACCTAGCACTTCCCCTTTTTCTTCTCCCGTTCTACTTGTTAGAAAGAAAGACGGAACTTGGAGGTTTTGCACCAATTATCGGGCACTCAACCAAGCAACTGTCAAGGATCATTTTTCGATCCCAACAATTGATGATATGCTGGACGAGTTACATGGAGCAAAGCTATTCACCAAGCTGGATCTCAAGGCCGGATATCATCAAATACGCATGAAAGAAGAGGACGTGCAGAAGACAGCATTTCAGACTCATAGTGGACACTACGAGTACCTAGTCATGCCCTTCGGACTATGCAATGCACCCTCCACCTTTCAAGCAGCCATGAACGACATCTTCAAACCTTATTTGCTCAGGTTTGTCTTAGTTTTCTTTGATGACATTTTGGTCTATTCCAAGAACCATGATGATCACCTAGAACACTTAGCAAAAGTGCTAGAAGTGTTAAGAAGAAATCATTTCGTCATCAAGCCATCCAAGTGCACATTCATGCAAGAGGAGCTTGAATACCTCGGTCACATCATATCCGAAGATGGAGTGAAGGTAGACCAACGGAAAATAGGAGCCATGCAAACATGGCCAATTCCTAAGAATGTCACAGAACTTAGAGGATTTCTAGGTTTAATAGGCTACTACCGCCGATTTGTTTGCAAATATGGCACCATAGCAAAACCATTAATGGACTTTGCTGAAGAAGGACGGATTCCTATGGACAGAGAAGAGTGAAGACACATTCAAGTTGTTGAAGCAAGCTATGTGTGAGACCCCAGTGTTAGCACTACTCGACTTCAACCAAACCTTCGAGCTTCACACTGACGCATGTCAAGATGGAATAGGTGCTGTCCTGAGTCAAGCCGGAAGACCTATTGCATACATGAGCAGAGTCTTAGGGCCCATGAAGAAGGAATGGTCAGTATACACCAAGGAGATGTTGGCCATCATCCATGCAGTCAAGGTATGGTGACCTTACCTACTTGAGAGGAAATTCTGATCATTACAGATCAACAACCCTTGAGAAGCCTCATGGAGCAGAAAATTACCACTCAAGAGCAGTAAAAGTTCCTTGTCAAGTTACTGGGTTATGAGTATGAAATAATCTACAAACCTGGCAAGGAAAACAAGGTGGCAGACGCATTGTCCAGAAGCAATGGAGGTCAAGCATTGTGGACAGCATGTGAGCCTAATGACACATGCCTCACTGCCATTAGCAGAGCAGAGTGGAATGTATGGACAGAAATCAAGGAGGCAATAGAGATTGATCCTCAAAGCCAAGAGCTCACCAAGAAGATAAAGAATTTTGACCCCAAAGGTTAGTAAATTCACCCTTAAGAAAGGATATATTTGGCACAACCAGCAGGTGTATGTGCCATAGAAGAAGTTTTAAATCACTTCCACAACTCACGAGAAGGAGGACATTCAGGATGGTTCCATACTTACATGCGGATCAAGCTATTCTTTTGGTTGGAAGGATTCAAGGCAGAAGACAAGAAGAAAGACAGCAATTGTGACATTTGCCCATGGATAAAACCAGAAGATGGCAAGACCAAGGGATTGCTACAACCTTTGCCATTACCTGTACAAGTTTGGGAAGACTATAATGACATCCAGCAGCAGTTTTCCAACTTTCACCTTGAGGACAAGGTGAGTCTTCAAGAAAAGGGGGACTGTTGAGAACCTAAGTATGCAGGAAAGGCAGTGGGCAGAAAATGGGGCAACAAAGGAGAGCATGGGCCAGAAAATATGCACAACAAGCATGGCAACAGCAAGTGTGCAGCCCAGCAGTGAGGCCCAACCAGTATTTGACTTAATCCTAATCAATGAAGGACATTCATGCCAATAGGAGTTCCAGCAGAAAGAAGATAATCACATCAAGAAGAACTCCAGCAGCAGTAGGAGGACATCTACACCAAGCAGAGTTCCAGCAGCAGCAGGATATCCATGCCAAGGAGAATTCCAGCAGCAGCAGGACATCTACGCCAAGAAGAGTTCTATCAGCAGCAGGACATGCATGATGAGTTCCAGTAGCAATAGGATATTCATGCCAAGGAGAATCCTAAGGGCAGAAGGATATGCATTGAGAGTCCTAGTCCTAGAAGGAAAAGCAAAGATAAGGTCCAGCCGCTGTAGAATACAAGATAAGATAAGGACAGAAAGATTTAGTCAAAGTAGGAACTCTAGTCTAAGTAGGAATTCAAGAAAGACCAAGAATCCTAGTAGGATTAGGAAACAATGGGATAAGGTCTATCTTGATAATGTTTTAGTTGACTTAGAAAAGCTTGTTGACTTAGGAAAACATATCCTAAGTGGATAAGGAACCTAAGTACTAGTTGAATTAGGATAAGGCTGTCTTAGGACTATAAATACAGCCCATTATTTGTGAGGAGGAGATATGCTCCGAATTTTGTATATTTCTCATTCATTAATCAAGAATCAAGGTTAGCATTCTTGCTTACATTCTTGTTTATGTTTTTGGTTATCTTTTAAGAGTTGTCTTGAGATAACTTGGGCTTAAGACAAGGTTAAGAGTTGTCTTCCTTGCTTAAGAGCTAAGGTTGAAGTTAAGAGTTGTCTTCTTCAACCAAGGCAAGTTGTGATAGGTTTAAGAGTTGTCTTGCCTATCCAACATATCCTTTATATATTAGTTAATCCCGAAGGATAGCTTAGGGGACGAAAATCATAAAAGAAAAAGAACTCAAGAATCAAATGGGACAGCAAGTTAGGAAAGGATTTCAGTAGGCGTGCTGACCCCTAAGGTGTAGAAAAGTTGGGGCAAAAAATTGGGACCCCAACATGAATGCGCCTGACACCTCTGCCACACCTGCAAGGAAGTCCCAGTCGGTCTTGGAATTGCGTCCTGCACACTGCCGAGCATGCCCAATGACTGTTGCACCATGAGGATGCTCCAGTCACTCTCAGAAGTTCATACCATGCACTGCCCAGCGCACCTGAAACCTCTGCCGCACCAATGAGGACTTTCCTGTCACTCCTGGAAGTTCATCCCTCAAACGCTCCCAGAAGTTTGTCTCACACACAGCCAAGTGCACCCCATGCCTCCGACGAGCCTGCGGGGATGTTCCAGTCACTACCAATAGTTTGTCCTGAGCACTTCAGAACACATCAGATGACCCTGCCGATCCCGCGAGGATGTTGTGGTCGCCCCTGAAAGTTCATCACATGCACTGCCCAACCCATCCAAATCCTCTGCCGCGCCCATGGGGATGTTCCGGTCTCTCTTGGATGTTTGTCAGGTGCAATGCCAAAGGGTGCCTGACACCTTTGCCACGCCTGCGGGGATGTTTGGGTCGCTCTCAGAAGTTCATCCAGCACACTGCCAAAGGTGCCCGACACCGTTGCCATGCCTGAGGGGATGTTTTGGTCGCTCTTGGAAGTTCATCCCGCACACTGCCAAATGCACCTGAAGCCTCTGCCACATTTGCAAGAATGTCCCTGTCGCCCCAGATTTCATCCCACGCACTAGCTGAATGTGCCCAATCGCCAGCTAGGATGTTCCGGTCACTCCTAGAATTTCATCCTGCAAACCGCCGAATGTGCCCTGCGCCTCTGCTGCATCTGCTAGAGATTTTCTGGTCGCTCCCAGAAGTTTGTCCCATGCACTTCCCAACTCACCCGAAAGCCTCAGATGTTCCCGTGGGAATTTTCTGGGTCACTACGGATTTCATCCCACGCACTGTCGAATGTGTTTGACACCTCAAATGCGACCGGATGCGCCCACGGGGATGTTCTGAGTCGCTATTGGAAGTTCATCCCACACACTGTCAAATGCACTGCAATGCACTGAAGCCTCTGCCGCGCTGGCAGGGATATTCCGATTGGCCCCAGAAGTACATCCCTGCACACTGCCAAACATGCCCGATGCCACTGCCACGTCCGCGAGGGTGTTCTGATTGCTCCTAGAAGTTTGTCTTGCACACTGCCCAACATGCTTGAAGCCCCTGCTGTGTCCGCAGGGATGTTCGGATCACTCTCAAAAGATTGTCCAATGCACTGCTGAATGTGCCCTACAACTGAAGCCTAAGACTTGCTCGTGGGGTTTTTCTGGTTGCTTCTAAAAGTTTGTCCCATGCACTGCTGAAAGCACCTATGCCTCTACCCTGCCTGTGGAGATGTTCTTATCGCTCTCGGAAGTTCATCCCGTGCACTGTCAAATGCGTCCGATGCCTCTACTGTGCCCACGGGGATATTTCGGTTGCTCCTGAAAGATTGTCCCGTGCACTGCCAACGCATCCAATGCCTCTGTCGTACCCACCGGGATGTTCCAGTCACTCCTGAAAGTTCGTCGTGCGCATTATTCAATGCGCCCGAAGCCTCTGCCATGTCTGCGGGGATGTTCCAGTCAGTCCCGGAAGTTCGTCCTGCGCACTGTCGAATGCACCGTATGCCGCTGCCACACCTGCTGGGTTGTTCAAGTGGCTCCCTGATGTTCGTCCTGAACACTGCTGAAATGCGCCCAGTGACTCCGCCATGCCCATGGGGATGTTCCGGTCGCTCCTGGAAGTTTGTCCTGCATACTGTTCAACACGCTCAAAGCTTCTGCCACACCCGTAAGGATGTTCCGGTCGCTCTCAGTAGTTCATCCTGTGCACTGCTGAACTTGTCCGATGCTGTTGACATGCCTGCAGGGATGCACTTGTTGCACCCGGAATTTTATCCTGCACACTGCCTAATGCACTGGAAGCTCCTCCTGTGCCTGGGGAGATGTTCCAGTAGCTCCTGGAAGTTCGTCCAGTATACTGCTGAATGCGCCCTACGCTACCGCCATTCCCGCAGGTATTTTGCGGTCACTCCCTGAAATTCATCTTGTGCACTTTCCAACAAGACCAAAGCCTCTACTGTGCCCAGTGGGATGTTCCAGCCACTCCCTGGAAGTTTGTCCTGGGCACCACCAAATGTCTCCGCAGCTGGTGTTCCAGTCACTCCCATAAGTTCATCCTGCACACTACCGAATGTGCCCAATGGCTCTGCTGCTCCCATGGGGATGTTCTTGTCATGGAAGTTCATCTGATGCACTGCCGAGCACACCCAGCCTGCTGCTGTGACTGCAGTGATGTTCCAGTCACTCTGGAAGTTTGTCCCACACTGCGAATGTCACCCAATGCCTCTACAGCACTAGCAGGGATGTTCTGGTCACTACTGGAAGTTTGTCCTGCACACTGCCCGAATCGTCCGATGCCTCTGCAGCTCCAGTGGTGATGTTCTGATCGCTCTCAGATGTGCACTGCCAAATCCGCACGAGCCCTCTGTGGAGCCCACTGGGATTTTCCAGTCACTCCCAGAAGCTCGTACCGTGCACGACCAAACGCGCCCCGATACCACTGCCACACCTGCAGGGATGTTCCGGTCCCTCCTGGAAGTTCATCCTGCGCACTGCTGAACCCACCCGACATATCTACCGTGCCCGGAGGGTTGTTTTGGTCACTGCCCAAAGTTCATCCCATGCACTGCCGAACACGCCCGATGCCTCTCCCGCACCTGTGATGATGCTCTGGTTGCTTCCGAAAGTTTGTCCCGCGTACTACCAACACACGCGAAGCATCATATGCGCCCACAGGGATGTTCCGGTCGCTCTCGGAAGTTCATCCCATGCACTGCTGAATGCGCCTGATGCTTCTCTTGTACCCACTGGGAGGTTCCAGCCACTCATGGAAGTTCGTCCCATGCACTGCCCAATGCATCCGATGCCACAGCTGCACCTGTAGGGATGTTCTGGTCACTCTCAGAAGTTTGTCTGCGCACTGCCGAATGCACCTGAAGCTTCTGCTGTGCCTGGAGTGATGTTCCGGTCGGTCCTAAAAATTTGACCTTCACACTGCCGAATGTGCCCGACGCCATGCCGTTCCCATGGGAATGCTGCAGTTGCTCCTGGAAGTTCATTCTGCACACTGCCTGACGCAGACGACAACTCTGCCGAGCCTGTGGGGATTTTTCTGGTTGCTCCCGGAAAGTTTACCCGCACACTGCCGAATGTCCCCGATGCCTTTGCTGTGCCCATGGGGTTGTTCCAGTCCCCCCACAGAACTTCATCACTTGCACTGCCCCACACACCCAAAGCCTCTTCCAAGCCCGCAGGCATGTTCTGGTTGCTCCAGGAAGTTCAGTCCCGCGCACGGCTGAACGTGCTTCAATGCCGTGCCTGTGGGAATGTTCTAGTCGCACCACGAAGTTCATCCAACAAGCTGCCAAACATGTCTGATGCCTCTGCGTGCCTACGGGGATGTTCCAGTCGCTCCCTGAAGTTCATCCCAAGCACTGCCAAACACGTCTGATGCCTCTGCTGAGCTAGTCGGGGATTTTCTGGTCTTTACTGGAAGTTTGTTCTGTGCACTGCCAAACACACCCGATGCCTCTGCCACGCCCGCTAGGATGTTCCGGTCACTCCCCAACAGTTCATCCTGCACACTGCTGAATGTGATTGATGCCTATGTCGTGTCTATGGTGATGTTCCAGTCACACCCAAAAATTCAAACCATGCACTAAACAACATGCCTAAAGCCTCTGCTGTGTGTGCAAGGATGTTCTAGTTGGTCTCGAAAGTTCATCACATGCCCTGCCAAACTTGCACACTGCCTCTGCCACGCCTATGGGGATGTTCCAGTCACTCCTGGAAACTCATCTTGACCATTGCCAAACGCATACGACACCTCCGCCGAGCCTGTAGGGATTTTTCGATGTTTCCTGAATGGTCGTCCCATGCACTGCTGTACACGTCTGACGCCATTGCCAAGCCAGTGGGGATTTTATGGTGTTTCCTGGAAGTTCATCCCATGCACTGCCGAACACGTCCGACTCCTCTACCAGGATCGATGGGATGTTCCAGTCTCTCCCAGAAGTTTGTCCCGTGCACTGCTGAATGCGCCAGATGCCTCTGCATTGCCCGCAGGGATGTTTGGGTCGCTCCCAGGAAGTTTGTCCTGCACACTACCCAACGCATCCAAAGCATTTGCAACACCTGCGGGGATATTCCGGTGGCTCCCGGATGTTCGTCCCGAGCACTGACAAACGTGCCTGACGCCGCTGCATCCCCTGCAAGAATGTTCCACTTGTGTCTGCTGCCTCTGCGGCACCCAAGGGATGTTTTGGTCACTCCCTGAAGTTCATGTCCTGCACTGTTAAACATGCTTGAAGCCTCTGCCATGCCAATGGGGATGTTCTGGTCACTCCCCGAAGTTTGTCCCATGCACTGCCAAACGCGCCAGATGCCTCCACTGTGGATGTAGGGATGTTTTGGTCACTCCTAGAAGTTCGTCATGTGCACTGCAGAACGTGTATGATGCCGCTGCTATGCCTGTGGGAATGTTCTGGTTGCTTTTGCAAGTTCATCCTGCGCACCGCCGATTGTGCCCAATGCTTCTGCTGTGCCTACGAGGATGTTCCAGTCGATCTCGAAGTTCATCCTGAGCAGTGCCAAATGCATACTATGCCTCTGCCAAGCCTGCAGTGATTTTTGATCTTTCCAGAAGTTCATCCCATGCATTGTCGTACACATCTGATGCCTCTACAGAGCCTGCGGGCGATTTTCCAGTGTTTCCCATAAGCTCATTCCATTCACTGCCAAATGCATCCAATGCCTCTGCCCGGATCACTAGGATGTTCAGGTCCCTCCCAGAAGTCCATCTCAGCGTACTGTCGAACACGATCTGATGGCGTTGCCACACCTGCAGGGATGTTTGGGTTGCTCCGGAAAGTTCATCACGTGCACTACCCAACGCACCCAAAGCCTTTGCTGCATCCCAGGGATTTTTTTGGTCGCTCCCAGAAGTTTGTATCGCATACTGCTGAATATGTCTGATGCCGCTGCCATGCCCCCAGGGATGTTCCGATCGCTCCCCAAAGTTTGTCCTGCACTTTGCCTAATGTGTTAGGTGCCTCTGATGAGATTGTGAGGATGTTCTGGTCCTCAAATGTTCATCATGAACACTGTCGAATGTGTCCGACACCGCGGCCGTGCCAGAGGGAATGTTCTGGTCGCTCCCAAAAGTTATTTCCGCACACTGCCGAGCTCGCCCAATGCCTCTGCTGTGCCTACGGGGATGCTCCAGTTGCCCCCGAAAGTTCATCCCGAGCACTGCCAAATGCTTACAATGCCTCTGCTAGCCTGCGGGGATTTTCCTGTGTTTCCCAAAGTTAGTCCCATGCACTGCTGTATGTGTACGACAGCCTCTGCCAAGCCTGTGGGGATTCTTCAGTGTTTCCCACAAGTTCATCCCACGCACTTCTGAACACATCCGATGCCTCTGCTAGCATCAGTGGGATGTTCTGGTTGCTCTAGGAAGTTCATCCCGTGCACTGCTGAATGCATTCGACGCCGTTCAATGTCAACTTGGTGCTCTCGTTGAGAAATCAGCACATTCAACATCAAATTGAAGAGGCAGCACATCACCATGTCATTCAGGCAGTATTTACCCTCTCCACAACAGCGAACTAACAAGGACTTTGGAAGAATCCTAGCCTTGGAGAGGGAACAACGCACCATACATGACCAGGTAGGTGATATCAAACACCAATTATCCTCTATCATTCATTCTCTTGAAAAATTAAAGAGAGATACACCCCTAGTGGCCAGAAAACAAGTTCAAATTGAGCAAGCCAGGAACAGCATTTTGGACTTCATAGTAGTGGACACTACATGTATCTAGTCATGCCTTTCAGACTATGCAACGCACCCTCCACCTTTCAGGCAGCCATGAACGACTTCTTCAAACCCTATTTGTGTAGGTTTGTATTAGTTTTCTTTGATGACACTTTGGTATATTCCAGGAACCATGATGATCATATAGCACTTAGCAAAAGTGTTAGAAATGTTAAGAAGAAATCATTTTGTCATCAAGCCATCCAAGTGCACATTCATGCAAGAGGAGCTTGAATGCCTCGATCACATCATATCCGAGATGGAGTTAAGGTAGACCAACGGAAAATAGGAGCCATGCAAACATGGCAAATTCCTAAGAATGTCACAACTTAGAGGATTTCTAGGCTTGACAGGCTACTACCGCTGATTTGTTCACAAATACAGTGCCATAGCAAAACCATTAACGGACTTGCTGAAGAAGGACAGATTCCTATGGATAGATAAGAGTGAAGATGCATTCAAGTTGTTGAAGCAAGCTATGTGTGAGACCCCAGTGTTAGCACTGCCCGACTTCAACCAAACCTTCAAGCTTCACAGTAACACATGTCAAGATGGCATAGGTGCTGTCCTCAGTCAAGCCGGAAGACCTATTGCATACATGAGCAGAGTCTTAGGGCCATGAAGCAGGAATGATCAGTATACGCCAAGGAGATGTTGGCCATCATCTATGCAGTCAAGGTATGGCAACCTTACCTTCTTGGGAGGAAATTCCTGATCATTACAGATCAACAACCCTTGAGAAGCCTCATGGAGCAGAAAATTACCAAAGCAGCAAAAGTTCCTTCTCAAGTTGCTGGTTCACGAGTATGAAATAATCTACAAGCCTGGCAAGGAAAACAAAGTGGCAGATGCATTGTCTATAAGCAATGGAGGTCAAGCATGTGGACAGCATGTGAACCTAATGACACATGTCTCACTGCCATTAGCAGAGCGGAGTGGAATGTATGGACAGAAATCAACGAGGCAATAGAGATTGACCCTCAAAGCTAAGAACTCACCAAGAAGATCAAGCCAATTCTTTTGGTTGGAAGGATTCAAGGCAGATGTCAAGAAGAAAAACAGAAATTGTGACATTTGCCCATGGATAAAACCAGAAGATGGCAAGACCAAAGGATTGCTAAAACCTTTGCCATTACCCATACAAGCTTGCAAACACTATAATAACATCCAGCAGCAGTTTTCAAACTTCCACCTTGAGGACAAGGTGAGTCTTCAAGAAAGAGGGATTGTTGAGAACCTAAGTATGCAGGAAATGCAACGGGCAGAAATTGATGACCTTTGGAGGCAAAGGGAGCATGAGCGAATGCACGTGAGGTGCCAAGCAGCAAGAGAGGCAGAAACAGGCCAGAATGTGCATGCAACAAGCCTGCATGCAGCAGCAGTGAAGCACGGCCAGGTTCTGACTCAGTCCTAATTGATTGCAGAAATCCAAGCCAAGAAGAAAGACCAGCATTGGCAGGACACACATGAAGCAATCGAGCAGGAGAAGGAGATTGACGGCATGAAGAACTCCAGCAGCAGCAGGACGTCATGGCAGGTTTACTTCAGCAAGATGACCACATCAAAGGAGAAGTCTTGGAATGGAAGGACATGCCATAGAGAAGTCTAATCCAAGAAGGAAACGCAAGAAGAAGTTCAGCAGCTGTAGGAGAGGAGATAAGATAAGGACAAAAAGACTTAGTCAAATAGGAATTCTAGTCTAGTAGAATTCAAGAAAGACCAAGAATCCTAGTAGGATTAGAAAACAATGGGATAAGGTCTATCTTGATAATGTTTTAGTTGACTTAGAAAAGCTTGTTGACTTAGGAAAACATATCCTAAGTGGATAAGGAACCTAAGTACTAGTTGAATTAGGATAAGGCTGTCTAAATACTATAAATACAGCCCATTATTTGTGAGGAGAAGATATGCTCCGAATTTTGTATATTTTCATTCATTAATCAAGAATCAAGGTTAGCATTCTTGCTTCCATTCTTGTTTATATTTCGGTTATCTTTTAAGAGTTGTCTTGAGATAACTTGGGCTTAAGACAAGGTGAAGAGTTGTCTTCCTTGCTTAAGAGCTTAGGTTGAAGTCAAGAGTTGTCTTCTTCAACCAAGGCAAGTTGTGATAGGTTTAAGAGTTGTCTTGCCTATCCAACATATCCTTTATACATTAGTTAATCCTGAAGGACAGCTTAGGGGACAAAAATCAAGAAAAGAACTCAAGAATCAAATGGGACAGCAAGTTAGGAAGCTTTTAGTAGGCGTGCTGACCCCTAAGGTGTAGAAAAGTTGGGAAAAAATCAGGACCCCAGCAATTTGGCATGTGCGGGATGAATTTCTAGGGGCAGCCAAAATATCCCGTTGCATGTGGCACAAGTTTATGTTGTGTTGGCCAGTGCATGGGACGAATATCCGTGAGCCGCCAGAACATCCTCAGTGGGTGTGGCAGCGGCATTTGGGGCATGGCAGTGTGCGGGACAAACTTCTGGGATTGACTGGAAAATCCCTCAGGCTCGTAGAGGAGTGAGATGCGTTTGGCAGTGCTCGGGATGAACTTCCAGGAGTGACCGGAACATCCCTGCAGGTGCAGCAGAGGCTTTGGATGCATTCGGCAGTGCATGGGACAAACTTCTGGGAAAGACCGGAACATCTCCGTGGGCGCAGCAGAGGCTTCGGGCTCGTTCGGCAGTGCATGGGATGAACTCGGGAGTGACCGAAACATCCCCACAGGCACGGCAGAGGCTTTGGACACGTGTAGCAGTGTGCAGGGTGAACTTCTATGAGTGAACGGAACATACCCGCAGGTGCGGCATAGGCTTCAGGCACGTTGGGCAGTGCACGGGACGAACTTCCAGGAGTGACCAGAACACCCCGTGGGGTGGTCGCAGCTCGGGCACTCGGCAGTGCACGGTACAAAATTCAGGAGTGACAATAAATCTCCGTGCGCTCAGCAGAGGTGTCGGGTGCGTTTGGCAGTGCATGGTACGAACTTTCGGGAGCGACAAGAAAATATTTGCACGCCTGGCAGAGGCATCAGGCACATTTGGCAGAGGCATCAGGTGTGTTCGGCAGTGCGCGGGATGAACTTTTGGGAGCGACTGGAACATCCCTGCGGGCATGACAAAGCATTCAGCTCATTTGGTAGTGTCTGGGATGAACTTCCAGGAGCGAGCAGATCATCCCCATGGGCGCAGGAGAGACGTCGGGTGCATTCTACAGTGCGCAGGATGAACTTCCGGGAGCAACTGAAACATCTCCGTGGGTGCAGGTAGCAGCATCGGGTGCGTTCGAGTAGTGTGCGGGACGAACTTCTGGGAGTGACGAGAACATTCCCACTGGCACGACAGCAGCATTGGGTGCGTTTGGCAGTGCTGTGGAATGAGCTTCCAGGAGTGACTGGAAAATCCCCATGGGCTCGGTAGAGGCATCGACATGTTTGGCAGTGGTCGGGATGAACTTCCAAGAACAACCAGACATCCCTGCAGGCACAGCAAAGGTGTCTGGCAAATTTCATGTTGAGGACCTTAGGAGGCAAAGGGAGCATGAGTGGCATAGAAGGATGCAAGAAAGCAGCCAAGCAGCAAGAGAGGCAGCTACAGGCCAGAACATGCACACATCAAGCTTGGACACAGCATGCATCCAGCCCAGCAGTGAAGCCGGCCAGAATCTGACCTTGTCCAAATTGAACAAGGACATCTAAGCTGAGAAAGACTCCAGTTACAGCAGAACACGCATAGGGGAAGTACTCCAGTTACAGCAGAACACGCATAGGAGAAGTTCTAGCTAAGAACAGGACGTCCAAGGCAAGATGAGTTCCAGCAGTAGCAATGGGTACTCATGGCCAAGGAGAATTCTAAGGGCAGATGGATACGCAAAGAGAAAGTCCAGCAGCAGTAGAAAACAAGATAGGATAGGAATTCTAGTCTAGGTAGAGTTCTAATATCAAGAAAGACCAAGAATCCTAGTAGGATTATGATACTTTTGGATAAGTTCAATCCTGATAAGGTTCTAGTCATTTTAGGAAAATTTTTGACTTAGGAAAACCTTGTCCTAAGTGAATAAGGAACTCAAGTACTAGTTAAATTAGGAAAAGGCTGTACAATACTATAAATACAGCCCATTATTTGTTTACATGAAGATATGTTCCAAATTGTAAAGTTATTATTCAATAATACAATATCAAAGGCATTCACCCATTCTTGTTGGGCAGTGCACGTCAGCGGCATTAGGCTCGTTCAGCAGTGTGCAGGACAAACTTCTGGGAGCGACAGGAACATCCTTGTTGGCACGGCAGAGGCTTCAGGCACGTTTAGCAGTGCACAAAATGAACTTTTGGGAGCTTCTTGAACATCTCCATGGGCAGTTCTGATGCTTCGGGTGTGTTCATCAGTGTGTGGGATGAACTTTGGGAATGACTGGAAAATGCCTGCGGGCTAAGAAGAGGCATTAGATGTGATCGGCAGTGTGTGGGATGAACTTCCGGCAGCAACCAGAACATCCCCACAGGTGAGGTAGAATCACTGGGTGTGTTCAGCCATGCGCGAGACAAACTTCCAGGAGTGACCAAAACATCTCCACGGGCGCATTAGCGGTGTAGGGCGTGATTAGTGGTGTAGGGCGTGATCAGCGGTGCGTGGGACCAAGTTCCAGGAGCGATCGGAAAAATACCTGCAGGAGCAACAGAGGTGTTGGGCATGTTCGGCAGTGTTTGGGATGAACTTCGGCAAGCGACCGGAATGTCCCCATGGGTGCAGCAGCGGCATCTGTGTATTCAGCAGTGTGCAGGATGAATTTCCGGCAGTGACCAGAACATCCCCATGGGCACAGTGGTGGCATTGCGCACGTCTTGGCAGTGCATGGGCTGAATTTCTAGGAGCGACCAGAACATGCCCACGGGTGCAGCAGTGGTACCAAGCGCGCTCAGCAGTGCACAGGATGAACCTCCAGGTGAGACCAGAACATCCCCATGGGGCATCAGCAGCATCGGGCACATTCGTCAGTGTGCGGGATGAATTTCTGGGAACAACCAGAACATCCCCGTGGGTGGGGCGGTGGCGTCGTACACGTTCAGTAATGCACAAGATGAACTTCCGGGAGCAACCAAAAAATCCCTGTGGGCTTGGCTGAGGCAACTGACACATTCAGCAACACTCGGGATGAACTTCCGGGGGCGACAGAACATCTCCGCAGGTGGAGCAGAGACATCGGCCACATTCGGCAGTGTGCAAGACGAACTGCGGGGAGCAACCAGAACGTCCCTGGGGGCTCGACAGAGGCTTCAAGCAAGTTTGGCAGTGTGCAAGACAAACTTCTGGGAGCAACCACAACATCCTGGCGAGCATGGGACAAAGTTCCGGGAGAGACCAGAACATCCCTGCAGGTGTGGCAGCAGCTTCGGACACATTCAGCAGTCCACTGGACGAACTTCTGCGAGCAACCAGAACATTCCCACAGGCACGGCAGAGGCATCAGGCATGGCGGAGGAATCAGGCGCATTTGGCAGTGCGCATGACGAACTTCCAGGAGCGACCAAACACATCCCCCCAAGCTCTGCAGAGGCATTGGGCGTGTTTGGTAGTGCACGGAATGAACTTCTAGGAGCAACTAGAACATTCCCGCGGGCATGGCAGAGGCTTTAGGCATGTTGTGTAGTGTGTGGGATGAACATCAGGGAGAGACCGGAACATTCCCATGGCTACAGCAGCAGTGTGTGGCACATTGGCAGTTTGCAGGATGAACTTCCAGGAGCTATCAGAACATCTCTACAGGCGAGGCAGAGGCTTCGAGTGCATTCGGCAGTGCTTGGGATGAACTTCTAGAAGTGACCGAAACATCCCTGCAGGGCATGGTAGATGCTTCGGGTGCATTGGGCAGTGCACGGGATGAGCTTTTGAGAGTGACCCAAACATGCCCGCGGGCATAGCATTGGCATCAGATACGATCATTAGTGTGCGGGATGAACTTTCTGGAGCGACCCGAACATCTCCGCGGGTGTGGCAGAGGCTTCGGGTAATTGGGCAGTGCACGGTATGAGCTTTTGGAACATCCCCGTGGGCATGGCAGAGGCATTGGACTTGTTCAGCAGTGCTTGGGATGAACTTCCTGAAGTGACCAGAATATTCCTGCTGGCATGGCAAAGGCAGGCTTCGGGTGCATTGGGCAGTGTGCAGAACGAATTCCTAGGAATGACCAAAATATCCCTGTGGGCATGGCTGAGGCGTTGGGTTTGTTCAGCAGTGCACGGGGATAAACTTTTGGGGAGCAACCAGAACATCCCTGTGGCACATGGCAGCAGCATAGGGCGTGTTCGGCAGTGCATGGGAAAAACTTCCAGGAGTGACGGGAACATTCCCTCAGGCGCAGCAGAGGCTTTAGGTGAGTTCAGCAGAGTGCAGGACGAACTTCTGGGAGCGACTGGAACATGCCCGCGGGTGTGGCAGAGATTTCTAGCACATTGAGCAGTGCATGGGACAAAATTCAAGGAGCAACCGAAAAATCTCCACATGCTCAGCAGATGTGTCAGATGCGTACGGCAGAGATCGAGATGAACTTCCAGGAGTGACTGGAAAATCCCCGTGGGTGGGTGCAGCAGAGGCATCGGATGCATTTGCCAGTGCTCGAGATGAAATTCCAGGTGCGACCGCATCATCGCCGTGGGCATACTAGAGGCTTTGGGCGTGTTGGGTAGTGTGTGGGACAAACTTCTGGGAGTGACCATAACATTCCCGTGGGCATAGTAGAGTTGTCGAGAGCGTTCGGTAGTTCGGGGATCAACCAGAACATCCCTATAGGTCATGGCAGAGGCATCAGGTGCGTTCAGTCGTGCACGAGACAAACTTCTAGGAGTGACTGGAACATCCCTGTGGGTATGGCAGTGGTGTTGGGTGCCTTTGGCAGTGCACAGGTTGAACTTCTGGGAGTGACCCTAACATCACCGCGGGCGCAGCAAAGGCGTCGGGCACTTTTGGCAGTGCACTTGACGAACTTCTGGGAGTGACCTGAACATCCCTGTGGGCACGGCAGCAGCATCGGACACGTTTGCCAGTGCGCGGGACGAACTTCTTGGAGCTACCAGAACATCCCTGTGGGTGTGGTAGAGGCATCGGGCACATTTGGCAATGCACAGGAGTGAACTTTTGGGAGCTACCGAAACATCACTGTAGGCACAGTAGAGGCTTCCAGGCGTTAAGCAGTGCACGGGACGAACTTCAAGAAGCAACCATAAAATCACCACGGGCTCATGAGGGGCATGAGACACATGTGGCACTGCTCGGGATGAACTTCAGGGAGCAACTGGAACATCCCCATGGGTGTGCCAGAGGCTTTGGTGCATTAGGCAGTGCACGGGATGAATTTTTGGGAGCAATCAGAACATCCCTGCAGGCAGTGCATTAGGCAGAGACGTCTGTCGCATCCAGTAGTGCACGGGTTGAACTTCTGGGATTGACCAGAGCATCCCTGCGGGCATAGCAGAGGCATTGGGTGCGTTTAGTAGTGTGTGGGATAAACTTCTGGGACTGACCGGAACATCCATGCTAGTTTGGCAGAGGTGTCAGACACGTCTAGCAATGCAAGTGACAAACACTTTGGAGCGACCGAAATATCCATGCAGGCTCGGCAGCTGCATAAGGCGCGTTCGGCAGTGTGCTGGATGAACTTACGGGGCTGACTGCAATATCCTTGCGGGTGCCACTGAGGCATCAGGCACATTCAGCAGTGTATGGTACAAACATCTGGGAGTGACTGAAAAATTCCCGCCGGTTCGGTAGAGGCATTGGCCGCATACAGCAGTGCTCGGGATGAACTTCTAGGAGCGACTCGAACATCCCTGCAGGCGTGGCTGAGGCATTGGAAACATTCGGCAATGAGCGGAACAAACTTCTGGGAGTGACTGGTAATCCCATTGGGCGGGGCAGAGGCTTCGAGAACACTGGACAGTGCGCGGGATGAACTTCCGGGGAGCGGACAAAAAATCACTGCAGGCTCAGGATAGGCATCAGACACATTCGGTAGTGATCGGGACAAACTTCCAAGAGCGACCAGAACATCCCTGCAGGTGCACCAGAGGCTTTGGGAATGCTGGGCAGTGAATGGGACAAACTTCTGGGAGTGATTGGAACATCCCTGTGGGCATGGCAGAGGCTTCAAGTGCATTGGGCAGTGCATGGAATAAACTTTCAGGAGATACCAGAACATCCTCTCAGGCAGCATAGAAATGTCGGACGCGTTTGGCAGTGCATGGGACAAACTTCCATAAGCACCTGGAACATCCCCGTCGGCACAGCAGAGGTGTGGGGCACATTCAGCAGTGCACAGGATGAACTTCTGGGGGCGAGCAGAACATTCCTACGGGTGTGGCAGTGGCATCGGATGCAATCAACTGTGTGCGGAACAAATTTTTGGGAGCAGCCAGAACATCCCCGCGGGCGCATCGGAGGCAACAGACACAATCAGCCATGCGTGGGACAAACTTCTGGGGGCAACTGGAACATCACCTTGGGCTCGGCAATAGCATCGGGTGGGTTGATGATGAGGACCTTAGGAGGCAAAGGGAGCATGAGCAAATGTGCGCGAGTCAGCAAGCAGAAAGAGAGGCAGCAACAGGCCAGAATGTGCATGCAACAAGCTTGCACGCAGCATGCAGTGAAGCACGGCCAGGTTCTGACTCTGTCCTAATTGACTGCAGAAATCCAAGCCAAGAAGAACACCAGCATTGGCAGGACACGCATGAAGCAATCCAAGCAGGAGAAGGACATGGACAGCATGAAGAACTCCAACAGCAGCAGGATGATCATGGCAGGTTTGACTTCAACAAGATGATCACATCAAAGAGAGTCTTGGAATGGAAGGACACGCCATATGGAAGTCCTAATCCTAGAAGGAAATGGCAAGATGAAGGTCAGCAGCTGTAGGAAAGGAGATAAGATAAGGACAGAAAGATTTAGTCAAAGTAGGAATTCTAGTCTAGGTAGATAATCAAGAAAGACCAAGAATCCTAGTAGGATTAGGAAATATTGGGATAAGGTCTATCTTGATAATGTTTTAGTTTGACTTAGAAAACCTTGTTGACTTAGGAAAACATATCCCTAATGGATAAGGAACCTAAGTACTAGTTGAATTAGGATAAGACTGTCCAATGGCATGCTCCGAATTTTGTATATTTGCATTCATTAATCAAGAATCAAGGTTAGCATTCTTGTTTATATTTCAGTTATCACCACAGGCATGGCAGAGGTGTCGGATGCATTCGACAATGTGTGGTACAAACTTCCGGTAGCGACAGGAAAATCCCCTCATGCTCGGCAGAGGCATTGGATGAGTTCGGTAGTACTGGGGACAAACTTCTGGAAGTGACCTGAAAAACCCTATAGGCATGGCAGTGGTGTCGGGCATGTTTGGCAGTGCATGGTATGAAATACTGGGAGCGACCTGAAAAACCGTGCGGGTGTGGCAGGAGCATCAGTCACATCCCCCAAAGCCAAGAGCTCACTGTGAAGATCAAGAATTTCAACCCTAAGGTTAGTAAATTCACCCTTAAGAATAGATATATTTGGCACAACTCACAGGAAGAAGGACATTCAGGATGGTTTTGTACTTACATGCAGATCAATCTATTCTTTTGGTGGGAAGGACTTAAGGCTGAAATCAAGAAGCTAGTCTGAGAATGTGATGTTTGTCAATGCACCAAACCAGAAGGTGGCCAAGACCAAGGGTTTGTTACAACCTTTGCCAGTGCCAGGACAGGTTTAGGAAGACTTAGACAATGGACTTCATCACGGGAATGTCCCAATAGCAAGGGTTACATGGTGATATTAACCGTGGTTTATAGACTCAACAAGAGTGCACATTTTGTGCCACTCAAGCAACCATACACACCCACAGAAGTGGCGCTAGAGTTCATCAAAAATGTGTTAAGAATTCAGGGCATACCACGAGCAATTCTAGTCTAGGTAGAAAATCAAGAAAGACCAAGAATCCTAGTAGGATTAGGATAACCTTTGGATAAGGTCAATCTTGATAAGGTTCTAGTTGTCTTAGGAAACATTATTGACTTAGGAAAACTAGTCCTAAATGGATAAGGAACTCAAGTAATAGTTAAATTAGGAAAAGGCTATCCAATACTATAAATACAGCCCATTATTTGTTAGCATGGAGATATGCTCCGAATTTGTAAGTTTTTATTCATTAATCAAGAATCAAGCTTTGGTATTCTTGTTTATATTTCGGTTATCTTTTGAAGAGTTGTCTTGAGATAACTTGGGCTTAAGACAAGGTGAAGAGTGTCTTCCATGCTTAAGAGCTAAGGTTGAAGTCAAGAGTTGTCACTGCCCAATGCACCTGAAGCCTCTGCCCCACCTGCGGGGATATTCTAGTTGCTCCTGAAAGTTCATCTCGAGCACTGCTGAACATGTCCGATGCTTCTGCCATGGCCGTGGGGATGTTCCAGTCACTCTCAGATGTTCGTCTTGCACACTGCTGAACGCGCTCGACACCTTTGCCATGCCTACGGGGATATTCTGGTCACTCCCGAAAAGTTTGTCCCGCGCACTGCCGACTGTGTCTGATGCGGCTGCCATGCCCGCGGGGATGTTCCAGTTGCTCTGGAGGGTTGTCCCGATCACTGCCACACACATCCGACGCCTCTGCCATGCCCACAGGAATGTTTTGGTCACTTCTGGAAGTTTGTCTCGTACACTGCCAAACTGCCCTTGACACCTCTGCCACACCCGCGAGGATGTTCCAGTTGCCACCAGAAGTTCATCCCGAGCACTGCCAAATGTGTCCGATGCCTCTGCCGAGCCCGCTACGATTTCCAGTTGCTCCTGAAGTTCATCCTGCAGACTGACCAATGTGCCATAAGCCTCCGCCGGGCATGCAGGGATTTTCTAGTCACTCCCGGAAGTTCATCCTGTGCACTGCCGAACATGCCGATGCTGCTGCCACGCCTGTGGGGATGTTCGGGTCGCACCAGGAAGTTCAACCTGCACACTGCTGAATGCAGCCAAGCACGCTGCTGTGCCCGACAGGATGTTCTGGTTGCTCCCAGAAGTTCACACTGCACACTGCCGAACTCACCCAACACCACTGCTGCGCCTGCAGGGATGTTCTGGTCACTCCCTGAAGTTTCTCTGGTGCACTGACCCAAAGTGACAGAAGCCTCTGCTGCACCAGCAGGGCATATTCCAGTTCCTTCCTGAAGTTCATCCCATGCAGTGCGGAACATGCTTGATGCCACTGCTGTACCCATGGGGATGTTCCGGTCGCTCCTGGAAAGTTCGTCTTGTACACTGCCCAACATGCCTAAAGCTTCTGCTGCACCCACAGGGATGTTCCAGTCGCTCTCAGAAGTTCGTCCCTCACACTGCCCAACATGCCCAAAGCCTATGCAATCCCTGCAGGGATTTTCCGGTCACTCCCGAAAGTTCTTCCCGCGCACTGCTGAACACCCCACGCCGCTGCCACGACAGCGGGGGGTCAACGCCGCTGCCACGACAGCGGGGGGTTTTTCAGTCACTCATGGAAGATAGTCACGTTCACTGCTGAACGCGCTCAATGCCTCTGCCAAGCCCACGAGGGATGTTCTGGTCGCTCCTTGAAGTTCATCCCATGCACTGCCAAACACACCTGACGCCTCTGCGCACCCGCGGGGATGTTCCAGTCGTTCTAGGAAGTTCATCCCGTGCACTGCCAAACTCATCCGAAGCCTCTGCCGCGCCTGCAGGGATATTCTGGATGCTCCCGGAAGCTCATCCCACAAACTGCCAAACGTGCCGGGTGCAACTGCTGCACCATCGGAGATGTTCAGGTCGCTCACAGAAGTTCATCCCGTGCACTCCTGAGCACGCCTGGTGCCTCTGTTCATCCTGCACACTGCCGAATGCACCTGATGCCTCTTCCACGCCCGCAGAGTTGTTCTAGTCACTCCCAGAAGTTTGTACTGTGCACTACCCAATGCACCCGATGCCTCTGCTGCACTGGCATGGATGTTCCGGTCACTCCATGAAGTCCATCCCGCACACCCCGATGCCTCTGCCGTGCCCACGGGGATGTTTCAATTGCTCTTGGAAGTTCGTCTTGCAAACTGGCAAATGCGTCCAACGCCTCTGCCGCACCTATGGGGATGTTCCAATTGCTCCTGGAAGTTTGTCTTGCACACTGCCCAATGCATGAAGCCTCTGCCACGCCCACGGGGATGTTCTGGTCACTCCTGGAAATTCGTCCCGTGCACTGCTGAATTTGCCCAATGCCGCTGCTGTGCCTGCAGGGAATTTTCTGGTTGCTCCAGGAAGTTTGTCGTGCACACTGCTGAACACGCTTAATGCCTCTACCGAGCCTGTGGGATGTTCCGGTTGCTCCCCAAAGTTTGCCCCATGCACTGCCGAACGTGCCCAATGCCTCTGCTACACCCTCGGGGATGTTGTGGTCATTCCAAGAAGTTCATCCCGCACACTTCCAAACGTGCCCGAAGCCTCCCCACGCCTGCAGGGATATTTTGGTCACTCTCAGAAGTTCGTCCCATGAACTGTTGAATGCACGTGGTACTGCTGCCACGCCATCAGGATGTTTAGGTCACTCTTGGAAGTTCGTCCTTGTACTACCGAATGCACCTGATGCCTCTGTTCATCCCAAACACTATAGAATGCCCTTGATGCCTCTGCCACGCCTGCGGGGTTGTTACGATTGCTCCCGGAAGTTCTTCCCGCGCACTACCCAACACGCCTGACGCTTCTTCTATGTCGGCGGGGATGTTCCGGTCACTCCCCGAAGTTCGTCCCAGGCACTGCCGAATGCTCCCAATGCCTCTGCCGCATCCGTGGGGATGTTCCGGTCACTCTTGGAAGTCATCTTGTGCACTACCCAATGAGCCCGAAGCCTCTGCCATGCTGATGCAGATGTTTTTGTTGCTCCCAAAAGTTCATCCCACACACTGCTCAATGCGCACAAAACCACTGCCACACCTGTGGGGATGTTCCGGTCGCTCCTAGAAGTTCATCTCGAGAATTGCTGAAAGCATCTGACGCCACTACCAAAAGCATCTGATGCCTCTGCCGAGCTTGCGGGGATTTTCTGGTTGCTCCTGGAAGTACGTCCCACACACTGCTGAACACACCCAAAGCCACTGCTGCAGTCCGTGGGGATTTTCAGTCACTCCCGGAAGTGCAACTTGCACACTGCCGAATGTGCCTGACGCCTCTGCCTTGCCCGCAGGGATGTTCCCAGCCACTCCCGTAAGTTTGTCCCGTGCAATCCTGAACACACCTGTGCCTCTGTCACTCCCTCGAGGATGTTCTGATCGCTCCTGTAAGTCCATCCCATGCACTACCCAATGCGCAGAAAACCTCTACCATGCCTGTGGGGATGTTTCTGATCGCTAATGGAAGTTCATCCTGTGCACTACCAAACATGTTCGACATCTCTGCTGAGCCCATGGGAATTTTTGGTTGCTCCCGGAAGTTCATCCTATGCACTGCCGAACATACTTAATTGCTGCTGCCATGTCCATAGGGATGTTCCGGGCACTCCCCGAAGTTTGTCCTGTGAACTGCCGAACGCGGCTGACGCCTCTGCCATGCCCACGGGGATGTTCTGGTCACCCCAGACATTCATCCCATGCACTGCCAATGCCTGAAGTCTCTGCCGCACCCACGGGGATGTTCCGGTCGCTCTTGGAAGTTCATCCCATGCACTGCCAAGTGTGGTCGACGCTGCTGCTGCACCCGTGGGAATGTTACAGTCACTCCTATAAGTTCATCCTGAACACTGCTGACTGCACCCGAAGCCTTTGCCGAGCCTGCGGGGATTCTCTGGCCACTCTTGGAAGTTCGTCCCCACTCACTGCCGAGCACAGCTCAACACTCTGCCGAGCCCACGAGGATGTTCTGGTCGCTCCCAGAAGTTTGTCTCATGCACTGCCAAAACGTGTCCGACACCTATGCCATGCCCGTGGGGATGTTCTGGTCACCACCGGATGTTTATCTTGTGCACTGCCGAATGCATCTGATGCCACTGCCATGCCCAAAGGGATGCTCTGGTTGTGATCTGAAGTTTGTCCCTGAGCACTGTCAAACGTGTCTGACGCCTCTGCCGCGTGCACGAGGGATATTCCAGTCGCTCCTGGAAGTTCATCCTGAGCACTGCCCAATGTACTCGACACCTCTCCTAAGCCCGTGGGGATTTTCTGGTCGCTCCTTGAAGTTCGTCCCGCACACTATCGAACGCACCCCAAGCCTCTGCCGCATCTACAGGGATGTTCTGGTCACTCCCGGATGCTTGTCCTGAGCCCTGCCAAAGCACGTCCGATACCTCTGCTGAGCCCACGGGGATGTTCCAATCACTCCTAGAAGTTTGTCCTGTGCACGGCCGAACATGCCCGATGCCTCTGCCATGCTTTTAGGGATGTTTCGATCACTCCCAGAATTTACTCCCGAGCACTACCGAATGCATCCGATGCCTCTACCGAGTCTGCGGGGATTTTATGGTCACTCCCAAAAGTTTGTACTACGCACTGCCAAACGCACCTGAAGCCTATGCTGCACCCGTGGAGATGTTCCAGTCAATCCCGGAAGTTTGTCCCGTGCACTGCCCAATGCACTCAAAGCTTGTACTAGTGCTATCTAGAAATCAGGAGTCTGTAGCTACTCTGATTATAGACATTTATGGTGTAAGATATTTGTTCAATAATAGTTTAATTTATTTTTTAAAATTGTTGTTTCAATTTTAGTTTGAACCATGTCTACCTCATTGAGGAAGCTTTTTAGCTTAAAATCCCAAAAGGAGCCCAAAACTATAAGATCTAGGGCAATTATGACCAAAATTACTAATTTTCCATAGAAAATTAGTAAGGATTCTTTGCCCAATGTCCCTCATAGTGTTATCTATGAGACTAGTGACTTCTTGTTCAACAAAGTAGGGAAATTCATCAAGGAACATGAACAAACTCTTCCTTTACAGGATGAGTATGAAGAAATTCCTTTGCTTAACACTAGTGCTATCCAAAAATACAAGGATGAAGGATTTAACTACATCCACTATGGATTAGTTCAAATAGCCATCAAACCTCTCTCTAGGATAGGTATAGATATGCCAATCTTACTAATTATACTTAGAGACAAAACCTTGCTCAACTTTGAAGACTCCATATTAGGAATCGTTCAAACAAACATGTGCAATGGTTCTATTTACTTCAATTGTGCTCCTAACTTTGCTGTCAATCTTTCAGATCCTAACTATTATGGATACTCTTGTGCTCAACATACATGCTCCAAATTCCAAATTCGTAGAACATCGTCAAGGGTATATGCTTATGTATAGGATATACTTTAGACAGTTCACTTCTCAATTTGATCATAGGTGTCTTCTTAGTGATGACAGAGTAGAAACACCATGATCACAATTCATACTCAAAAATAGGATACTCCTGTGTCTTCCTTCACTCCAAAATTGCTCCATTGGGATCAAATCACAATCCCAGAAACATGGAAACTTAGGAACCCACAGGTCCCTAGGAATATCAGGATTCAAGATCTTAAAAGAGTAGAAGAGACCAATGATGGCCATAGCCTACTTAGGTTCAACTCTTTCAGACAACCCAGACCTTCGACCTCAATGGCAGATTTTCAATCTGCTACGCAATCCCTTTCAACACCTTCTTCATCGAAGCCCTATAGGGTAGATGAAGTAGAAACTCAAAGTACTCCTAGTGTTCAAGGTCCTACCAATTACTCAAACCCTGTAGCTGAACCAATTACACAGGTGTTAGCCCCAGGATCTCCAACTCTGTTTGATTTTCAATCTGTCAATATGATTATTAGAGATAATTTTTAGATTGACAAAGACTTCCTTCGTCAAGATTTCAAAGCTCTTGTTAACCAAGAAAAGGTTAAATGGTTTATGGGAAACTTTTCTATGTCAACCCGTGATCAACTTAGAGAACTTTGGTATGGAGAAATGAATAGACTAAAAGTCAATATTCCTTTCTTCACCTGGTTTGAAATGTATCTTTCTAACAACAAGATACATTATCCTTTTGCTCAAATCCACGTTCAAACCAGTCAAACTAGGAAGTGGGAAACAAAATCCCATGGTCCTATCCAATCGATTCACCCCCCATTAGAATCCATCAATCTCAAAATAGGAGAGACTACCATTTCGGCCTCTCCATTTAAAGTTGCCGACAACAAGCCAAATTCTGAGTCATCAACCTTAGGTGAGTCAAAAGGTTCATGAACAGAATAACTTCCAAAGTCAAGTCCTTCATACAGTTGCCAATCAAGTTAGCCATATAGAGGATAAAATAGATAACCTTCAACATAAACAACAAGCCCAATTTCCTTCAAATGTTTCACCACCTTTGTTTAAACCATACAATCTTCCTTCAAAATCCAAAGAGCCCCTTACCTTTAGGAAAGTAGAGCTTTTGGATCAAATCAACCAACAGTTAGCTCAACTTCCAAGTTCGTCAAAGCCCAACATCAATACTATTGATGAAGGCCTTGTACAGGCCCAATCTAGTAATGATGATCCTAATCAGCTCAATAAAGTCCAACGGACTTCTAGACCTAAGTTCAATAATGGATCAACTAAAAATTACAATCCTAGGCCCACTGCTCCAAATATCCAATATGAGGAATGCTCAAAATTCATAAGTACTCAACATACGGGAGAAGCCATTTATTAATGGAACATAGATGGTAGATCTGAATATGAGGTTATGAATTTGCTCCAGGAAATAGGAATGACCTCTTTGGCCTACAAAGTGCTCAACATTCTGATCATACTGCAGCAAGATACATTGTTGTAGGATTCATAAGCTCCTTACGCTATTGGTGGGAATATAGCTTAAGTAGCATTGATCTTGACAACATCCTCAATCATGTGGAAAAATACCAAGTTGAGGATGACTAAGGTTTTACTGAAGAGCATGAGAAGCAGAACATAGTGGAAGTGTTTGTCCATACAATAGGAATGCACTTCATAGGCAATCCTCAAGAAGAACTTCAAAGTTCAAAAATAGTTTTGACCAATCTTAAGTGTCCTACCCTAGGAGATTTCCGTTGGTATAAAGATGTGTTTGTTACACATATATTCCAACGTCAAGATTGCAATGCTTCTTTCTGGAAAGAAAGATTTGTTGCAGGTTTGCCAAAATTCTTTAGTAATAGGATACTTAAGAAGTTAGTTGAGTTCACAGGGAGGTGCATCCATCCCATGGAATTCAATAACTTATGGGCCAACCTTTTGCTTTTGTCAAAAAAGAAGGATTAGCCCTTTGCCAAGAGCAAAAAGAAAAAATGGAAAACTGATAAGTTTTCTTTTAAACATAGTAATAGGCAACTTCTGTGCCCAATATGGATATGAAAATATCCAGGCCCTTTCTCGTAAAAAGAGATTTAAGCCCAAACAAATCTCTTACTATATCAAGCCTAGAAAGCAAAAAACCCATGCTCAAGACCAATACTATTCCAAGCCCAAGCCTAATAGGAATAAAAAGTCTTATAAGCCCAAAAACAAAGATATTGTTTGTTGGACTTGTAAGAAACCAGGACATACCTCGACAAACTGTAGGACCAAATCAAAGATTAATGAGATCTTTAAGGATCAAGAGGACCTTAGAACTAAGTTTACCCAACTTCTTCTTAGTGAAGAATCTAGTAATCAATCGTCTGATTTTTCAGATGAGCTCATTCAACAAATAGATTAATCCACTAGTGATAGTGAATCTATTCAAAGTTGCAACTGTTCTGAAAACATATGCAATTGTCCCCACATCAACATGATCAGTAGAAACAAGGTGGATAAATAGTTTCTACTTGATATCATTGACAAAATTGATGACCCTGAGCTTAAGCGAAAATATTTGCTTGACCTTAGAGAAATCATCAATCATGAACAACAAGCTAGTAATCCTGAGCCTTTTAATCTCAACAAGATTTTTGAGACATAACCTTCTCAAAATCTGTTCAAACAAGTTACGATAGGAGAGCTTCAAGAGGAAATAAAACTCTTGAAAGCTCAGCTCAAGGACTTGAAAACCCAAGTCAATGCACAATAGCTTCAACAGCTTCAAACCAATGTCAAGATAGAGTTACTAGAAAACTTTAGGACTATTGTTCAACCTATGAATCAGCAAGCTAAAAGTAGTCATCAACCCTCTCTTGCTCCAAAACAACCATTGGCAGATGATGGTTTTGTTCATCTCATCAATGGTATCAATTTCCAAAAATGGTATGTCAATATTTCCTTGCATATAGGAAATAGTTTTTCTAACAACACTACAACACTAATTGATTCAGGTGCTAATCAAAACTGTATTAGGGAAGGAATTATTCCAACCCAAATAGTATGAAAAGACTTTTGAATGTCTCAATAGTGCAAATGGTTTAAGCCTTAATGTTAGGTATAAACTTTCCAATGCTCAAATCTGCAATCAAAACTATTGCTTTCGTAATAGTTTTATTCTTGTCAAAAATCTTTCTCAGAGTATCATTTTAGGTACTCCTTTTCCTAACTCAAATTTATCCGTTCAAGGTAGATGACAAAGGAATCCATATTGAGGTATTAGGCACCAATGTATCTTTCAACTTTTTGTCTGCCATTAGTCAAAAAGATGTTCACATGCTTCAACAAAACTCAATAAGCCAGCAGATCAACCTTATCCGGCATAAGGAATCTCATGTGCAGGCTTTACAAAAAGAGCTCTATTATGAGAAGATAGAAAGCCAGCTAGGGAATCCACTAATTCAAACAAGGATTCACGAGCTACAATCACATTTTCAAAGGGTAATATACTCGGACCTACCAATGCTTTTTGGGAAAGGAAAAAACATCTTGTCCAACTCCATTATGAAAAGGACTTTCATGAGAGAGACATTCCTACCAAGGCTAGGCTTGTTCAAATGAATCATGACCTCCTTGAACATTGCAAAAAGGGAATCAATGATATATTATCAAAAAAATCTTATCCATCCTTCAAAATCCCCTTGGAGTTGTTCAGCCTTTTATGTCAACAAAAATTCTGAAATAGAACGTGGTGTTCCATGTCTAGTCATCAACTACAAGCCCCTCAACAAAGTACTTCAATGGATTAGGCATCCTATTCCTAACAAAGGAGATTTGCTCAATAGATTATATGATTCAGTCATATATTTCTAAGTTTGATATGAAATCAGGATTTTGGCAAATCTACATTAATGACCAAGATCGCTACAAAACAGCCTTTGTTGTACCCTTTGGACATTATGAATGGAATGTAATGCCCTTTGGACTCAAAAATGCTCCATCAGAATTTCAGAATATCATGAATGATATTCTTAATACTTATACTCAATTTTCAATAGTCTATATAGATGATATCCTCATCTTCTCAAATTCTATTGAGAAACATTTCAAGCACTTGCAAACCTTCTTCAATGTTATAAAAAATAGTGGTTTAGTAGTTTTTGCTTCTAAAATGAAATTGTTTCAAACCAAAGTTAGATTTCTAGGTCATGAAATCTACAAAGGTACTATTCAACCCATCAGTAGATCAATAGAGTTTGCCTTAAGATTTCCAGATGAGATCAAGGATAAGACTCAGTTACAAAGGATTTTAGGATCCCTAAATTATGTAACTAATTTCTTTCAAATCTTAGGCTTATCTTTCAACCACTATTCAATAGACTTAGGAAATATCCACCTGCATGGTCTGATGAACATACCCATGTAGTCAAGATGATCAAGAATAAAGTCAAGATAACTCCTTACTTAACCCTGCCAAACCCCTAATGCTAGTCTCATTGTAGAGACAGATGCATCAGACATAGGATATGGTGGGATATTAAAGCCAAGATTAGATGGCTCAACAAAAGAATCAATTGTCAAATATCATTAAGGTATTTTGCTTGGTGCTCAAAAAAATTATTCAACCATTAAAAAAGAAATTTTATCAATCATTTTATGTATCATGAAATTTCAAGATGATTTGTTCAACAAAACATTTCTTTTACGGATTGATTGTAAGTCTGCAAAAGAAGTTTTAGAAAAAAGACATTTTATGTATCATGTTAAGAATCTTGTGTTAAACGAATTTTTTGTCAGATGGCAAGCAATTTTATCAAATTTTGATTTTTCAATTGCCTATATAAAAGGCAAAGAAAATTCCCTTCCAAATTACCTCACAAGAGAATTCTTACAAGGAAAGGAAAGTGTTAAAACACTATCAAAACACTGAGTGAATAAGCTTTCAAAAACTTTTCCTCTTTGCTCAAACTTCTCTCAAACCTTCTCAATTCCAAACCAAGCAATGCTTCACAAGGTCTTTGAAAATATATTCCAATCGGATCCCCCGATTACAACCTTTATCATCTTGCTCGAAGACCACCGAATCACCTTCAATTTTGATCATCTAGTCAACTACATCAAAATTGTGCTCAACTACTTTTGGTCTATTTCAGAACTAGAAGTTATTGAAGAAAAGGTTATCTATAAGATATCCTACAATCAAGATTCAGTTGGGAATTTTTGTATCATCAAAGGTGCAATACAGTATTCTCCGACATATCAACATGAGATCAATCACTTCCTCAATAGTTATAACGTTAATTTATAGATTTAAGACTGTAATTTTAGATTTACAATTTTTAGATTTAAGTTTGTAACTAAACTTATAACCAAGGCTGCAAGACAAAGTGAAGACAATATTCTGCAATTACAAGTTTTGAAGATCAAAAAGGTAATAGGATAAAATCTGTGCATGCGTTGGCAAGTCTTAAGGTGTTCCTGGCAGTAAGACCCAAGGGAGGCAGTGAGATCATTGGTAAGCCAGGCGTTCCCATATCTGGATTGATCCCATGAATTCGTTATTAAGGAAACTTGTCTCATAATGTTTTGAGAAATTGTTATAAGTTTATTAAAAAAAAAGAGGAAGATGATGACGATCAATCATCCACAAGTTCCAGCCCTGAAGATGATCCTTTTGCAAATTATGATCCTTTTGATTTTTAATTAAAAGAATCTGAATTATTGCTCACAACTTAATGGGAGACACTAGGCCCCACTCAAAGGTGCCCAATTATTGCATGAAGTCAAAGCTTCTTTCGGTGTAAAGAAAAGAAGCTCAATGATCAAGTGAAGACAATCAAGCTTTCGGTGGAAAAAGATGCTTTAGACTTTCTAGCTGTCCAACTGTTCAAGATTCTCCAGCTGTAAAGTTAATTGTTCAATTATTGTAATAGTACTCAATAGTAGCTTTAGGATTAGTACAAGTAAGAGTTCCAAGTTTAGCTACTCAGGGAGGCAAAATTTGGAAGCAATTCTTTGAATTCTAAACACAATCTTTGTACCATTTCAATACTTCAATAAACCAAATCTTTTCTTTAATTCTGTGTTTTATTTTCAATTTTAATTTTCATGTTTAAAATTAATTTTCAATTTATCAATTTATTTCAATTTCAATCCCTTTCCTTTTCAATCTCTATTCTTTAGTAAATCCTGGGTAACGATTGGTAATGATTGGTATTAGAGCCAAGAAGTTTTCAACAATGTGGTATCCAAGGAGGTCATGATTACCCTTTGAAAAAGTGATTGTAGCTCGTGAATCCTTGTTTGAATGAGTGGATTCCCTAGCTGGCTTTCTATCTTCTCATAATAGAGCTCCTTTTGTAAAGCCTGCACATGAGATTCCTTATGCTGGATAAGGTTGATCTGCTGGCTTATTGAGTTTTGTTGAAGCATGTGAACATCTTTTTGACTAATGGCAAACAAAAAGTTGAAAGATACTTTGGTGCCTAATACCTCAGTATGGATTCCTTTGTCATCTACCTTGAACGGATAAATTTGAGTTAGGAAAAGAGTACCTAAAATGATACTTTGAGAAAGATTTTTGACAAGAATAAAACTATTACGAAAGCAATAGTTTTGATTGCAGATTTGAGCATTGGAAAGTTTATACCTAACATTAAGGCTTAAACCATTTGCACTATTGAGACGTTCAAAAGTCTTTTCATAGTATTGGGTTGGAATAATTCCTTCCCTAATATAGTTTTGATCTAGCACCTGAATCAATTAGTGTTGTAGTGTTGATGGAAAAACTATTTCCTATATGCAAGGAAATATTGACATACCATTTTTGGAAATTGATACGATTGATGAGATGAACAAAACCATCATCTGCCAATGGTTGTTCTGGAGCAAGAGACAGTTGATGACTACTTTCAGCTTGCAGATTCGTAGGTTGAACAATAGTCCTAGAGTTTTCTAGTAACTCTGTCTTGACATTGGTTTGAAGCTTTTGAAGCTATTGTTCATTGACTTGGGTTTTCAAGTACTTTAGTTGAGCTTTCAGGAGTTTTATTTTCCTCTTGAAGCTCTCTTATTGTAACTTGTTTGAAAAGATTTTGAGAAGGATATTTCTCAAAAATCTTGTTGAGATTAAAAGGCTCAGGATTACTAACCTATTGTTCGGGATCGATGATTTCTCTAAGGTCAAGCAAATATTTTCGCTTAAGCTTAGGGTCATCAATTTTGTCGATGATATCAAGTAGAAATTGTTTATCCACCTTGTTTCTACTAATCATGTTGATGTGGGGACAGTTGCATATGTTTTTGGAACAGTTGCCACTTTGAACAAATTCACTGTCACTAGTGGATTGATCTATTTGTGGAATGAGCTCATTTGAAAAATCAAACAATCGATTACTAGATTCTTCACTAAAAAGAAGTTGGGTAAACTTAGTTCTAAGGTCCTCTTGATCCTTAAAGATCTCATTAATCTTTGATTTGGTCCTATAGTTTGCCGAGGTATGTCTTGGCTTCTTACAAGTCCAACAAACAATATCTTTATTTTTGGGCTTATAAGACTTTCTATACCTATTAGGCTTGGGCTTGGAACACTATTGGTTTTGAGCATGGGTTTTTTGCTTTTTAGGCTTGATATAGTAAGAGATTTGTTTGGGCATAAATCTCCTTTTCCGAGAAGGGGCCTAGATATTTTCATATCCATATTGGGCACAGAAGTTGCCTATTACCTATTTAAAAGAAAACTTATCAGTTTTTCTTTTTGCTCTTGTCAAAGGGCTAATCTTTCTTTTTTGACAAAAGCAAAAGGTTGGCCATAAGTTATTGAATTCCATGGGATGGATGCACCTCCTGTGAACTTAACTAACTTCTTGAGTATCCTATTACTAAAGAATTTGGGCAAACCTGCAACAAATCTTTCTTTCCAAAAAGAAGCATTGCAATCTTGATGTTGGAATATATGTGTAACAAACACATCTTTATACCAATAGAAGTCTGCCTAGGGTAGGACACCTAAGATTGGTCAAAACTATTTTTCAAATTTGAAGTTCTTCTTGAGGATTGCCTACGAGCACAATTTTGATGTAGTTGATTGGATGAGCAAAATTGAAGGTGATTCAATGGTCTTCGGACTAGATGATAAAGGTTGTAACCATGGGATCCGGTTGGAATATATTTTCAAAGACCTTGTGAAGCATTGCTTGGTTTTGAATTGAGAAGGTTTAAGAGAAGTTTGAGCAAAGAGGAAAAGTTTTTGAAAGCTTATTCACTCAGTGTTTTAATAGTGTTTTATCACTTTCCTTTCCTTGTAAGAATTCTCTTGTGAGGTAATCTGGAAGGGAATTTTCTTCGCCTTTTATATAGGGAATTGAAAAATTAAAATTTGATAAAATTGCTTGCCATCTGGCAAAAATTTGTTTTGACACAAGATTCTTGACATATTTTTCTAAAACTTCTTTTCCAAACTTACAATCAATCCATAAAAGAATAGAGATTTGTTTGATATGATGATCCTAATCAGCTCAATAAAGTCCAACTGTCTTCTAGACCTAAGTTCAATAGTGGATCAACTAGGAATTACTATGCTAGGCCCACTCCTCCAAATATCCAATGTGAGAATGCTCAAAATTCATAAGTACTCAATATATGGGAGAAGTAATTTATGAATGGAACATAAATGGTAGATCTGAATATGAGGTTATGAATTTGCTCCAGAAATAAAAATGGCCTCTTTGGCCTACAAAGCGCTACATTGTTGCAGCAAGATACATTGTTTTAGGATTCACAAGCTCCTTACGCTATTAGTGGGGCAATACCTTAAGTAGCATTGATCATGAAAACATCCTCAATCATGTGGAAAAATACCAAGTTGAGAATGACCAAGATTTTATTGAAGAGCATGAGAAGCAGAACCCGGTGGAAGTGTTAGTCTTGAGCATTGCCCAATGCGTTCGACACCTCTCCTAAGCCCGTGGGGATTTTTTGATCTCTCCTTGAAGTTTATCCCGCACACTATCGAACGCATCCCGAGCCTCTGTCGTACCTGCAGGGATGTTCTAGTCACTCCTGGATATTTATCCTAAGCCCTGCCAAACAGGTCTGATGCCTCTGCCAAGCCCACAAGGATGTTCCGGTCACTCCCAAAAGTTTGCCCCGTGCATGGCCAAACATGCCCGATGCCTATGCCATGCTTGCAGGGATGTTCCAGTCGCTCCCGGACTTTACTCCGAGCATTACTGAATGCATCCATCGCCTCTACCGAGCCTGCGGGGATTTTATGGTTACTCCCAAAAGTTTGTATATGCACTGCCAAATGAACTTAAAGCCTCTGCTGCAACTACAGAGATGTTTCGATCAATCCTGAAAGTTTGTCCCGTGCACTGCCTAATGCGCCCAAAGCCTCTGTGCAGCCGAGGGGATGTTCTAGTCACTCTCAAAAGTTCATCCCGTGCAATGCAAAATGTACCTGACTCAGCCCTAAATGATTGCGAAAATCCAAGCCAAGAAGAAGACCAGCATTGGTAGGACATGTATGAAAGCAATCCAAGCAGGAGAAGGAGAGTGACGGCGTGAAGAACTCTAGCAGTAGCAGGACGTCTTGGTAGGTTTACTTTAGCAAGATAACCACGCCAAAAAGAAGTCTTGGAGAGGAAGGACATGCCACAACATAAGTTCTAATCCAAGAAGGAAATGGCAAGAAGAAGTTCAGTAGCTGTACGAGAGAAGATAAGATAAGGACAGAAAGACTTAGTCAAAATAGGAATTCTAGTCTTAGTAGGAATTCAAGAAAGACCAAGAATCCTAGTAGGATTAGGAAATAGTTGGATAAGGTCTATCTTGATAATGTTTTAGTTGACTTAGAAAAGCTTGTTGACTTAGGAAAACATATCCTAAGTGGATAAGGAACCTAAGTACTAGTTGAATTAGGATAAGACTGTCTTAGGACTATAAATACAGCCCATTATTTGTGAGGAGGACATACACTCTGAATTTTGTATATTTGCATTCATTAATCAAGAATCAAGGTTAGCATTCTTGCTTACATTCTTGTGTATATTTTTGGTTATCTTTTAAGAGTTGTCTTGAGATAACTTGGGCTTAAGATAAGGTTAAGAGTTGTCTTCCTTGCTTAAGAGCTTAGGTTGAAGTTAAGAGTTGTCTTCTTCAACCAAGGCAAGTTGTGATAGGTTTAAGAGTTGTCTTGCCTATCCAACATATCTTTTTATATATTAGTTAACCTGAAGGATAGCTTAGGGGATGTAAATATAAGAAAAGAACTCAAGAATCAGATGGGACAGTAAGTTAGTAAGGTTTTAAGTAGGTGGCCTGACCTCTTAGGTGTAGAAAAGTTGGGGAAAAGAATTAGGACCCCAACACAAACACGCACAATGCCTATGCTGCACCCGCGGGAATGTTCTAGTTGCTCCCAAAAGCTCATCCTGCGCACAGCCAAACCCACCCAAAGCCTCTGCCTTGCCTATGGGGATGTTCTAGTCGTTCTCGGGAGTTTGTCTTGCACACTGCCAAGCACAGCCGATGCCTCTGATGTGTCCGCAGGGATGTTCTGGTCGCCCTTGGAAGTTTGTCCTGTGTACTGTCAAATAGGCCCGACACCTCTGCTGTGACAGCAGAGATTTTCCAGTCGCTCCTGGAAGTTCATCCCGTTCACTACGGAATGTGTCCGACACCACTGCCGCACCCGAGGAATGTTCTGGTCGCTCCTGGAAGTTCATCCCCTCCACTGCTAATCGCATCCGATGCCTCTGCTACACCATGGGAAAGTTCTGGTCACTCCCGAAAGTTCTTCCCATGGGCATGATTGGAAATTCCCATGGGCACAGTTGAGGCGCCAAACACATTCGGCAGTGGTCAGGGCAAACTTCTGGGAGCGATAGAAACATCCTACGGGTGCAGAGAGGCATCGGGCACGTTCGGCAGTGCACATGACTAACTTCAGCAAGTGACTGAAACATCCCTACAGGCACGGCAGAGGCGTTAGGCGCATTCTGACGAGATCAATTTTCAGGAGTGACTGGAATATCCTTGCTGGTGCAGTAGTGGCGTTTGTTACCTTCGGCAGTGCGTGGGATGAACTTCCTGGAGCTACCAGAACTTCCCCATGGGCACAACAAAGGCTTTAGGCACACTGAATGGTGTGCAGAATGAACTTTTGAGAGTGACTGGAACATCCCCGAGGGTGTGGCAGAGGCTTCAGGCGCGTTTGGCAATGCACAGGATGAACTTTGGGAGCGATCGAAAAATCCAAGCAGGCTTGGGAGAGGCATTGGATGCATTTGGCAGTGCTCGGAACAAACTTCCATGAGTGACCGGAACATGCCCCTGAGCTCTACAGAGACATGGGGTGCATTTGACTTGTGTGGGACGAACTTCCAGAAAAGACCAAAAAATCCTAGCGGGCTTGGCAGAGGCATCGGACATTTGAAAGTGCTCATGACGAACTTCCAAGAGCGACCGGAACATCCCTAAAGAAGCAATAGAGGTGTTGGGCACTTTTTGGAGTGAGCGATACATCCCAGTAGGCACGGCAGTGGTGTCGGACATGTTCAGTAGTGTTCAGGACGAACGTGCGGGAGCAACCAGCACATCCCTGTAGGCACAATAGAGGCTTTGGCTATGTTAGGCAGTGCATGGGATGAACTTCCAGGAGCGACCGGAACATCCCCGTGGGTACAGCAGTGCCATCAGGTGCATTTGACAGTGCGCATGATGAACTTCTAGGAGCGACCAAAACATCCCCGCTGATGCAACAGCAACATTGGGTGCGTTCGCCAGTGTATGGGTTGATTCTGGGGGCAACTGGAACATTCCCATGGATGCGGCAGAGGCTTCAGGCACATTGGGCAGTGCACGGGATGAACTTCCAGGAGCGGCCAGCACGGATGCGGCCGAGGCATTTGGCGCATTTGTGTTGAGGACCTTAGCAGGCAAGGGGAGCATGAGCAAATGCATGCAAGGCACCAAGCAGCAAGAGAGGCAGAAACAGGCCAGAAAGTGAGCGCAACAAGCCAGCATGAAGCAAGCAGTGAAGCACGGCCAGGTCCTGATTCAGTCCTAATTTATTGTAGAAATCCAAGCCAAAAAGAAGACCAGCATTGGCAGAACTATTAATATAGCCCATTATTTGTGAGGAGGAGATATGCTCTGAATTTTGTATATTTCTCATTCATTAATCAAGAATCAAGGTTAACATTCTTGTTTCCATTCTTGCTTATGTTTCGGTTATCTTTTAAGAGTTGTCTTGAGATAACTTGGGCTTAAGTCAAGGTAAAGAGTTGTCTTCATTGCTTAAGAGCTTAGGTTGAAGTCAAGAGTTGTCTTCTTCAACCAAGGCAAGTTGTGATAGGTTTAAGAGTTGTCTTGCCTATCCAACATATCTTTTATATATTAGTTAATCCCAAAGGACAGTTTAGGGGACATGAATCTAAGAAAAGAACTCAAGAATCAAACGGGACAGCAAGTTAGTAAGGCTTTTAGTAGGCGTGCTGACCCCTAAGTTGTAAAAAGTTGGGGAAAAAATCGGGACCCCTAAGGACGGCTCATGAGGACAAATCTGACCAGAAGCAACTTCCCTCTCAAGAAAGGGGGAAAAGGCGCATGAGTTTGGTAAGCAGGAGGGAGACTTCACCAAATGAACACCTGCCCCATGATCGCTACAATGATTATAGCGACGATGAGGAAGTGTTGGACAGAAGGCCCAGCATCATGGCAACCAAGAAGGGTGCACAATCACCCTGAGGCAGAACCATGGTGCACCACAAGGAGGGAGGATTGGCACTACGACAGCCCAAGCCATTACACATGGCCAAAGGTAAAAATCGAATTTCCCTACCTTTGAGAAGGGAGATCCAACCGAATGGATCTCCAAGGCTGAATTTTACTTTGAAAACAAGGTATTGACAGAGGTGAAAGGGTAATTTTGCATCCTATCACCTATGTGGGAGAGCCAACCAATGGTGGCATTGGCTTAAGGCCACCTATGGCCGAGAAGGTAGAAGGATAGGCTGGACAAGGTTCACACAAGAGTTAGTGAACAGATTTGGCCCATCTAGCATGACAAACTACAAGGGACAGCTTGCCAAGATTAGGCAAGAGAGGATCTCTAGAAAGCTACCTTGAAGAATTCGAGAGGTTGGCCGAATTGGTAGGACATTGGCCAGATAGTGCACTAATTGGCACTTTTCTAGATGGCCTTATACCTTGGCTAAGCTGAGAAGTAAAGATGAGGGATCCAAACTCTCTCACTCAGTGCATTCGGTTGGCAAGACTCATCAACGATGGGAGAAGCATCACCCGTAGCACAACCAAGGTCATCAAACCCTTGGACAAATTAGGTAAGGCATCCTCATCAAGTAAGACACCCTCAAAAACAAAAGACCCTCTCAAACTATCCACTGAAGAAATCAACAGGAGAATAGAAAGAGGCTTATGTTTTAGGTGCAATGATAAGTGGCAAGTTGGCCACAAGTGCAAGAAAGGGCTGTTCAACATCATTGAAGTGGTAAGTGATGAAGAACATGAGGAAAGCAGTGAGGAAGAACAAGAAAGCTGCATGGACAGCAAGGAGGAAGCAGAGGCAGAACACTCCCCAGATCATGCGGAAGAAGGCGAAATCAACTTACATGCAGTAGGGGCAACCACCAAGCCTACTGCCATGAGGTTGTTCACAACCATAAAGGCAAAAATTTTTGTGTTGATAGATAGTGGAGCTACCCATAACTTCATCAACACAAAATTGGTCAAAACACTTCAGCTATGTCCAAAAAGGATTGCACCCTTTGAGGTAAGAGTGGCAAGCGGACAGAAGCTCAAGTGCACACAAGTGATCAAGGCAGTAGCAATGCAGATTCAAGGAGTCAAAATAGAGGCAGAACTGCATGTGTTAGCCCTGGCAGGTCTTGATGTGGTTTTAGGCAATGCTTGGCTTAAAACCATAGGCAAGATAATGTTTGACTACGAATCCATGGCCATGCACTTCCAATGGAAGGGAAGGGACTGCATGGGAGGCATCCACCATAATGCAGTGCATCATTGTGAGGTAAGTACCCTTGAATGACTATACAAAAAAGGGCACAATGTTTTGCGGTTCTCTTGGCCACAAAGGAGGAAAACACAGCTGAACATCATACACAGAAGACATACCAATAGGAGTAAGGAACCTACTGGAGCAATTCGGAGATGTCTTAGGAGAGCCACAAGGACTACCACCCTCAAGACATTATGACCATGCCATCCCATTAATCGATGAAACCAAGGCGATTAATGTAGCACCTTACCAGTATGCACACTTCCAAAAGAACGAGATCGAAAGACAAGTGGAAGAGATGCTACAGCAAGGTATTATCCGACCTAGCACTTCCCCTTTTTCTTCTCCCATTCTACTTGTTAGAAAGAAAGAAAACTTGGAGGTTTTGCACATTACGGGCACTCAACCAAGCAACTGTCAAGGATTGTTTTTCGATCCCAACAATTGATGATATGCTGGACGAGTTACATGGAGCAAAGCTGTTCACCAAGCTGGATCTCAAGGCCGGATATCATCAAATACGCATGAAAGAAGAGGACGTGTAGAAGACAGCATTTTGACTCATAGTGGACACTACGAGTACTAGTCATGCCCTTCGACTATGCAACGCACCCTCCACCTTTCAAGCAGCCATGAATGACATCTTCAAACCTTATTTGTGCAGGTTTGTCTTAGTTTTCTTTGATGACATTTTGGTCTATTCCAGGAACCATGATGATCACATAGAACACTTAGCAAAAGTGCTAGAAGTGTTAAGAAGAAATCATTTCATCATCAAGCCATCCAAGTGCACATTCATGCAAAGAGGAGCTTGAATACCTTGGTCACATCATATCCGAAGATGGAGTGAAGGTAGACCAACAGAAAATAGGAGCCATGCAAACATGGCCAACTCCTAAGAATGTCACAGAACTTAGAGGATTTCTAGGTTAACAGGCTACTACTGCTGATTTGTTTGCAAATACGTGCCATAGCAAAACCATTAATGGATTTGCTGAAGAAGGACAGATTCCTATGGACAGAGAAGAGTGAAGACGCATTCAAGTTGTTGAAGCAAGCTATGTGTGAGACCCCAGTGTTAGCACTGCCCAACTTCAACCAAACCTTCGAGCTTCACACTGACGCATGTCAAGATGGAATAGGTGCTGTCCTGAGTCAAGCCGGAAGACCTATTGCATACATGAGCAGAGTCTTAGGGCCCATGAAGAAGGAATGGTCAGTATATGCCAAGGAGATGTTGGCCATCATCCATGCAGTCAAGGTATGGCGACCTTACCTTCTTGGGAGGAAATTCCTGATCATCACAGATCAACAACCCTTGAGAAGCCTCATGGAGCAGAAAATTACCACACAGGAGCAGCAAAAGTTCCTTGTCAAGTTGCTGGGATATGAATATGAAATAATCTACAAACCTGGCAAGGAAAACAAGGTGGCAGATGCATTGTCCAGAAGCAATGGAGGTCAAGCATTGTGGACAGCATGTGAGCCTAATGACGCATGCCTCACTGCCATTAGCAGAGCAGAGTGGAATGTATGGACAGAAATCAAGGAGGCAATAGAGATTGACCCTCAAAGCCAAGAGCTCATAGAGAAGATCAAGAATTTTGACCCTAAGGTTAGTAAATTCACCCTCAAGAATGGATATATTTGGCACAACCAGCAGGTGTATGTACCAAACATACCAGGACTAAGAGGGAAGATCTTGAATCACTTCCACAACTCAAGGGAAGGAGGACATTCAGGATGGTTCCGTACTTACATGCAGATCAAGTTATTCTTTTGGTGGGAAGGACTTAAGGCTGAGATCAAAAAGCTAGTCCGAGAATGTGATGTTTGTCAGCACACCAAACCAGAAGGTGGCAAGACCAAGGGGTTATTACAGCCTTTGCCAGTACCAAGACAGGTTTGGGAAGACTTGACAATGGACTTCATCACAGGAATGCCCAACAGCAAGGGTTACACAGTGATATTAACCGTAGTGGACAGACTCAGCAAGAGTGCACACTTTGTGCCACTCAAGCAACCCTACACGGCAAAAGAAGTAGCCCAAGAGTTCATCAAAAACGTGGTAAGACTTCATGGCATACCACAGACAATGCTGTCCGATAGAGACACTGTCTTTATGAGCAAATTCTGGAAGGAGCTCTTCACACAGCTAGGCAGCAACTTGGTCGCCTCATCCGCCTTTCATCCACAAACAGATGGACAAAGTGAGGTAACCAATCAAACTCTAGAGCAGTATTTAAGATGCTTTTGCCATGATCATCAAAACAATTGGGAGGAGTACATACCATGGGCAGAACTGTGGTATAATACTACCTATCATGCAGCAATCAAGATGTCACCATATCAAGCAGTATATGGAAGAATACCCCCGGGAATGTCAAGTTATACCATGGGGAACAGCAGCATACATGAAGTGGATGTCGCACTTCAATCAAGAGATGAGGTCTTGAAGAAACTCAAGCATGAGCTTGAGAAAGCAAGGGACCGAATGAAGAGACAAGCGGATAAAGGGAGGAAGGAAGTGGAATTTAAGGTAGGTGACTATGTCTATCTTAAAATCCACCCTAGGAGGAAAATAAAGGCTGGAAAGCCAACTACAGTGAAGCTGGCTAGGAAGTATTTTGGACCATATGAGGTAGTAGAGCGAATTGGAGCAGTAGCTTATCGCCTAAGACTACCGTTAAACTCCAAATTACATCCAGTGTTTCACATTTCATTGTTGAGAAAAAAAGATAGGAGATGTGAGACAAGTGAATGAGGGACTGTCCGACATTTTTAGGGAAGATCACCTGGGGCAGCACCCTAAAGGAAGCATTAGGATTTTGCATAGTAAGCTATGGGCACAATAGAAGGCTAGTATGGAGAGTACTCATATGGTGGAGTCATTCGCCCAAAGGATGAAGCAACATGGGAAGACTATGACGATATCCAGCAACGTTTCCCTAATTTCCACCTTGAGGACAAGGTGAGTCTCCAAGAAAAGGGGGATTGTTGAGGACCTTAGGAGGCAAAGGGAGCATGAGCGAATGCGCGCAAGGCGCCAAGCAGCAAGAGAGGCAGAAACAGGCCAGAAAGTGAGCGCAACAAGCCTGCACACAGCAAGCAGTGAAGCACGGCCAGGTTCTAACTCAGTCCTAATTGATTGCAGAAATCCAAGCCAAGAAGAAGACCAGCATTGGCAGGACACGCATGAAGCAATCCAAGCAAGAGAAGGAGAGTGATGGCGTGAAAAACTCCAGCAGCAGTAGGACATCTTGGCAGGATTACTTCAGCAAGAGGACCACGCCAAAGAGAAGTCTTGGAGAGGAAGGACATGCCATAGCAGAAGTTGTAATCCAAGAAGGAAAAGGCAAGAAGAAGTTTCAGCAGCTGTAAGGAGAAGATAAGATAAGGACAAAAAGACTTGGTCAAAGTAGGAATTCTAGTCTAAGTAGGAATTCAAGAAAGAGCAAAGAATCTAGTAGGATTAGGGAAAGAGTGGGATAAGGTCTATCTTGATAATGTTTTAGTTGACTTAGAAATACCTTGTTGACTTAGGAAAAACATATTCTAAGTGGATAAGGAACCTAAGTACTAGTTAAATTAGGATAAGGCTGTCTTAAGACTATTAATACAGCCCATTATTTGTGAGGAGGAGATATGCTCTGAATTTTGTATATTTCTCATTCATTAATCAAGAATCAAGGTTAACATTCTTGCTTCCATTCTTGCTTATGTTTTGGTTATCTTTTAAGAGTTGTCTTGAGATAACTTGGGCTTAAGTCAAGGTAAAGAGTTGTCTTCCTTGCTTAAGAGCTTAGGTTGAAGTCAAGAGTTGTCTTCTTCAACCAAGGCAAGTTGTGATAGGTTTAAGAGTTTTCTTGCCTATCCAACATATCTTTTATATATTAGTTAATCCCGAAGGACAGCTTAGGGGACATAAATCTAAGAAAAGAACTCAAGAATCAAACAGGGACAACAAGTTAGTAAGGTTTTTAGTAGGTGTGCTGACCCCTAAGGTGTAGAAAAGTTGGAAAAAAAATTGGGACCCCAGCAGTTTGGCAGTGAGCAGGACAAACATCCAGGAGCAACCAAAAGTTCCCACAGGCTCAGCAGTGAGTGAGACGAATGACCGGGAGTGACCAGCAAATCCCTACAAGCTTGGCAGAGGCATTGGACGCGTTGAAGCATTCTACAGTGCTAGGGACAAACATCTGGGAGCAACCAGAACATCCCTTGCGGGTGTGGCAGAGGCTTCGGACACATTCGACAGTGCGTCAGGGGCAAACTTTCAAGAGTGACTGGAACATCCCCGTGGGCGTGGTAGAGGCTTCAGGCACAATCGACAGTGTGTGGGACGAACTTCTGGGAGAGACCAGAACATCACACGGGTGTGGTAGTAGTGTCAGATACGTTGGGTCAGTATGCAGGTGAAGAACTTCCCGGACCTACCGAAACATCCCCGTGGGCACGGTAGAGGGTTCATGCACATTCAAGAGTGTGCAGGATGAACTTCTAAAAGTGACTGCAACATCCCTACGAGTGTAGTAGAGGCATCGGGCATGTTTGGCAGTGTCCAAAGAGGAACTTCTGGGAGTCACCAGAACATCCCTGCAGGTAACGCAGCGGCGTCAGGTGCATTTCATAGTGGGTGAGATGTATTTTTGGGAGCAGCCAAAAAATCACCATGGGCTTGGCAGAGGAGTTGGACGTGCTTGGCAGCGCTCAGGGAAAATTTCCAGGAGTGACCGAAACATTCCTGCGGGCTTGGCAGCGGCATCTGGCATGTTCAGCAGTGTACGAGACGAACATCAAGAACAATCGAACATCCACACGGGCGCGGCAGAGGCATTAGGTGTATTTGGAAGTACATGGGACAAACTATATGGAGCAACTGGAACATCCCCTGTGGGCGTGGCAGCAGCGTCGGATATGTTCATGTTGGGGTCATGATTTTTTCCCTCAACTTTTCTACACCTTAGGGGTCAGCATGCCTACTGAAATCCTTCCTAACTTGCTGTCCCTTTTGATTCTTGAGTTCTTTTCTTAGATTTATGTCCCCTAAGTTGTCCTTTGGGTTAACTAATATATATAAGGATATGTTGGATAGGCAAGACAACTCTTAAACCTATCGCAACTTGCCTTGGTTGAAGAAGATAACTCTTAACCTTGTCTTAAGCCCAAGTTATCTCAAGACAACTCTAAAAAGATAACCAAAATATAAACAAGAATGGAAGCAAGAATGCTAACCATGATTCTTGATTAATGAATTAGAAATATACAACCGAAATATAAACAAGAATGGAAGCAAGAATGCTAACCATGATTCTTGATTAATGAATAGAAATATACAAAATTCGGAGCTTATCACCTCCTCACAAATAATGGGCTGTATTTATAGTCTAAGACAGCCTTATCCTAATTCAACTAGTACTTAGGTTCCTTTTCTACTTAGGATATGTTTTCCTAAGTCAACAAGCTTTTCTAAGTCAACTAAAATATTATCAAGATAGAACTTATCCCATAGTTTCCTAATCCTATTAGGATTCTTGGTCTTTCTTGAATTCCTACTTAGACTATAGTTCCTACTTTGACTAAATTTTTCTGTCCTTATCTTATCTTGTATTCTACTGGCGGCTGGACTTTATCTTTGCTTTTCCTTCTAGGACTAGGACTCTCAATGCATATCCTTCTGCCCTTAGGATTCTCCTTGGCATGAATATCCTATTTGCTACTGGAACTCATCATGCGTGTCCTGCTGCTGATAGAACTCTTCTTGGCGTAGATGTCCAGCTGCCGCTGGAATTCTCCTTGGCACGGATGTCCTGCTGCTGCTGGAACTCTGCTTGGCATAGATGTCCTCCTACTGCTGCTGGAGTTCTTCTTGATGCAATTATCTTCTTCTGCTGGAACTCCTATTGGTGTGAATGTCCTTCATTGATTAGGATTAAGTTAAATACTAGTTGGGCCTCACTGCTGGGCTGCACACTTGCTGTTGCCATGCTTGTTGTGCACATTTTTGGCCCGTGCTCTCCTTTGTTGCCCAATTTTCTGCCCACTGCCTTTCCTGCATACTTAGGTTTCTCAACAGTTCAGCAATGAGCGGGACAACATCTGAGAGCAACCGAAAATCCCCACAGGCTCAGCAGTGAGCGGGATGAACATCTGAGAGTGACTGGAACATCTCTGTGGGCTTGGTAGAGGAATCAGATGCATTTGGCATTGCTCGGGATGAACTATTGGGAGTAACTAGAACATGTTGCAGGACTGGCAGAGACATCGGGACACATTAGGCTTTGTGCAAGATGAACTTCTAAGAGCGACCGGAACATTCCTATTGGCTCAGAAATGGCATTGTGCATGTTTGGCTGTGCGTGGGACGAAACTTCTGGGAGCTACTGGAACATCCCATGTGGGTGAAGTAGATGCTATGGGCATGCTCGGCAGTGAGTGGGATGAACTTCCAGAAGTGACGTAACATCCCTACAGGTGCGGCAATGGTATCAAACATGTTCAGTGCTATACGGGGACAAACTACCTGGAGTGACTGCATTATCCCCGCGGACACGGGAGAGGCATTATGTGAATTTGGCAGTTCACGGGACTAACTTCTGGGAGCAATCGGAGCATCCCTATGAGCACGGTAGGGGCGTCGGACACATTTGGCAGTGCATGGGATGAACTTCCAGGAGTGACCAAACCATCCCCGCGGGTGCAGCAGCAGCATCAAATATGTTTTGCAGTGCATGCCATGAAAATCTTGGGACCAACTGGAACATACATGAGGGTATGCAGAGGCTTCAGGAACATTTGGTAGTGAACAGGATGAACTACCAGCATCGGGCATGTTCGGCAGTGCACAAGATGAACTTCTAGGAGTGACTGAAAAATCCCCATGGGCTCAGCAGAGGAGCCAGATGTGTTTAGCAGTGCTCAGGACGAACTTCCAGGAGTGACCGAAACATCCCTGCGAGTGTGGTAGCGGCATTTGACACGCTCAGCAGTGTGTGAGATGAACTTCTAGAAGCGACCGAAACATCCCCGCAAGGCGCAGCAGAGGCATTGGGCGTGTTCGGCAGTGTGCAGGATAAACTACCTGGAGTGACAGGAACATCCCTGTGGGTGCAGCAGCGGTGTCAGATATGTTTAGGACAGTATGTGGGACGATCATCTGGGAGTGAACAGAAAATCCTTGCAGGCTCGGCAGAGGCGTTGGACGTATTTGGCAGTGCTAGGGATAAACTTCCGGGAGTGATCAGAACACCCCCACGAACATGGCAGAGGCATTAGACACGTTTGGCATTGCTCAGGACAAACTTCTGAGAGTGACCAGAACATCTTCCCAGGCATGGCTGCCGCATTGGATATGTTCGGCAGTGTGCGGGGCGAAACTTCCCAAAGTGACCAAAACATCCCCTACAGGTGTAGCAAAGGCATCGGGCGCATTTGTGATGAGAACCTAAGTATGCAGGAAATGCAACGGGCAGAAAATGAGGCAGCAAAGGAGAGCATGGGCCAGAAAATGTGCACAACAAGCATGGCAAACAGCAAGTGTGCAGCCCAGCAGTGAGGCCCAACCAGTATTTGACTTAATCCTAATCAATGAAGGACATTCATGCCAACAGGAGTTCCAGCAGAAGATGATAATCACATCAAGAAGAACTCCAGCAGCAGTAGGAGGTCATCTATGCCAAGCAAAGTTCCAACAGCAGCAGGACATCCATGCCAAGGAGAATTCCAGCAGCAGCAGGACATCTACGCCAAGAAGAGTTCTATCAGCAGCAGGACACGCATGATGAGTTCCAATAGCAATAGGATATTCATGCCAAGGAGAATCCTAAGGGCAGAAGGATATGCATTGAGAGTCCTAGTCCTAGAAGGAAAGGCAAAGATAAAGTCTAGAAGCTGTAGAGTACAAGATAAGATAAGGATAGAAAGATTAGTCAAAGTAGGAACTTTAGTCTTACTAGGAATTCAAGAAAGACCAAGAATCCTAGCAGGATTAGGAAACAATGGGATATGGTCTATCTTGATAATATTTTAGTTGACTTAGAAAAGCTTGTTGACTTAGGAAAACATATCCTAAGTGGATAAGGAACCTAAGTACTAGTTAAATTAGGATAAGGTTGTCTTAGGACTATAAATACAGCCCATTATTTGTGAGGAGGAGATATGCTCTGAATTTTGTTATTTTCTCACTCAATAATCAAGAATCAAGGTTAGTATTCTTGCTTACTTTCTTGTTTATATTTTCGGTTATCTTTTAAGAGTTGTCTTGAGATAACTTGGGCTTAAGACAAGGTTAAGAGTTGTCTTCCTTGCTTAAGAGCTAAGGTTGAAGTTAAGAGTTGTCTTCTTCAACCAAGGCAAGTTGTGATAGGTTTAAGAGTTTTCTTACCTATCCAATATATCCTCATATATATTAGTTAACCCCAAGGACAACATAGGGGACATACATATAAGAAAAGAACTTAAGAACCAAATAGGACAATAAGTTAGAAAGGATTCCAGTAGGCGTGCTGACCCCTAAGGTGTATAAAAGTTAGGGAAAAAAATTGGGACCTCAATAATTCAACAGTGAGTGGGATGATCTTTCGGGTGCAGCCAGAACATCCCCACAGGTGCGGCAGAGGCATCAGATGTGTTCGGCATTACTTGGGACAAACTTCCAAGAGCGACCAAAACTTCTCTATGGGCACAGCAGAGTCTTCGAGTGTGCATTCGTTCGTGGTACAAAGTTTTGGGAGCGACCGGAACATCCCTGCGGCTGCGGTGACGGCGTCAGACGCGTTTGAGTTGATGGTTCTCGATTTCTTGTCCCAACTTTTCTACAACTTAGGGGTCAGCACGACTTCTAAAACCTCTCCTAATTTGCTGTCCCGTTTGATTCTTGAGTTCTTTTCTTAGATTTATGTCCCCTAAGCTGTCCTTCAGGATTAACTAATGAATAAAAGATATGTTGGATAGGCAAGACAACTCTTAAACCTATCACAACTTTGCCTTGGTTGAAGAAGACAACTCTTAACTTCAACCTAAAGCTCTTAAGCAAGGAAGACAACTCTTCACCTTGTCTTAAGCCCAAGTTTATCTCAAGACAACTCTTAAAAGATAAAACAAAAAAGCAAGAATGCTAACCTTGATTCTTGATTAATGAATGAAAATATACAAATTCGGAGCATATCTTCCTGCTCACAAATAATGGGCTGTATTTATAGTATTAGACAGCCTTATCCTAATTCAACTAGTACTTAAGTTCCTTATCCACTTAGGATATGTTTTCCTAGTCAACAAGGTTTTCTAAGACAACTAAAACTTATCAAGATAGACCTCATCCAAATGTTTTCCTAATCTACTAGGATTCTTGGTCTTTCTTGATTGACTAATCCTATCTTGACTAAACCTTTTCTGTCCTTATCTTATCTCATCTCCTACAGCTGCTGACCTTCATCTTGCTGTTTCCTTCTAGGTTTAGAACTTCCATATGAAGTGTCCTTCTATTCCAAGACTTCTCCTTGATGTGATCATCTTGTTGAAGCTAAAACCCTTCATGACATCCTGCTGCTGCTGGAGTTCTGGAACTACCAGAAGTTCATCCCACATGCTGCTGGATGCACCCAATGCCACTGCCACACCCTGAGGGATGCTCCAGTCGCTCCCGAAGTTCATTGCATGCACTGCCAAATGTGCCCAATGCCTCTGCTGCGCCCACAGGGGATGCTCTGGTCGCTCCCCGAGTTCATCACATGCACTGCCAATGTGCCCAATGTCTATGCTGTGCCCACAGGGGATGCTCTGGTCACTACTGGAAGTTCATTCCGCACACTGCCCAACACGTCCGATGCCTCTACTGTGCCAGTGGGATGTTCTTGTCACTCCAGGAAGCTCATCCCACGCACTGCCGAATGTGCCTGATGCTCCTGCCATGCCCGCAGGGGTTTTTCTAGTCACTCCACGAAGTTCATCACTGCAGACTGCCGAATGAGCCCGACGCCTCTGCCACGCCTACGGAGATGTTCCAGTCACACTCAGAAGTTTCATCCCGCACACTGCCCAACACGTCCTAGAGTTTCGGTCATCCTATGGAGATCCTCCGCTGCAGCTGCAGTGATGTTTCGGTCATTCCAAGAAGTTTGTTTCCCGCACTGCACAACGCACTCGAAGCCTCTTCTACTCCAGTGGGGATGTTCTGGTCGCTCTAGGAAGTTCATCCAATGCACTGCTGAACATGTCTGATGCCGCTGTGCCCCTGGGAATGTTTAGGTTGGTCCCAAAAGTTCATCCCAGCGCACTACCAAATGTGCCGGTGCCTGGTGCCGCACCCACAGGGATGTTCCAGTCGCTGCCAGAAGTTCATCTCGTGCACTGCCAAACATGCCTGATGCCTCTGCTACACCCATGTGGATGTTTTGGTCGCTTCTGGAAGTTCATCCCATACACTATTCAGCGCACACGATGCTTCTGCTGCATCCAGCGGGTATGGTCCTGTTGCCCCAGGAAGTTTGTCCCACGCACTGCTGAATGCGCCCCGACACCCTCTGCTGTGCCCATGGGAATGTTCTTGTCGCTCTCAGAAGTTCGTCCCAGCACACTGCCCAATGTGCCTGACATCTCTGCTGTGCCAGTAGAGATGTTCCAGTCGCTCCTTGAAGTTCGTCCCACGCACTGCCAAACATTTTTCGACGCCACTGCACCGCCTGTGGAGATCTTCCGGTCGCTCCCAGAAAGTTCATCCCACACACTGCCAAATGCACCCAAAGCCTCTGCTGCACCCGTGGGGATGTTCCGGTCGATCCCAGAAGTTTCTCCTACGAACTGCCCAATGCACCTGAAGCTTCTGCTGTGCCTGCAGGATGTTCTGGTCGCTCCAGGAAGTTTGTCTCACACACTGCCAAACGTGTGCAATACTGCTGCAGCACCTGCAGGAATGTTCTGGTTGCTCCTGGATGTTCGTCCGATGCACTGCCGAATGCGCCCTGACGCCTCCACCACGCTTGCAGGGATGTTTCGGTTGCTCTGAGAAGTTCATCCAGCACACTGCCAACATGCCCTGACACATCTACTGCACTAGTGGGAATGTTCCAGTCACTCCTGGAAGTTTGTTCCACGCACTGCCAAATGCGCTCGATTCCTTTGCCCCACTGTGGAGATCTTCCGGTCGCTCCCAAAAGTTTATCTCGACCACCGCTAAATGCATCCGATGCCTTTGACAAACTCGCGGGGATGTTTTCGTCACTCCCAGAAGTTCACTCTGTGCACTGCCCTAATGTGCCCGTAGCTTCTGCTGCACCCATAGAGATGATCCAGTCACTCTTAGAAGTTTACCCCGCGCACTGCTGAACATGCCCAACGCCATTGCTGCGACCACGGGGATGTTCTGGTCACTCCTGGAAGTTCGTCCTGCACACTGTCAAATGCACCCAAAGCCTCTGCGTGCCTGTGGCGATATTCTGGTCGGTCCTAAAGTTTGTCCCGTGCACAGCCCAATGTGCTCGAAGCCTCTGCCACACCCACAGGGATGTTCCTGTCACTCCCAAAGTTCATCCCATGCACTGCAGAATGCACCCGATGCCACTGTCATGCTCACAGGGATGTTCCAGTCACTCCCAGAAGTTTGTCACGCACACTGCTGAACGTGTCCGAACCTCAGCAGTGCCTGCGAAGATGTTCTGGTTGCTCTTGGATGTGCGTCTGATGTACTGCCGAATGCGTGCGATGCCTCTGCACCACACCTGCATGGGATGTTCAGTTGCTTTGCGAAGTTCATCCAGCACACTGCCCAACG
>BNST01000159.1:0-17393 GCA_019650275.1 Xylocarpus granatum | reverse complement strand
CGAGTTGCTATGGCAGTATGCTGCTCCTCATTTTCTTAGTTTGGTCTTGTTTTCCAGCCACTCATGATGTATCTCTCTTCAATTGCTCAAGAGAATGGATGATAGAAGATAATTGATATTTGATATCACTTACCTAGACATTGAGTGAGTGTTGGTTCCTCTCTAAGGTCAGAATTCTTTGAAAGTCCTCATTAGTTTGTTGTTGTGGTGAAGGTGAATGCTGCCTGAATGACATGGTAACCATGATGCATTGCAATTGATTGATGTCTATGCTGGTGTCTCAACTAGAACACTAATCTGTAGGGGTGATCGTGCTACCTCTCAATTGGTGATTGTGCTGACCTCTCAACAAGAGCACCAATTTGTTGGGGATCCGATTTCTTTCCCCCAACTTTTATACACCTTAGGGGTCAGCATGGCTACTAAAACCTTCCTAACTTGCTGTCCCATTTGATTCTTGAGTTCTTTTCTTATATTTACGTCCCCTAAGTTGTCCTTTGGGTTAACTAATATATAAAAGATATGTTGGATAGGCAAGACAACTCTTAAACCTATCATAACTTGCCTTGATTGAAGAAGACAACTCTTGACTTCAACCTAAGCTCTTAAGCAAGGAAGACAACTCTTAACCTTGTCTTAAGCCCAAGTTATCTCAAGACAACTCTTAAAAAGATAACCAAAACATAAACAAGAATGGAAGCAAGAATGCTAACCTTGATTCTTGATTAATGAATGAGAAATATACAAAATTCGGAGCATATGTCCTCCTCACAAATAATGGGCTGTATTTATAGTCCTAAGACAGCCTTATCCTAATTCAACTAGTACTTAGGTTCCTTATCCACTTAGGATATGTTTTCCTAAGTCAACAAGCTTTTCTAAGTCAACTAAAACATTATCAAGATAGACCTTGTCCCATTGTTTCCTAATCCTACTAGGAATCTTGGTCTTTCTTGAATTCCTACTAAGACTAGAATTCCTATTTTGACTAAGTCTTTCTGTCCTTATCTTATCTTCTCTCCTACAGCTGCTGAACTTCTTCTTGCTGTTTCCTTCTTGGATTAGAACTTCTGCTGTGGCGTGTCCTTCCTCTCCAAGACTTCTCTTTGGCGTGGTCCTCTTGCTGAAGTCAAACCTGCCATGATGTCCTGCTGCTGCTGAAGTTCTTCATGCCGTCTATGTCCTTCTCCTGCTGGAACTCTTCTTGACATGGATGTGTTGCTGCTGCTGGAGTTCTTCTTGATGCGATTGTCCTTCTTCTGCTGGAACTCCTGTTGGTGTGAATGTCTTTCATTAATTAGGATTAAGTCAAATACTGGTTGGGCTTCACTGCTGGGCTGCACACTTGCTGTTGCCATGCTTGTTGTGCACATTTTCTGGCCCATGCTCTCCTTTGCTGCCTCATTTTCTGCCCATTGCATTTCCTGCATACTTAGGTTCTCAACAGTTTGGCGGTGTGCGGGACAATCTTCTGGGGAGACCAGAACATCCCTGTGGGTGCAATAGATGCATTGGGTGCATTTAGCAGTGCACGGGAAAACTTCAAGGAATGATCGAAACATCTCCGCGGGCGTGACAGAGGCATCAAGCGAGTTTGGCTGTGCGCGGGATGAACTTCCGTGAGCAACCGAACATCCTTGCAGGTGCATCAGAGGCTTGGGTGCATTGGGCTGTGCGTGGTATGAACTTCCAGAGTGACCAGAACATCCTTGTGGGTGTGGCAGAGGCATTGAGCGCATTCAGCAGTGCATAGGACAAAATTTGAGAAGCGATAGGAGCATCCCCACGGGCACAGCAGCAGTGTCGGGCATGTTGGGCACTGCACGGGATAAACATTTGGAAGCAATCAGAAATTCACCGCAGGCACTGGCGGCAGCATCAGGCATGTGGAGCAATACACGGGATGAACTTTCTGAAGCAACTAGAACATCCCTCAGGCACAGCAGCAGCGTCGAGCACTTTTGCCAATGCATGGCACAAATTTCTGGGAGTGTCCGAAAAATCCCTGTTGAGCAGCAGAGGCTTTGGGTGCATTGGGCAGTGCATGGGATGAACTTCCAGGAGCGACCAGAACATCCCTGCGGGTGTGGCAAAGGCATCAAATGCGTTCGGCAGTGCACGGGATGAACTTCTGGGAGCGACCGGAACATCACCGTGGATGCAGCAGAGGCGTTGGGCATGTTCGTGTTGGGGTCCCGATTTTTTCCCCAACTTTTCTACACCTTAGGGGTCAGCACGCCTACTAGAATCCTTCCTAACTTGCTGTCCCGTTTGATTCTTGAGTTCTTTTCTTATTTTATATCCCCTAAGCTGTCCTTCGGGTTAACTAATATATATATAAAGATATGTTGGATAGGCAAGACAACTCTTAAACCTATCACAACTTGCCTTGGTTGAAGAAGACAACTCTTAACTTCAACCTTAGCTCTTAAGCAAGGAAGACAACTCTTAACCTTAACTTAAGCCCAAGTTATCTCAAGACAACTCTTAAAAGATAACCGAAATATAAACAAGAATAGAAGCAAGAATGCTTACCTTTGATTCTTGATTAATGAATGAGAAAATAACAAAATTCGTAGCTTATCAGCTCCTCACAAATAATGGGCTGTATTTATAGTCCTAAGACAGCCTTATCCTAATTTAACTAGTACTTAGGTTCCTTATCCACTTAGGATATGTTTTCCTAAGTCAACAAGCTTTTCTAAGTCAAATAAAACATTATCAAGATAGACCATATCCTTTGTGTCCTAATCCTACTAGGATTCTTGGTCTTTCTTGAATTCCTACTTAGACTAGAATTCCTACTTTATCTTGTTTTCTACAGCAGCTGGACTTCCTCTTGGCTTATCCTTCTAGGACTAGGACTTTGAATGCATATCCTTCTGCCCTTAGAATTCTTCTTGTCGCGACTATCCTATTGCTACTGGAACTCATCATGAGTGTCCTACATTAATTAGGATTAAGTCAAATATTGGTTGGGCTTCACTACTGGGCTGCATACTTTCTGTTGCCATTCTTGTTATGCACATTTTCTGGCCCATGCTCTCCTTTGTCGCCCCATTTTCTGCCCATTGTCTTTCCTTCATACTTAGGTTCTCAACAGTTCGGCAGTGCGCGGGACGAACATTGGTGAGTGACAGGAACATCCCTCTGGGTGCAGTTGCAGCATCAGGTGCATTTAGCCGCACGTGAGATGAACTTTCAGGAGCAACCAGAACATCCCAATAGGCATAGCTTAGGTGCCAGGCGCGTTTAGCAGTCTGCGGGACAAACTTTCGGGAGAAAACAGTGTGACAAGGTCTATCTTGATAATGTTTTAGTTGACTTAAAATACCTTGTTAACTTAGGAAAACACATCCTAAGTCGATAAGGAACCTAGGTACTAGTTGAATTAGGATAAGGCTGTCTAATACTATAAATACAACCCATTATTTGTGCAGAAACATATGCTCCGAATTTTGTATATTTGTCATTCATTAATCTAGAATCAAGGTTAGCATTCTTGCTCCCATTCTTGTTTATATTTCGGTTATCTTTTAAGAGTTGTCTTAGATAACTTGGGCTTAAGTCAAGGTGAAGAGTTGTCATCCTTGCTTAAGAGCTTAGGTTGAAGTTAAGAGTTGTCTTCCCAATCCAGCATATCCTTTTATATATTAGTTAACCTGAAGGACAGCTTAGGGGACGTAAATATAAGAAAAGAACTCAAGAATCAAATGGGACAGCAAAATAGGAAAGATTTCAGTAGGTGTGCTGATCCCCTAAGGTGTAGAAAAGTTGGGGAAAAAAAATCGGGACCCCAACAGTTCAGCAGTGTGCAGGAAGAACTTCCGGGAGGAAATAAAACATCCCCCACGGGCACAGCATAGGCATCGGATGTGTTCGGCAGTGCTTGGAACGAACTGCCGGGAGCAACTGGAACATCCCCCCGGGTGTGGCAGTGGCTGTCGGCCACATCATGGGACGAACTTCTGGAAGTGACCCAAACATCCCTGGTGCACAGCAGTGGCATCAAACATGTTTGGAAGTGCATGGGAAAAACTCCAGGAGTGACCAGAAAATCTCCACAGGTGCGGCAGAGGAGTCGGTTGCGTTCGACGGTCTGTGGGACGAACTTTGGGGAGCAACTGAAACATCCTCGTGGGTGCGGCATTGGCATTGGGAGCATTTGGCAGTACACAGGACAAACTTTCCATGAGCAACCAGAACATCCCTGCAGGTGCAGTAGAGTCATCGGGTGTGTTCGGCAGTGTGTGTGACGAACTTACAGAAAGCAACTGGAACATTCACATGGACGCGGCCGCGGTGTCGGATACATTTGGCAGTTCATTGGATGAACTTCCGGGAGCAGCCAAAAAGTCCCAGAGGGCTCAGCCGAGACATTACATGCATTCATTAGTGCTCGGAACAAACTTCCCGGATCGACCGAAAATTCCTCATGGGCACAGTATAGGCTTCAGGCACGTTGGACAGTGCGCAGCAAAAACTTTTGGGAGCAACCAGAACATCCCCATAGGCTCAACAGAGGTTTCAGATGCATTCAACAGTGCACAGGACAAACTTCTTAAAGCAACCGGAACATGCCCGTGGGCATGGCAGAGTAGTTGGTTGCATTCAGCAGTCCGTGGGGTGAACTTCAGGGAGCAACCGGAGCATCCCCGGCGGATGTGGCAGCAGTGTAATGAGCGTTCAGCAGTATGCGAGACAAACTTTCAAAGAGCAACCTGAACATCACAGCGGATGCAGTAGAGGTGTTGGGTGCATTTGGCAGTGTGCAGGGACGAACTTCCAGGAGCGACTGGAACATTCCCGTAGGCACAGCCGTCGCATCGGGCATGTTCAGCAGTGTGTGGGATGAACTTCTGAGATGGGACTGGAAAATCCCAGCAGGTTCAGCCAAAGTGCCGTACACATTCAGCAGTGCTTGGTATGAACTTCCAGGAATGACCGAAAAATTCCCCATGGGCATGGCAAAGGCTTCGGGCGAGTTGGGCAGTATGTGGGACAAACTTCCAGAAGCGATTGGAACATCCCCTGCAGACTCGACAGAGGTGTTGGGTGCGTTCGGTAGTGCATGGGATGAACTTCCGAGAGCAAATGGAATATCCCTGTGGGCACGCAGAGGCATCGGGCACGTTCGGCTGTGTGCGGGACGAACTTGCGGGAACGACCATAGCATCCCTGCAAGCACAGCAGCAGCGTCGGACATGGTTTGGCTGCACCCAGGATGAATTTCTGGGAGCAACCGCAACATCCCTGCAGGTGCGGCAGCAGCGCCGGGCATGTTTGGCAGTTTGTGAGATGAACTTTCAGGAGCGACCAGAAAATTCCCACTGGTTAGGCACTGGCATTGGACACATTCGGCAGTGTGTGGGACAAACTTCTGGGAGTGACCAGAACATCCCTGTGGGCGTGGCATCGGCATCGGGCACATTTGGCAGTGTGCAGGATGACCTTCGAGAAGAGACCAGAAAATCCCCACCAGCTCGGCAGAGGCATCAGACACATTCGTGAGTGCTGGGGACAAACTTCCTAGAGTGACCCGAACATCCCCGCAGGCACAGAAAGATGCATCAGACCTGTTCGGCAGTGCGCAGGACGAAACTTCTGGAAGCGACTGAACATCTCCGCGAATGTGGAAGCAGCATTGGTCGCATTTGGGCAGTGCACGGGACGAACTTCCAGAAGCGACCCGTAGATCCCTGCAGGCACGTCAGCGGCATCAGGTGCATTGGGCAGTGTTCAGGATGATCTTCCAGGAGCAACTGGAACATCCACGCAGGTGCAGCTGAATCATCCGGCATGTTCGGCAGTCATGGGACAAACTTATGGGAGTGACCGGAACATCCCCACAGATGCGGCAGAGGCGTCGGACATGTTCGGTGGTCCTCAGGGATGGACTTTCGAGAGTGACTGAAAATCCCCGCAGGTGCGGCAGAGGCATCAGGGCGCGTTTGGCAGTGCTTGAAATGAACATCTGGGAGAGACTGGAAAATCCCTGCAGGCTCGGTAGAGGCATCAGACACATTTGTCAGTGCTCAGGAAAAACTTCCGAGAGCAACCAGATCATCCCCTACAGGCACAGCAGAGGGTCGGGCGCGTTTGGCAGTGCACTAGATGAACTTCCAGGGGCAAGCAGAACATTCCCGTGGGTGCAGCAGCACCACTGGACACATTCGGCATTGCACGGGACCAACTACCAGGAGCAACTTGAACATCCCTGCGGGTACTACAGAGGCTTCGGGCACATTGGGCAGTGTGCGGTATGAACTTCCGTCAATGGCCAGAACATCTCCGTGGGCGCAGCTGAATCATCTAGTGCATTCAGCAGTCATGGGATGAACTTCTGGGAGCAACCAGAACATCCCCACAGGCAGTGGCAGAGGCGTCGGATGTGATCGGCAGTGCTCAGGATGAACTTCCGGGAGCGAAGGGAAAATCCCCGCGGGCTTGGTAAAGGTATCAGACATGTTCGGCAGTCCTCGGGACAAACTTCCGGAAGTGACTGGAAAATCCCTGCGAGATTGGCAGAGGCGTAGGATGCATTCGGCAGTGCTCGGGATGAACTTCCGAGAGCGACCGGAACATCCCAGCAGGGCGTGGCAGCAGCATTGGACACATTCGGCAGTGCTCGGGATGAACTTTCAGGAGCGACCGGAACATCGCCACAGGTGTGCAAGCACAGTCAGGGCTGGTATGGCACTGCACAGGACAAACTTCCCTGAGTGACCGAAAGATCCCAGCAGGTGCGGTAGATTCTTCAGGCACATTGGGCAGTGCACAGGACGAACGTCATGTAGCGATCGGAACATCCCTGTGGGTGCGGTAGCAGCATGGGGCACATTCGGTAGTGCAGGGGAACAAACATCCGAGGAGCGACCGGAAAATTCCCGCAGGCGCAGCAGAGGCGTCGGGCGCATTCGGCAGTGCTCGTAACGAACGTCTGGGAGAGACTGGAAAATCCCCACAGGCTTGGTAGAGGCATCGGACACATTTGTCAGTGCTCAGGACGAACTTCCGAGAGCAACTGAATCATCCCCACAGGCACAGCAGAGGGTCGGGCGCATTCGGGCAGTGCACTGGATGAACTTCCAGGGGCAACCCAGAACATTCCCGTGGGCGCGGCAGCACCACTGGACACATTCGACATTGCACGGTATGAACTACCAGGAGCAACTGAAACATCCCTGCGGGCGCTACAGAGGCTTTGGGCACATTGGGCAGTGTGCGGTACGAACTTCCGTCAATGACCGAGAACATCCCTGTGGGCACAGCTGAATCATCTAGTGCATTCAGCAGTCATGGGACGAACTTCTGGGAGCGACCAGAACATCCCCATAGGAGTGGCAGAGGCGTTGGATGTGATCAGCAGTGCTCGGGATGAACTTCCGGGAGCGACCGGAACATCCCAGCGGGCGTGGCAGCGGCATTGGACACATTCGGCAGTGCTTGGGATGAACTTTCAGGAGTGACCGGAACATCGCCGCAGGTGCGGAAGCACAGTCGGGCTGGTATGGCACTGCACAGGACAAACTTCCCTGAGTGACCGAAAGATCCCCGCAGGTGTGGTAGATTCTTGAGGCACGTTGGGCAGTGCACAGGACGAACTTCATGTAGCGATCAGAACATCCCACGGGTGCGGTAGCGTGTTGAGAACCTAAGTATGCAGGAAAGGCAATGGGCAGAAAATGGGGCAGCAAAGGAGAGCATGGGCCAGAAAATGTGCACAACAAGCCTGGCAACAGCAAGTGTTCAGCCCGGCAGTGAGGCCTGGGTGTTCCTAATCAATGAAGGACATTCATGCCAACAAGAGTTCCAGCAGAAGAAGGATATTTGCATCAAGAAGAACTCCAGCAGCAGTAAGATGTTTATGCCAAGCAGAGTTCTAGCAGCAGCAGGACATCCATGCCAAGCAGAGCTCCAGCAGCAGCAGGACATCCATGCCAAGAAGAGTTCTATCAGCAGTAGGACACTCATGATGAGTTCCAATAGCAATAGGATAGTCGCGACAAGAAGAATTCTAAGGGCAGAAGGATATGCATTCAGAGTCCTAGTCCTACAAGGATTAGGCAAGAGGAAGTGCAGCTGCTGTAAAATACAAGATAAGGTAGGAATTCTAGTCTAGGTAGAAAAATCAAGAAAGACCAAGAATCCTAGTAGAATTAGGAAACATTTGGATAAGGTCTATCTTGAAAATGTTTTATTTGACTTGGAAAAGTTTGTTGACTTAGGAAAACATATCCTAAGTGGATAAGTTGACTTAGGAAAACTAGTCCTAAATTAGGATAAGCTGTTGACTTAGGAAAACATATCCTTAGTGGATGAGGAACCTAAGTACTAGTTAAATTAGGATAAGGCTGTCATAGGATAAGGCTTACTTTCTTGTTTATATTTTCGGTTATCTTTTAAGAGTTGTCTTGAGATAACTTGGGCTTAAGTTAAGGTTAAGAGTTGTCTTCCTTGCTTAAGAGCTAAGGTTGAAAGTTAAGAGTTGTCTTCTTCAACCAAGGTAAGTTGTGATAGGTTTAAGAGTTGTCTTTGCCTATCCAACATATCTTTATATATATTAGTTAACCCAAAGATAGCTTAGGGGATATAAAATAAGAAAAAAACTCAAGAATCAAACGGGACAGCAAGTTAGGAAGATTCCAGAAGGCATGCTGACCCCTAAGGTGTAGAAAAGTTGGGGAAAAAAATTGGGACCCCAACATAGCAGTATGGGGCGCATTCGGTAGTGTGGGGAACAAACATCCAAGAGCGATCAGAAAATCCCAGTAGGATCGGCGGAGGCTTTGGGCGCTTTTGGCAGTATGCAAGATGAACTTCTGGGAGTGACCAAAACATCGCCATGGGTGCGGCAGAGGCATCAAGCACATTCGGCAGTGCACGGGATGAACTTCGAGGAGCGACCAGAACATCCCCGCATTGGACAGAGGCTTTGGTTGCATTGGGCAGTGCACATGACAAACTTTTGGGAGTGACGGGAACAACCCCGTGGGCACGGCAATGGCATCGGGCCCATTCACCAGTCCACAGGATGAGCTTCAGGAGCAACTGGAACATCCCCACTGGGGCACTAGAGGTGTCAGGCGCGTTCTGCAGTGCATGGGACAAACTTTTGGGAACTACTGGAACACGCCCCTGGGCAAGGCAGAGGCTTCTGGTGTGTTGGGCAGTGCACCGGACGAACTTCCGAGAGCAACCGGAACATCCCTATAGGCCTGGCAGTGGCATTGGGCCGTGTTCAGCAGTGCGAAGGATGAACATCCGAGAGCGACCGGAAATCTGTGCAGGCTTGGGAGAGGCATGAGAAGCACTTGGCAGTGTGCTGGATGAACTTTTGGACCAACCAGAATACACCTGCGTGTGCGGCAGCGGTGTCGGGTGTATTTGGCTGTGTGCAGGATGAACTTCGGCAAGAAACCGGAACATCCCCACGGGTACGCCAGAGGCTTCAACCTTTATTTGGGCAGTGCGCATGACAAACATCCGGGATGACCAAAACATCCCTACGGACGCGGCAAAGGCTTCAGGCACATTGGGCAGTGCGTGGGTCGAACTTCCGGGAGTGACCCGAACATCCCCGCTGGCATGGCAGAGGCATTGGACGCATTCAGCAGTGCATGGGACGAGCTGTCGGGAGTTACCAGAACATCCCCCTGGGCACGGCAAAGGCTTCCGTCACTTTGGACAGTGCACACGAACATGGCAGCGGCATTGGGCGCATTCGGCAGTACATGGGATGAACCTCTGGGAGCAACTGAAAAATCTGCGTGGGCTCGGCAGAGGCATTGGATGTGTTTGGCAGTGCTTGGGACAAATTTTCCGGTAGCAAGCAGAACAACCCCACGGTCACAGTGGAGGCATTGGGTGCGTTCAGCAGTGTGTGGGACAAACTTCAGGGAGCAACTAGTACATCCATGTGGGCATGGCAGCGGCGTCAGTTGGGCGCGTTCGGCAGTGCACGGGATGAACTTCCGGGAGCCACCGGGACATCCCTGCAGGTGCGGCAGAGGCTTTGGGGTGCATTGGGCAGTGCACAGTACGAACTTCAGGAGCGACCGAAAATCCTAGTGGGCTCCGCAGAGGCATCTGGACTTGTTCGGCAGTGCACAAGATGAACTTCCAAGAATGACCGGAACATCCCGCGCAGGCGCGGCAGAGGTGTTGGGCGCATTCGGCAGCTACCAGTAAATCCCCGCACGCTCGGTAGAGGCGTCAGATGTGTTCGGCAGTGCTCGGGAGAACTTTCTGGAGCAGCCGGAACATCCCTGCAAGCATGGCAGCGGCATGGGGTGCATTCAGCAGTGCGCAGGATGAACTCATGGTAGTGACTGGAAAATCACCGCAGGGTTTGGCTGAGGCATCGGATGCATTCAGCATTGCTCAGGACGAACTTCCGAGAGCGACCGGAGCAGCCCTGCAGGCATGGCAGAGGCATTGGGTGCATTTGGCAGTGTGCAGTATGGACTTTTGGGAGCGACCTCTTGGGTGCATTCGGCAGTGCTCGGGACAAACTTCTGGAAATGACTAGAACTTCCTGCAGGCAAGGCAGAGACATTGAGCATATTCGGCAGTGTGCAGGATGAACTTCTGGAAGCAATCAGAACATCCCCGCAGGCACCGCAGAGGCTTCGGGCAGGTTAGGGCAGTGCACGGGACGAAGTTCCGGGAGTTAGCGGAAACATCCCTACAGCCAAGGCAGAGGCATTGCGCGCATTCGGCAGTGCTCGGGATGAACTTCCGAGAGCGACCAGAAAATCCCCATGGGCTTGGCAGAGGCGTAGGATGTGTTCGGCAGTGCTTGGGACGAACTTCAAGGAGCCACTAGAATATCCCTCCAGGTGTGGCAGAGGCATCGGACACGTCCTTCAGTGCTTGGGACGAACTTCCGGGAGGGACTGGAAAATCCCTTCGGGCATGGCAGAGGCGTCAGGTGCATTTGGCAGTGTGCAGGACAAACTTTTGGGAGCAAACAGAACATCCCTGAGGGCACAGTCAGAGGCATGGCGCGCGTTTTCTGTGTATGGGACGAACTTCCAGGAGTGACCGGAACATCCCGTGGGAGTCGGCAGAGGTGTCAGGCACATTTGGCAGTGCACATGATGAACTTCTGGGAAGTGACCAGAACATCCCTGCAGGCTCGGCAGAGGTATCGGACACGTTCGGCAGTGCTCCGGACAAACTTCTGGGAGTGACTGGAACATCCCCACAGGTGCGGCAAAGGCATCGGGCACATATGTGTTGGGGTCCCGATTTTTTTCCCCAAACTTTCTACACCTTAGGGGTCAGCACGCCTACTAAAAACCTTCCTAACTTGCTGTCCCATTTGATTCTTGAGTTCTTTTCTTGGATTTTCGTCCCTTAAGCTGTCCTTCGGGATTAACTAATGTATAAAAGATATGTTGGATAGGCAAGACAACTCTTAAACCTATCACAACTTGCCTTGGTTGAAGAAGACAACTCTTGACTTCAACCTAAGCTCTTAAGCAAGGAAGACAACTCTTCACCTTGTCTTAAGCCCAAGTTATCTCAAGACAACTCTTAAAAGATAACCGAAATATAAACAAGAATAGAAGCAAGAATGCTAACCTTGATTCTTGATTAATGAATGAAAATATACAAAATTCGGAGCATATGTTTCTGCTCACAAATAATGGGCTGTATTTATAGTATTAGACACCCTTATTCTAATTTGAACTAGTACTTAGGTTCCTTATCCATTTAGGATATGTTTTCCTATGTCAACAAGGTTTTCTAAGACAAATAAAACATTATCAAGATAGACCTTATCCCAGTGTTTCCTAATTCTACTAGGATTCTTGGTCTTTCTTGATTTTCAACCTAGACTAGAATTCCTACCTTATCTTGTATTCTACAGCTGCTAGACTTTCTCTTGGCTTATCCTTCTAGGACTAGGAATCTCAATGCAAATCCTTCTGCCCTTAGAATTCTACTTGGTTGGAATTCATCATGCATGTCCTGCTGCTAATAGAACTCTTCTTGGTGTAGATGTTCTGGAGCTGCTGGAATTCTCCTTAGCATGGGTGTCCTGCTGCTGTTGGAACTCTGCTTGGCATAGATGTCCTTCATTAATTAGGATTGAGTCAAATACTGGTCGGGCCTCACCATTGGGTGTGCACTTGCTGTTGCCACGCTTGTTGTGAACATTTTCTGGCCCATGCTCTCCTTTGTCACCGCTGGGCAGCGGGGTGGGGCGCATTTGGCAGTGCATGGGACGAACTTCCGGGAGCGACCGAAAGATCGCTGGTGGCTCAGCAAAGGCATTGAATTCATTTGGCAGTGCTCGGAACTGACTTCTGGGAGCGACCAGAACATCCCTGCATGCAGCAGAGGCATCGGGTGTGTTTGGCGGTGAACAAGAATAATTTCTGGGAGAAACCCAAACATCCCCATGGGCACAGCAGCAGCATCAGACACATTCAGTAGTGCGCGGGAAGAACTTCCGGGAGTGACTGCAACATCCCTGCAGGCTCGGCAAAGGCATCGGATGCATTCGGCAGTGCTTGGTTGAACTTCCAGGAGCAATAGGAACGTCCCCACGGGCGTGGCAGAGGCTTTGGCGCATTGGACAGTGCACGGGACGAACTTCCTAGAATGACCTGAACATCCCAACGGGTGCAGCAGCAGCATTGGACATGATCATCAATTTGCCACATGAACCTCCAGGAGTGACCGGAACATTCCTGCATTTGTGACAGAGGCTTCAGCGCGTTGGGTAGTGCATGGGATGAACTTCCAAGAGTGATTGGAACATCCACCTGGGCATGGCAGAGGCGTTGGGCGCGTTCGGCAGTGCGCAGGATGAACTTGCAGTATGAACTTCTGGGATCAACCAGAACATCCCCATGGGCGTGGAAGAGGCTTTGGGTGTGTTGGGCAGTGTGGGGGATGAACTTCCCGGAGCAACCCAAACATCCCCCCGGGCACAGAAGAGGTGTTGGTTGCATTCGGCAGTGTGCAGGATGAACTTCCGGGAGTGACCAGAACATCCCCACTGGTGTGGCCGCAATTCAGGTGAGTTCAGCAAAGATGTCGGATGCATTCCAGGAGGGACCAAAAAATCCTTGCAGGTGCGACAGCAGCATCAGGCATGTTCAGCAGTGTTGGGATGTACTTCAAAGAGCGATTGGAACATCCCCACAGGCATTGGAGAGGCGTCGAGCATGTTCAGCAGTGTGCAGGACAAACTTGCGAGAGTGTTACAGACGCGGCAGCGGCATCGGACACTTTCGGCAGCGAGCGGGACGAACTTCCAAGATCGATGGGAGCATCCTCGTAGGCATGACAGAGGCTTCGGCACATTGGGCAGTGCGCAAGACAAACTTGTGGACCAGAACATTCCCACATCACCATAGAGGTGTCGGGTGTGTTTGGCAGAGTGCAAGAAGAACTTCCAGGAGAGACCGGAACATCCCCCCAGGCATGGCAAGGCTTTGGGCACATTGGGCAGTGCGCAGGATGAATTTTCAGGAGTAACCGGAAAATCTTGCAGGCTTGTAAGAGGCATCAGACGAGTTTGGCAGTGCTTAGGATGAACTTCCGGGGGGGGAGGGGGGGGTGGGGACAGGAACATCCCCGCATGTGCAGCAGTAGCGTTGGGTGCATTGGGCAGTGTGTAGGAGGAACTTCCAGGAGTGACTAGAACATACACACGGGCATGTCCGAGGCATCCGGCATGTTCGGAAGTGTGCAGGATGAACTTTAGGAGTGACCAGAGCATCTCTGCAGGCACGACAGCGGCATCAGACATGTTTGGCAGTGTGCAGGACAAACTATCGGGCGCAACCAGAACATCCCCGCGGGCACGGCAGAGGCTTCGTGGGCATTGGGCAGTGCATGGGACAAACATCTGGGAGCAACTAGAACAACCTTGCAGGCATGGATTAGGCATTGGTCGCATTTGGCAGCACGCGGGATGAACTTCCGAGAGTGACTGTAGCATTCCCGGTGGTGCAGCAGCTGTATTTGGTGCAATTGGTGGTGCATGAGATGAACTTCTGGTGGTGAGCGGAAAAAACCTGCAAGCTCGGCAGAGGTGTCGGATGCATTGGGCAGTGTGCGGGATGAACTTCAAGAAGCAACCAAAACATCCCTGCAGGCATGACAGTGGGTCAGGTGCGTTTGGCAGTACGCAGAACGAGCTTCTGGGAGCGATTAGAACATCCCAGTGGGTGTGGCAAAGGCATTGGGAGCGTTCAGGATGAACTTTTGGGAGCAACCAGAACATGCCCACGGGCACAGCAGAGGCATCAGTGTGTAACTCACTCTCGTAGGGGCCAAAGTTGCCTAGCCATACATGCCCCCTCGCCAACACACCTTGTTGGCCCTTGATGGGTGTGTGGGCAAAGCATGATACGAGACCCTCCATTCTCAGGCAATTGGCCACCATTTCCGGTCACTGCTCCAGTGGCCCCTCCCACACCACCCCAAACATTGCAAAATTGAGCTTTTTAGCAATGGAATTGGGGGACCGAGTCCCGTGCTTGGCATTGCCAATGCATGAACCTGTGCCAAGAGCTAAAGTGTCAGAAGCACAGGCTAAGGCTGCAGCAAAACTTGCACGATGCGAGGCTCTCCTCTGTGGTAACACTTCTGCCTCCAAGGACTGAACCCCATGCTTGGGAAAACCGGTGTAGACCTTGTGCACAGCGGATTCCCTACATCATAGTACAAGGACTGCAGAAAAGCATACTTGGGTATGGTGCAATACCCTTGCTGCTGGCAGGTCATGCTTGCAGGGATGTTCTGGCCACTCCCTGAAGTTCGTCCCAAGCACTGTCGAACACCTCCGACACCTCTGCCGAGCTTGTGGGTATTTTCCTGTTGCTGCCTGAAGTTCATCCCGTGCACTGTTGAACATGCCAATGCCTCTGCTGCACCCCGCAGGGATGTTCTAGTTGCTGCCCAAAGTTCGTCCCACGCACTGATGAACACGCCAGATGCTGCTGTCACACTCACGGTGATGTCCTGGTCACTCTTGGAAGTTTGTCCCACGCACCATTGAATGCGTCCGACGCGTCTGCTGCTTCTGCAGGGATGTCAAAGTCACTCCTGGAAGTTTGTCCTGTGCACAGCCCAATGCGCCTGAAGTCTCTGTCGCTCCAGGGGGGATGTTTCAGTCACTCCCAGAAGTTCGTCCCATGCGGTGGTAAACATGCCCGACATCTCTGTAACACTCGCGGTGATGTTCCGGTCACTTCTGGAAGTTTGTCCCAAGCAATGCCGAACACGTCCAATGTGTCTACGTTGGGGTCCTGATTTTTTCCCCAACTTTTTCTACACCTTAGGGGTCAGCACGCCTACTGGAATCCTTCCTATCTTGCTGTCCCGTTTGATTCTTGAGTTCTTTTCTTATTTTATATCCCCTAAGCTGTCCTTCGGGTTAACTAATATATATAAAGATATGTTGGATAGGCAAGACAACTCTTAAACCTATCACAACTTGCCTTGGTTGAAGAAGACAACTCTTAACTTCAACCTTAGCTCTTAAGCAAGGAAGACAACTCTTAACCTTAACTTAAGCCCAAGTTATCTCAAGACAACTCTTAAAAGATAACCAAAATATAAACAAGAATGTGAGCAAGAATGCTTACCTTTGATTCTTGATTAATGAATGAGAAAATAACAAAATTCGTAGCTTATTAGCTCCTCACAAATAATGGGCTGTATTTATAGTCCTAAGACAGCCTTATCCTAATTTAACTAGTACTTAGGTTCCTTATCCACTTAGGATATGTTTTCCTAAGTCAACAAGCTTTTTTAAGTCAAATAAAACATTATCAAGATAGACCTTATCCAAATGTTTCCTAATTCTACTAGGATTCTTGGTCTTTCTTGAATTTCTACCTAGACTAGAATTCCTACCTTATCTTGTATTTTACAGCAGCTGCACTTCCTCTTGCCTAATCCTTGTAGGACTAGGACTCTGAATGCATATCCTTCTGCCCTTAGAATTCTTCTTGTCATGACTATCCTATTGCTACTGGAACTCATCATGAGTGTCCTACTGCTGATAGAACTCTTCTTGGCATGGATGTCCTGCTGCTGCTGGAGCTCTGCTTGGCATGGATATCCTGCTGCTGCTAGAACTCTGCTTGGCATAAATGTCTTACTGCTGCTGGAGTTCTTCTTGATGCAAATATCCTTCTTCTGCTGGAACTCTTGTTGGCATGAATGTCCTTCATTGATTAGGAATGCCCAGGCCTCACTGCGGGCTGCACACTTGCTGTTGCCAGGCTTGTTGTGCACATTTTCTGGCCCATGCTCTCCTTTGCTGCCTCATTTTCTGACCCATTGCCTTTCCTGCATACTTAGGTTCTCAACAGTTTACCGCACCTGTGGGGGTGTTATGGTCGCTCCCGGAAGTTCATCCTGTGCACTGCCGAATGTGTCCGAGTCTACTGCCGCACCCACCGGGATGTTCCATTCACTCTCGGAAGTTCATCCTGTGCATGGCCCAATGTGCCGAAAGTCTTCAGTCGCTCCTGGAGGTTCATCTTGAGCACAGCCAAATGCGCCCTACGCCTTTGCTGTGCCCACGGGGATGTTCTGAGTCCCCATGCACTGCCCAACTCCCATGAAGCCTCTACCGCACCTGTGGTGGTGTTATGGTTGCTCCCAGAAGTTTGTCCAGTATACTGCCGAATGTGTCTGACTCTACTGTCGTGCCCACGGGGATGTTCCAGTCGCTCCTAGAAGTTTTTCCTGATTACTAACCAACTCATCTGACACCTCTGAAAAGCCCATGGGGATTATTCGGTCGCTCACTGAGATTTGTCCTGTGCATTGTCGAACGCGCCTGATGCCACTACTAAGCCCACAGGGATTTTTTGGTTGCTCTCGGAAGTTCGTCCTGTGCACTGTCCAACACACCCAACACCTCTGCAGGGATTTCCAGTCACTCCCAGAAGTTTGTCCTGTGCACTGCCGAACGTGTCCAATGCCACTGCCATGCCCATGGGGACGTTCCGGTCACTCCCAGAAGTTCGTCCCATGCACTGCCCAACGTATCCAAAGCCTCTGCTGAGCCCACGGATATGTTCTGGTCACTCCTAGAAGTTTGTCTTGTGTACAGCTGAACGCACTCGACCCGCTTCCAGGCCCAACCCACTTTCATGCCCACGGGGATATTCCGGTTGCTCCCGAAAGTTTTTCCTGAGCACTGCCCAACACGTTGGACGCCGCTGCTGTGCCTGCAGAGATTTTCCAACTGCACCCTAAAATGACAGTGCAGTTCATCGTGCGCACTGCCAAACGCACCCAAAGGCTTTGCTTTGCTTGCAGGGATGTTCTGGCCACTCCAAGAAGTTATCTTGCCCATTCCCGCTGTGATGTTCCGATCGCCCCCCGAAGTTTGTCCAGTGCACCACTAA
>BNST01000158.1:0-259466 GCA_019650275.1 Xylocarpus granatum | reverse complement strand
AAACCGGCGATGTCTAATGATCAATTTTTTTTTTTATATTTTATGCTGAAGGTGTAGTCTCACTGTTTGTTGGTTTAGGTGGTGAGAGCTGGTGCCTTTTTTGCTTTACATGGAAAATTGGTTGTTATAAAAATGTAGGGGGTGGTTCAGTCGTAGTTCTTAACATATTGTCTATCGGGAATCAAGTTTCCTATGACGTTCAGGAAAACGTTAAGTAAGTTTCATTTCATTATGTCATGAGCCATTATATGGTGGAAGTGCTAGCTGAATGAGTGGGACATTATAGGTTCATATAAAGTTCGGCATTTTCCACACGGGCAAATCTTTTATTCGTGTGTTTCCGGGTGGGGGCATACTTCATTTTTATTTGGTGTTGGTACTGAGTGACTTATGAGTTGGGGAGTGTTCTGTGTTACGCGATTACACGTCCTAAGCATTTTTTGGTGTATCAAATATTTGGATCCTATCAATTTGGTTCTTTCGTAGTTTGATACGTGTGTTTTACATCTTGTGGATTTATCCCTATTCATTTTGGGCATAAACGGCTTTTCGGTGCTTCTCCCTGGATAGCCCCCCTGGGGGATGCATATATATCGCTTCGGCAAATTTTTGGTATGTTCCTAATGGCATTTTAACAAATTTTGTAACTGGTATCGCTGCGAAATTTGCTGTTTTTTGTTCGGATTTAAGCTTTTCTTGTGGCACGGATCTGGATATCCTTCAACGTAAAGAAGGCCTGTTTTCCTCGATAAGTTATTGGAAGATGTTGAGAACCGTGGAATTTAAGTGGGTAAGTAACATGCTGGTGGCGGATGTGTAAAGAAATAATCTCTTTACTACTCTTGGGGTTGTCTTACTTTAGGGTAGTTTCAGAAAATCATAAAGAGGCAACCTGGGAGTGCCGTGGTCTTATTTATATGTAGGTTGTTGGTAAACTCATAAAAATATGGGAGAATGCTGATAAGACAAAGAGAGTAAAGGTTCTTTGGTTCCTCCATCCTGGTTAGATTTCAAATTTTTCTTGGAAATGATCAGCCACCCAACAATGAATTATTTCTTTATTTCTGGCTTGTGGCGACGGCGAGGCCCTGCAAATATCAATCCTTTGGTAATTAATTTGGAAATAAGTATTTTGGCATTTAGTTTATTTAGTGTTATTTATATTATTATTATCATTAATGGTTATACTCAATACACATTCTTCATTGCTTCCAGCTGTTCAATATGTCGTATTAGTTCGGTCACATACAATGCTGTCAATAGATACGTCTTCTTATTTTGTCATTGTCACCAACTCTTGTTCTCTTGTTTGCTGTTATTTTTTGAGAAAAGAAATTAGAATTATTGAATTATTAGAATTTTGCTGGAAATTTATTATGGTCAGTTGATAGTCAAATATTCCTCTTATTGGTCAACTTATACTTTTGTGCATTAGCATCTTGAATTAGTTGTTGCTAATTTCAAAATAAATTAGGAAACAATTGCTGGCAAGTGCAATGTTGTTAGCACAGCAATGGACAGTAGAAATCGTCAAACCTCAGACAAAGAACTTCAAATGAGCGACTTCACTTTTTACCACACATTTGATGTTGGCCCCATAAAATCTCAGATAAGGTAGATGATAAGATTGCTGGAATCGAAGGTCATTATTTTCCCACTCATGAATGCTTCTGTAATCCTATCTCTTTGATGTTGCACTTTTCGTGATTGTTTATTTTTATGTTGTTTCTTTAACTCTTGCAGCTAAATTTATGTTCAATCAAGTGGGTTGTCAGAAATCTGATGGTGCTTTGAAAGTTGATTCAGACAAGAAGGAAGTTGAGAAGAACGCCACTGCAAGTGATGAGACAGTGATTTCAGCCCAGCAAAACATTCCTGAAAACATAACTGCAAAAATAGAGCGTGGTTCTGTTGATAAATTGGTGAAAGAACATGTGAAACCTTCATTAGCTAAACAGAAGTCTTCACTGTCAGAAAAGCCATCTTCTAATGTAGATGTAGCGTAGATGGAAGGACTAAAACTAATGAAGAACTGGAAGATGTATCTAGTGACAGAACCAATTTTAGGTCTAAAATAAAAGAAAATGTGCACACAAAAGTTCCATTAGTGAAACAAAAATCTGCACTTGGAGAAAAGGTTGCATCTAAAGAAGCTGCACAGATAGGTGAAATTGTTAGAACTGATAGACTGGAGGTCTTGTCTGGTGACTAGGCCGGATCAAACTCTAAAGTTGAGCTTGAAATGAGCAAGGCCAAAAGTGCTACAGTTCTTGAAGGGGGAGCAATATACCAAGGATCTTGGTGAATTGAATAATAGGCCATCTAAAAAGGCAAAGCTTGATAGTTCTATGGAAGCATATGATGACAAGATGAAGATTAGGCTGCAAATTTTTGGCCATGATTCTGATGGTAATGGTGCAAAGGACAAACTAGCCATTATCGTCAATGAAGATAAATCTAAAACTAAAGTAGCGTTAGCAAAGAATTCTCATGGGATAGGCAGAGACCCTTCCAAAAAGCCGAAAATTGAAGAAAAACTTATAAAACCTCCTAATGGCAAGTTGATTAAAACATCTTCCATTAAGCTTTCAATTGTTGAGAGAAAAACTGATAAGCAAGTTCTGGAAGTTGCTAGGCGACCAAATTTGGTAAGTTTTATCAGCAGCATTGTCTTTTTTCTTTTCCACAATATTTATCAGTCATTATTATGATAATATGTTAAACTGATTTGGTGTACAAAATGTTTGCGTTAATTTGTTGTTATAATTGAATCTATTTGGTGTGTAGAATATTGAGTTAATTTGGTGCTATCAGCGATTCTGCTTAGCAATGGGGTATTTATGTTCCAAGCAATGAAGTACAAACATTAACACATGTAGTACATGGAAAAGTAGGACAACAGTCAGTAAGATGTTTGAGGGTTTCATTTTATAATTTTTACTTTTAATACTGATTGTAATATTTTTTTAGCTGAATAGAATAATGGAAATCTTTTACTCTTACCTATGTAAGAAAATGTATAAATGAGAACTATTAGACAAATCAATAACAATAATAATAATAAAAACCCCTTCAGATTTTTAATGAATGAAAAGCAAAAATGTAGCTTGGAAATCCTTTAACATGTAGGTCCATAAGTTCTATTACTTATTCAGCTAGCATGTAGCCTGGTCTATTTCCTTTTATTTCCTACGATAGGCGTTTTCCTTTCATGTATAAAAAAAATTGTTGCACTTGAGAAACTTGCTTGTTTTTATTAGTGCTATTGTTATTGACATTATACTACTTGTTTATTTGCATGATAACAGTATAGAAGCAAATGGTTTAAAGAACTTGTAAGTGTACTTTCTCACCACTTTTATGTGCTTATAGTGTTTGCTGTTCTATACTTGCTGCTGATTCTCTAAAAGAATTAAAAAAGTTGAGAGTTTCTGATGTTAAAATCTATATCAGAATAAAATAGTTGAGAGTTTCTGAAGTTAGATAATATATCTGAATATCAATGCCATCAAATGGTAAATAAATTGGGATAACTCTAGAATGATTTGTGAGCATTCTTGTATATCATTATCAGCCATGGGAAGAAAGAATGTCAGTTGCGCATGAGCAAGGAACACTTGTCCTGCTTGAAATTTGTGTTCATCCTATATTTCAACACAGGTTGAGTTAATACTTATTATGGCTTTTTATACATATGTACAGTTTACGTTCATGCAATGTTTCCTCCATATTATTCATTTTACTTCAATTCCTTGTGAATTACATGTTTGTATTGTTTCACTTTTCAACTATGATTGTCACTTTGTATCATTTTTCTTTCTAAACTATTTGTCTATATATTGCGGGATATAGTTTGGCATGCCTTCAAGGAAAATTGCTCAGCAAAGATGATTCAGCGAACTGTGTTCTCTTCCCCTCACTTTGGTATAGAAAAAAGATTCATAATTTTTACTGAATCTTACAAATCATGTTCTTTTCATTAAAAATTTGCACTGGAAACATAGTATTCATTAATTGCTGTAGCAAAAACAGTCCTGAAAACATTCAAAATTTACCCAGAGCCTTGAGATGAATAAAGGAAAAAGATGTATTTTGAAAGCCTTTGAAATAAGCTCAAGGAGATGGCAGAAAAAAATGAATTTTCCTGCAAGTGATTGACATCTTCCTCTCATTTTTCTTTACAGACACAATTATTTCTTTCTTGCTAAATCATCCACAAAAGAGCTAGAAACACACTCCAAAGGGTACTGGTTTTCTTACCTTTCCCAAAAAATCATCGACATGAGTTTTAGTATTTAATCATCATTACAGCTTATTTGCATCTTTCCATGTTTGCCTTGTAGGACAACTCTTAACATTAAGCATTATAGTTCTATCATGGATAAGTTGATGTTACAACTAAGGATCTAATTCATCTTTAGTAGAGCCTTATATTTCACACCTACTTAATCATTTTATCTATTATTTATGTCAAATAGTGAGTTGAGTTCCATTTGTGAAGCCTTGTTGCAAGATCATTAGGTTATAAAGAAGGATGATGCATATTTTAAGGTATTGTGTATGGAGTCGAATCTATTTGGATCAAAATGAAAGAGGTTTGAGCAAATTGTTAATTGTTATTGTGTGTGAGGAATCTTTTAGAAATTAGTAAAGAGTTGGGTACCTTGAATATTAATCCAAGATTGGTATGGTATGTTTAACATTACTAATTTCAAATTTTTGTTTGAATCAAGATCCGATCATTCGATTTTTCAATTGCATTAGCCAGAGGAATAGTTTAATGCATTAAGGTATAACTTAGAGAAGGAATTTTAGCATCATTCTGCATGATGGGATTGTAAAAAAATCTAAATTAGTTGACACAAATGAAGCAAATGTTTTCTTGTCAAGATAAGGTTAGTGGCAAGTTTCTTATGATTCTAAACTTGGTTTTGAGAATTAAAAGACATGCATCACTGTATCTTGCTGTTAGATATCAAGAGTTGTATAATATTGTGTTAAAATATGGAGTAGCTAAATATGGTTGAATGGGGCGGGGGGGGCTCGTTTAATATTTATATGGCATGGATTATCAACACAAAATTGAAGGTTGATAAATGTTGCACTAATTTTCATTATTTTAAAACTTTTAGGAGATTGGCGTTTTTGATGTGTTACTTGTTGAAATTTTGATGTACTCTTTTTGATCATTCAAGCAAAGTTGTTCCTTATTTAATAAATATTTTGTTACGTAAAGTACAAGGTTTGGTTTCCAATGCATATACTCTTTACTTTGAAGAAATTGTGTTAAATACTATAGCTGCACATGTGTTGGTTCAGTTTGATTTTGGAAAAATAGAAAAAAAACCAAAACCTGACCAGTTCGTTCTTTTAACCAAAGAGAATCAAACTTTAGAGAGGAACTAGTGTGGTTCAGTTTTCGATACGTAGTTTGATTTGAGGCTAATTGAGCATATTGCCATTTATGCTCATAAACAAATTTGTATATACAAATTTAGAGAGAATCAAATATTTATGTTTCATAAACAAATAGTTGCTCCCCATCAAGGCTTTGTAAGTTGCATGGGCCATAAGTAAAGGTTGAGTGGATTTGGGTAGTCATGTGTAAACAGGACCATTAGATGATTCGAAATTTGTATATAAAGAGGAAACTGGGGCATATTGAGCCATGTTTTGTTGTAATAAAGCCAATTGGGCTTTGAGGTGATTCATTTCTCTCTGATGGTGGTTAAAAGGAATTGCCATTTGAATGTGTTGCATAATAGTATGGTGAAGTTTAAGCAATGTGCCATTACACTGCTTCAATCGGGCTTTGAAACTGTTGTTGCTATTGACAGGACTTCAGTTTGAGAAGTAATTGCATCTATGTTTTGAAGATAAGCATTTTGAACTGTAGAATTTTTCACTTGCCAATTTTGTGCTGCTTCTACTTATGACAATGGAGTCATTTTTCCTGTATGACTTCCAATAGAGCACTTAAATATGTTTTTCTCTCTTTTGTAGTGGGGTTTTCATATGGGTCCAAGGAAGGGAAGCTAGGTGGTTGATTCATCAAAATTGATCGTGGCAATGTAAAGGCAAAGGCATCATCATCATCATCATTATTGTCATCATCCCCTCTTGAAGGCATCGGTATGTTAGTGGTAGTTTATGGAGCAGTATATCGGACAATATACTGGTATCTGCCTAAACTTTCTCCCAGTATATCAAATCCTAGGACTTTGTTTTTGTATGTTTCGTAAAAAGCATATGAAGTACGAAGCTTTTTAAAGCTTTTGTAAGGCTGGAATCAGGAGGATGACCTTCTTGGCTTTGTGTCTTCTATGCATGCTGGACGGAGACAATTTGGGATAACAGTGTTATGTGGAGTAGTACTTCATATGGGGTTGGCATCTGTAATAAAGACGTATATTTTTGTGACATCTGTAGATATGTCAAATTGAGTTGAAAAGGCCACATTTGAGACTCTGGCCTTTTCCCACTGTTTGTTCTTGTGAATAATGGTTATGTAGAGGTAAGTTGGACAAGTGCTACTACTAAAGCATTATGGTGCCGTTCGTAATTTGTGATCTAGTCAATTGATAGTAATTCTTAAAGTTTTTCTTTCTGGGTATGTTTCAAAATATATGTACAGCTTGAGACTTGTCCTGATTTTACATTGATGAAGATTAAATCAGAAGTTTGGTTTGGAAGGGCTGCATCCATTGCATGGTTCTAAACTCTGTAGATTAGCTGGTAATGGAGTGTCATCATGTGGGTGGGAACGTTAGTAACTGCTCCAACTATTTGTAACTATAATTTGAGGAAAGAAGATAGATGTGGGTCTTATATGGACATGTTAAAAATTTGGAAACATGGTGACCATGATAATATTTATGCAGACATGTTTATATGGACATGTTAAAATATTATGAAAAAATTATTCTTTTTATCTAAGTAATTTTCTTTCTTAAAATGATTAATTATATTCAAACAAAACTATTTAAATTTTTTTTTATTATGAAGAATTAGTTAAAGCTATAACCACCATAAAGTATTATGCTAAATATTTACGAAGGCGTTAGACTCACTCTGATATTAAATTAGAAATGAGAACTAATTTATTCTGCCGAAACTAAATATAATCGAGTGACGATCAACGAACGTCCATAGTCTATGAAATCAGAAAGAAACGACATCGTTTTGCCTCAAGAAATGTGACCGTTATCTTAGAAAAATCTTTGACAGGGACACCTTACCTCGTAATGAATACAAGCGAGTAGATTTGAAATTCCTACTCTCAACGGGTTCGCCAAAGTCCAAAAACAACTCACTCTGTAGTTGATTGGCAGTACTCTCTCCTCGTGCTTTCCTCCTCGTTCTCTCTCTCTCTCTAAAGGCCATCTCTGATCTTTAAATCAACTCCGTGAATCTCAGACGTTAAACGGCATTTTGAAAGAATAAAAACCTTACTAAATAAGCTACACGGAATGGGGTGTGCGCAGTCTAAAATAGACAATGAAGAAGCGGTGGCGCGCAGCAAAGACCGTCGTAACCTTATGAAGGACGCCGTTGCAGCTCGAAACTTATTCGCAGCTGGCCACTCCGGGTACTCCATTGCTCTCAAAAACGTCGGCGCAGCCTTGAGTGATTTCGCCCATGGGGAAGCTGAAGACAACCAACAAGACATTCAGCAGCCACTTGACCCCACACCGCCGCCTCCGCCTCCGCCGTCGTCCATCGACAACCTACCGCCCCCGCCGCCGCCTCTCCCCAACTTCTCTCCTAGTCCCATCAAACGCGCCGTTAGTTTGCCAGCCATCCCGTTAAAGAACCGAAAACACTTGCAAGAGTTTGATAACGTCGCCATCACTGAAGACGAAGAGGAAGAAGAAGATGATGATGAAAACAACGACGAAGAAGAAATACAAGAGGAAAACAAAAGCGAGAAACATAAGAATAAAAAAAAATTGGTGGGTCCCACGGGGAGATGGCATGTGCATCGACGTCATCGCCAAGAACTCCGGTCATGCCGAACACGCCGTGGGATTATTTCTTCATGGTGGATGATCACTTGGCTGGAACAAGTTTGAATGCAGAGGAAGAGCCGCATACAAATGCAAGTAATTTTGCAGCAGCTGAGGATAATGTTTATGTTATGAATGACAACAATCATAACATTAACAACGTTGTTAACAATAATGATAATTTTGTTAAAAATGTTGGCGATGGGGATGGTGATGGTGAGGTGAATGGTATTGAGCCAAGAAAAGCAGAGGACAAAGTGATCGAGCATGCTAATACGGCTCCGCCGGAGTTGAGTAGTAGGAGATCAACTGTTAGTTTGATGCACGTTTTGAACCAGATAGATGATCATTTCTTGAAGGCTTCACAGTCAGCTAAAGATATTTCCAACGTTCTTGAGGCTACCATGCTGCATTATCACTCTAATTTCACCGACAATCGAGGTAATTATTCTATTTCATTTCTTGTTTTCTTGATCTGTTCCTATGTTTTTTAGATACATTGTTAACTGAATTTTGCTCGAAAGATCTTGCCCAAATTTTCTAATGTTAAGTCAAGTGTGTTGATGCCTTTTTTATGCTAATAAATGGGCTTTGCATTATATCTTTTGTCTTTTATACATCTTGTTTTTCTAATAGTTTTAGGAATCTCTCTTTAGTCTTTTGATTGTATCCGTTGTTGCTTTTTTGTTTTTTAAAGAGGAGGCAGCGTCCAAGGTTGTGCATTTTCTAAATGCCCTTTAAGTTAACTTTAATGTTGCATTAAAAAGTTCGATTTTTTTCTGATATTTAAGCGTGTTGATAAACAAACCCCCTTCTCGTTCTGTAAACGTCACTAATCCTGTCATCATGCCAACACAGCTGTATTCCTAGTTAAATGTGATGTTTATTTTGCTGTCATTAGAGTTATGTGCTGTGCTGATTACACAGGACATGTTGATCATTCTGCGAGGGTCTTACGTGTTATTACATGGAATAAGTCCTTGAGGGGTTTACCACCAAGTGGCGAAGGTGGAAAGGAGGATATTGCTTCCGAGGACAGTGAAACTCTTGCTATTGTTTTGGAAAAGATGTTAGCATGGGAAAAGAAACTTTTTGAAGAAGTTAAGGTGCATTGCTTCAATTCTTTCATTTCGCATTCTGTGGTGGATCTACTTCTGTTTTGGTTTGTTCATATTACTACTGAGGACCATTGTAGTATTGATTATATTCTTTGAAAATCTAGTCATGGAAATTTCACTTCCTCTGCTGGACTATCTTTAAAGGTTACTGCTCCTAAAAGAATGTTTGCTAGAACTAATTCTTTTGGTTCTTTAGGAATAGCCCCCTTTTTTTAATCAATTTGATGTTATTATGCTGTTTTGTGGAGTCTCATTGAGGTTTTTGTCATGTTAACAGCAAACTGAGCTTATGAAGCTTGACTATCATCGGAAGATTGCTGTGCTGAATAAGCTGAAGAAACGTGGAGCTAGTGTTGATACGTTGGAAAAAACAAAAGCAGCTGTAGCTCATCTGCATACAAAATATGTAGTTGACATGCAGTCTTTGGATTCATCTGTTTCAGAATTAACTCGTTTACGCGATGAGGAGTTGTACCCAAAACTTGTTACTCTTGTTGATGGGTAATTTCTATCTCCAAATACTTACTGGGAAATTCAAATATGTGCTTATCCATTATATATCTTCTTATGTCTAGAATGTAGTAGAGATTATGGTCTTCGTTGTTTTTTATTTGTTTTCCACATTTATGCTTTGATATTTCACATTTTGTTGCTTTTATGTGCTGAATTTTCTAGTGAAACTCATATTTGTATTTCTGTTATTCTTTAGATCCTTGCCTTTACCTACCCTTGAATCTCTCTGTAGTGTACAAAATAGTTGACCAATTAACAACCATGTAGCACTTTCTGTTGTAATCTGAAATACAATTTACATCTTGGCTGGTTACCTCCAGCAACCATGTATACTTGTGGAGGCTGGAAAAAGCAACAGTTTTCTTGCTTCTCATTTGGCATCCTTCTGATCTTGATGTGTATAATATTGTTCTTTTTTCATTTTACCTCTTGTATTCTGGAGTCTCTTTGGTGGTTGTTTTGCAATCTACTTATGTCACATTCTATAATAACTCAGAATAAAAGTTGGCCGTGACCATAGATGTTTAACACTCCTGCAGAATGGCCAAAATGTGGGAAAGTATGTGTATACATCATGACAGCCAGCTGAAAATTGTTTCAGATCTTAAGGTTCTTGATGTTGCCCATGCTCCCAAGGAAACAACCCAGTACCACCACAAATGCACTGTTGAACTCTCTCACATTGTCCACCAATGGCATTTGCAGTTTGAAAAGCTCGTGAATCATCAAAAACAGTACATACAAGCTCTAAATAGCTGGTTAAAGTTAAACCTCATCTCCATTGAAAGCAGCTTCAGAGAGAGAGCAACATCTCCACCAAGAGCCCCAAATCCCCCGGTCCAAGCCCTCCTTCATTCGTGGCATGATTATCTTGAAAAGCTTCCAGATGAACTTGTCAAATCTGCAATTTCGTCCTTTGCTGCCGTGATAAAAACCATAATAGTTCATCAGGGAGAAGAGATGAAGCTGAAAGAAAAGTGTGAAGAAACCAGGAAGGAGCTTTTGCGGAAAAACCAGGCATATGAAGAATGGCACCAGAAGTACAAAAAAACCCATTCTGACGAGTTGGAAGCAGAAAGAGGTAACGATGCAAATACCAAAGATCATGTTTTAGAGAGGCAAGTTGTGGTTGAGAGCTTGAAGAAGAGATTGGAAGAAGAAACAGAAGCTTACCATAGACATTGTATTCAAGTGAGAGAGAAGTCGCTGGGGACTCTTAAGTTACGCTTGCCTGATTTGTTCCATGCTCTGTCAGACTATGCTCATGCCTCTTCGGATGCATATAAAAAGTTGAGATCCATCGCCAGGTCACAAAATTCAGATGGTGGTTCTTCATGATTTTTTTTTCCTTCTGTACTTCTAGGTTAAAACCTTGGTCAACTGAAGTTTTACTGTGAGATGTTGGTGATTTTTCTTGGCAGTGCTAATGTAGCAATGTTTTGGTCTAGTATGGACAAATTTAGCCGTTGTCTTAATTGTAGTTCTGTAGCCGGTTTAGATTAACTGGTTTCTGTTTCTGATGAAAATTGCGGGTAACCTTTTGCCATTTCTTTTTCTTTAACCTTTTCTCGAATGCCAAGTTACCCGAAATCAACAGTTAATCGGGTCAGCAAAATGACCAACACACTGCATGCGGTCCTGAAGTTCCACGTCAAGTGCATGTGCTTCTTCTGATAGAAATATTCATCCCCTGTACTTCCAAGTAGTTCTGCTTCTGTATCGAGTATGCTGTCGAATAACCCAATGAAATAGGGCACGAGCTTTCACATGGGTTACTATAAATTTGACAAATGCCCCATTGAGCCAAGTGAATTTGCTAAATTTTTTTCTTACCACTCGCTACATTTTGTGGGATACAAATTTTTTTTTCTGAAGCGGAATTACTCTCATCAACTATTATTATCGTACCAAATACAGACTGCCATTCAATTATTTCTGCGTTCTTGTCCATGTTTTCTGAAATTTGACCAACGATTTGAGCTCCCTCCCAAATTTTCACCATTTTTAATTGTAAAACATGTGACAATAATGATATAAATGAACCCATGTGCAAAATTCATCTTTGAGTATTCTCCTTCTCACGTCTAACCCATCTGTCTGTCACTATTATTTTATATTTTCTCAATTCACTTTTCAATGAGTTTGGTACAGGATGGAGTGCCGGTTTTTGCACACGGCTTGAAAAGTCTTACTCTTGGGGCTGTCTTTCGTGTCCCCAACAAACTATTTTAGGCAAAGTTGGCTGGCTGGTCTTGTTCTTGACTCTAGTTTCTATTTGTAAGAACTTCGGCGGCGCCATCTCAAGCCTCAGCCTCTTTAGCCAAAGGTTGTTCACTTTTCTTCGTGGGAAACATTTTCTTAAAACATTCCTGTTCAAACTAGTGATGTCAGTTCCTGCTTGTTGGTATTTCCTAGTTCTATTTCTAGCCATACTGAGCTATCGAAATCAAGCCAAGCAGTGCAATTTTGACATTATAAAAATAGATGCATCATAGGCTTGTGTTGTTGCAGCCTGGCAGGGACTACATATAAATCTCAACCTCCCATTTGAGTTTTAGACCTTAAGTTGCAGAAACATCTGTCTGAATCAAAGCAATGGGAGTGAAAATGTGGGGAAAATCGGGTAGCCAAAGCATCCAACTCGGCAGGAGTTACGGCCAACACAACTACAAGGACATGAACTCAAGATGGAGAACATTATGGAGGACAATCAAGGGAGAAAAGAAGAACGTTTTTCATTCTCCTTTAACAACTTATGATCCTGATGAATACTCGCAGAATTTTGATCAAGGAAAAGGAAGGACAGAACCTGATAATCTCCATCGGTCATTCTCAGTTCGGTATGCTAAACCGCCAAGGTTTCCAAAGCAGGACGTGTTGGATTGATGTGGAAAATTATACATGTATCTAGCAATTTTGTGTGCTGTATCTTCTCATCGATAAATCCCATTTAACAAAAATACAAGATCGTTCGTATTCTGCTCATTCTAGTGGTCAGATGTTCATCTCGTTCTCTGCTTCTCGCGATTGTTGCAAGAGAAACTTAGCAGTTATGTCATGTTCAAACGCTGAAATGATTATAACTGTAGAATGGCTGTTCTGGTTCTTCAAATAAACAATCATTACTTGATCATACTCATCCTCTGTTGAATTTCTTGTATCCTTATCTTATTTGATTCAAAGTCATGACTATTGGATGAACATAAGAATGATGTAAATTCGACTCGACAGAAGCAGAAAGAATGACCAAAAGTTTTGGGACACTCGTTCTTATATCATGTTAGTTAAAATTACTTAAAAACTGTCAATTCTTACATACACATTATTTGAGTTAATAATGGAATGAGAAGGAAATGATATTCAATCTTGTTTTTCGTACTCAAATCAGTGTTTAAATATCTTTCTGGGTATGGTTTGGACTCGGTCTATAACATCAATGCAAGGCAACAACACAAGACAAAAAGAAGTTGATGAAGATGCTATCAGTGCTCTCTCTTCCATTCATCTTTTTATTAATCTTAACAAGCGAAAGACATCATTTATGAAAGCAAAGCAGTGTAAATATGTTTGTTTTTCTCTTTACTTACTTTTTTATATCATGCACGGTTTGTGTTAAGGGCATTCATGCTTCCATGTATACCATGAATTCATGAGACCAAATGGGGTCATCTCAAAAGCTGGAGCAAAATCCCCCCCATATTTCCTGTTGTAAACAAAGAAAACAAATGAACACAATTTCAAGACTAATCAGATGAGGGATATAATTGCTCGGGGAAGGTACAAACTGTTGTTACCCGTTGCTTTCAAAACACCAGTCGTGCTTAAGTATGAAAGACTACAACCAGCCACCATTTGTGAAGGAATTTTTCCATTAAATTTCCGTTTTCTATGATGATTTTGGAATAATCAAAAGCATAAATCTTGGTTTTGCTGCTTCACTTATAGACCAAATAATTATGGGCATAACTCTTGTATGTTAACCCGCAGATATTCTCCTGGGATTTTATGAAGATGGTTTGACATCTCTAAGCTGTGGCATAATCATTGTGCTTCCATTGTACACAGTTTGTTATTACCGGACTATCATGGATTCGAATGTATAAAAGGAGACAGGCAGCTTATGGAGTATACATTATATGCTTCTCAATTCATCTGGGAAACGAGAATGGTTCATACTGTATGCAATTTTTATAAAACATATACTTAAAATGACAACAACAGTCTTAATTTAGAACAACATATCACATCATTCATATATTTATTTTTTTGATAATAAAATAAAAAAATAAATTTATATATATATAATAGATGTAATTTTATTAATTGGTCTCAATAAAATTGTTTGTATGTAAGATTTTCCTGTAAATACAATTCAAATTGAACTCGATAACCTCGTCCAGTCCAATTGAGGAAGTTAAGAACTTCCAATATATTTTCCAAGTTGATGGCCTGCAGCCAAGCTTGAACTCATCCAAGTCCAACTCGTAAAAGCATTCAGCTTTCAGCTTCCAGCATCCAGCCCGTGTTAGCATTTGGCAGAATACTCAAAACTCAAGACTTGGGCAAACTAGCTCAATCAAGCAAAAGTTGACCAAAACACACATGATAAAATTCAGCATCACAAAAATGAAACTATCCTACAAATCAAAAGCAATTACTTTTAGCATCCGAATGCACATAACAAAAACAGATTGCAGATCCTGGTTCACTATTTATATATATGAGGTTGAGATCAGATTTTCAAGATACAAAACTTGTTGCAAGGGCAAGGGCTACAAAATCACATATTCACACTATGCACTCATGAAAGAAATGATGCAGCTTTAGAAACATAACTGAACCATTGAGTCGCTTGGAACTTAATTAGTTGACCAATAAGATGTGGGTTCATGTGTGCAAGGGTTACATAATTTGCAATATCCCAACCTGCAACCACTTCAAGGATTAAAAGAAGCTAAGCAGAAAATATGAACAAAATTATCAAGTCCGGTCTCAAAATATCACTGAGAGAAAATCATAAATTACAGATTTATTGATGAATGCTATGAGAGTTTCTTCTACACCATTGTAATATTAGAGGGTTCAACGAATGATGATACCCCTCCGGAATGAAGCAAATCTGCTAATATTGTTGTTACGCTGCAGCTGGTTTGCTGCCCTTGTGCTTGCACCGAGGTTGATGGTTTGAATTCTTCATCTCATCACCAGCCACAAGAAAGAATGCAGTGTGTCTGAAAAAAATGCATGGGATGCTCAAAATTTGAAAGTTGAAACAAGATAAACAACAAACGTTATCAGAGATGATGATGAATAAAACAAAAATGCAAATTAGGTTAAGACTTGTGCCTGAAAAAGTTCATCATTTTAGTTTTTGAGTCGGCATCAATATGCAGGGTACTGTCCAAAGCATTTTGCATGTGATGTAACCATCTCTCAGCAGCTTGATGTGTGAAAGGGAATGGTCAGTGGCATCCAATTAGTGCAGGATGGCCTGCCAAAATCCACAAGGAAAAATATTAATTATTACCTGTAAACCTTGCTTTCGACATTTGCAGGTGATTGAAAACTGTGAACTAGTACAATTAAATCAAAATACAGAAGCTAAAGATTTTATTTTCTTTATTCATGCTGATAGATATAACATAGCCTAGTAGGAAGAACCATCGCAATACTGTTCAAAAGATTGTAGGCCTGTGTTTGGCAACCCAAAATTGGACAGAGAATGGAATTGGATGCAATTGGAGGTCATCATCTAGAGAAGAATTAGGATTGACATCTCCAACTCACCAAATTCCAGTTAGAAAGGTTCAATCTGAGGCTACCAAAGAGGAAAAAGAGTAAATATGCTTAAAACACCACTGTTGAGAACACAGATTGAAATGACAAAAGTGGGAAACCAATAGACCATAGTCCCTGGGTATGCATTTTAGTTGGGAGATTTTGGTCTATTTAGTTTCAAGAATTTGCTTGGACACCATCACTAATTCCGTGCACTCTACCAAACATTAACAGATTTCTACAATGAGTGAAAGCCCAGGGAGAAAGACAGAGAGGACTAAAATTCAATTGAGCATCATATATGCTATGAAATATAGCAGAAAAATCTGAAAGGTTTCAGTTGATTGAAATGAATAAAGGTAAAAATACATCCTATTATAAATCATCATTACTGAAGTTGATTTCAAACACACCCTTAAAGAGATAATAAAAATTTCCTTCCCCAGAATCCTGTACTTGTCCTTTTGCATAAACAATAGGTTGTGATAAATGAAAAAAACCCCACAATCTAATAAAGGTGACGCTTGATAAATGACCATAATTACATAATATTTTCAAAAATTAAACAAAAATAACTAATTTTAACAAAATAATTGCATATATAAGTAATAAAATGGAAATTACAATACTACCTTAAATTTCCTCCGAGAATACAAAGGAGGCCCTCCCATTCTCTGCACAAAAAAAACTCGTATTGGTTTTGAATAGCTTCTTCTTTTTTCGAGTTGGCAAAAATTGACCTAAACCACTCTTTCTCCTCGTCATAAACCCTACATTTCATAGAACACAGCCAGTAAAAACAGGCTGTCCATAGTAAACGCCTCTACTTTTCTAATCATATACACACGTGATGTTCTCTTCATCGCAGGGAGTTCTCTCCGGTTCAAAAATTCACTACTCAAGAGAATCTCGAGCTCAGAAGTTCAAAATGGAATGTTTTTAAAATTTAACAATCCGATTGTATAATTTTGATTTGTTTTCCCATGTATCCAAAGTAATGCAAGCTGTCATAAATCAGTACAAGGAATCAAAAAATTTTCAGCATAAGGAACACGTGGAATCACTCTATCGAGAGACGAATGAATTCCCCTTACGAATTGCATTAAAATTTGAAACTTCAAAGTTTTGTACCGTAACTAAAATTTGGACAAAGTATGCATGCGTCTACGTGCCTGTTGTAGAAATTAGTGTAGAGATTAACGAAAGTTTGGAGGCCGAGTTTCTGAAGCAAGATGGTGTCGTCAATGGCGAAGGCGTCGGCTGAGTCAACTCCGCTCCACTCGGAAGCTTTCTCTTGCAGAGATTGCATTTCTTTCTCCAGCACTGTTGCGTCACTCTGCATGGCACTGGACCTAGCGCGTAGAGCGAGATGGAATGCTGAGACTGTAGAGCACGAGCTGTATTTATAGAGGGTACGTGGTGTTCGTCTTATTGGTTTATCGTGGAGCCCAGCCCTTTTAATTCACGAAATGTGTACATTGAGAAATGTTAGGGGTGTATTTAGATTTACTGCTTAGATGGTCCCAAGAGCTCCAAGTCCATTAGGTGAGGAATAGACAAGTATGACGGTACAGCTCATCAGCGGAGGAGGATGATGCATGATGAAGCGCGAGACAGACAATCGGCAAATTCGCACAAAATATTCACCCAATTTAATAGGAACCTTGATCCCAAATACAACTGCACAGATTGAATCTCTCTCTCACTCTCCTCTTCTCAAACATATGTTCAGGAATTTCTAATATTCAAATTTTGTTAAGGAGTTTTGTGTTGCAGATAATTAGGTTAAATTATACAAAGAAATAAGGATGGAGATGGAGCGAACCAGGAAACGGCCTCGGCTCGCGTGGGACGTTCCGCCATCAGAACCAGAGGTTGGTTCACAACTGAAGAGAAAGAATCGAAACCGCAGAAAACTCTAGAGTTTAATAATTTGAACGAGAAATCGATGTAAGTGTGGGATTAGATAATCTGACATGTGTTGGGGATGGTTTTTATAGGCGCAACGAGCTCTGGTAGTGGGTCATGACGGGGCGGCGGCGGCAGGGAAGCACGTGTCGCCGCCGAGAAGAGACGATGATCGCGAGGGACATTACATATTTAATCTCGGCGAGAATCTCACCCCTAGATGTAAGTTTTGTTAAAAACAATAGTTGTTTTAGATGCTTGTTTAATAGTCTTAGGTCAAAATTTCGAGATTAGCTGTCAACACAATTATTGATTAATTCTTACAGTGATATTCCTGAATTTTGGTTAGTTCAGTTATTTCAGTGTGTAATCGCCTTGCTTTTTTCTTTTTTATCCCTTGCTTTACCAAATCACATGCCTATTTAGTATGAAGTGAAAATGGTTTTCCTCATTGTCTTCTGCATCGGTCACCATGCATACTGGTGTGAGGGATTACTAAAGAATCTTCTCTTTTTTTTTCCTCTTCTTTCTTTTTTTCAATGCACCTTTGTTATATTTATTAACTGCATTGTTTGTGATTTCTCTTTTATCATGATGTGATGTTTAAGCTTTTGCAAATTTCGTTCCTAGATTTGATGTGGAACTTTTTTTTTGATATTGATGTTTTGTAGATAAAATACTTAGCAAGATGGGTGAAGGTTAGCGGTCAAGTCCCCTGCCGTCTACGAGATCTTATGTTTTTGTGATTCTGCTTGTCCCCACTGAGCTACTTGCTAGTATTGTAGGCACATTTGGTCGAGTTTTGGAATGTTGGGACCGTCAAACACGAGAGTATGTGGCAATCAAGGTGGTTAGAAGCATACGTAAGTACCGTGATGCGGCAATGATTGAAATTGATGTTCTTCTACATCTTGCTAAGAATGATAAGGCTGGAAGCTCACGGTACATCTCTTATGGGTTTCACCTGATAGAAGTATATTGTAACGGTTCTTGCATTCTTACATCCTATATGTTGGTTCCTTTATGCAGTTGTGTGCAGATACGAAATTGGTTTGATTATCGCAATCATATTTGTATTGTAAGTATGCCAAGAATCTTCTATCAAATGTTTCCATTTTATTTGTTATCCTGCCTTTCTGTTGCAAATACTAATGTGTAATTGTGTCTTTGTATGTTTGTTGTTATTGGGTTGTGCTTTATTGATGCTATAATAAAAAGATGTTTTGCTGTAAATGTGTGAATTCTTACTCTGTTGTGTTCCCTTGTAGTTGCTTTGCCAATGATATACTTATATGTTGGTGGATGAATAGGTTCTTGAAATTAGTTTTGGTACTTAATTGTGATCTATCCGTGTAGACTTCATTTATGAAAATGGCAACTAAACAGAAACCTTCCTTTGAATGCATTTTAATGGTGTTACCAGGTATTTGAGAAGCTTGGACCAAGTTTATTTGATTTTCTAAAGAGAAATAAATACTGCCCATTTCCTGTGGATCTTGTTCGGGAATTTGGACGTCAGCTTTTGGAATCTGTAGCATGTGTGTGCATTGTTCTTCACTCTAGTCTTATTGGTTTCTTTTCTTTTCTAACATTCACCCAGTTCTGTTTCTTGGCCTCTTTTGTTTGTCCAGGGTTGGACTTCGTTTTTTATTTTTCTCTTTCTTGTGTAACATTTTTTATGATGTATCATATCCGACAGATATGCATGATTTACGCTTAATCCACACTGACCTGAAGCCGGAAAATATTCTTCTTGTTTCTTCTGAATATATAAAGCTTCCTGGCTACAAGGTATTTGGCCTTTTAGAATTGATAAGTAATACCATTTTAGATTGGGTACAGACTTAGTTATAATGTTCAAAAAATTCTTGGAATATGGTACAGAGGAGTTCTTCAGATGAATTCAGGTGCTTGCCAAAGTCAAGTGCCATTAAGCTGATTGATTTTGGTAGTACTGCGTATGATAATCAGAATCATAGCTCCATTGTATCCACAAGGCATTACAGAGCCCCTGAGGTTATTCTAGGTAACTGGTTATTGTGTTGGCGAATAAAACACATTTTTTTTCACTTTTTTCTTTAATGCGTGTGGCATCTTAAGTCCTAGCATAAAAACTATTTGGTTTTGGCTATTCTTCTATGCCATTTCTATCAGGTATAGATAAAAGAAATGGGCTTGAGATTTAGAAATACAACTAAAAAGTTTTGAGGAAAGGTAGAGAAAGGCCTACAGGCCTTGTCTCACCTTCATTTAAACAGTGATATCATGTCACAACCATGGAAGACGGGCACTTCAGGTTTACTAGTATGAATGATGTTCTGAGAAGAGTTTTTGAACTTAACTATTTCAACTGCACACTAAAGTTTTTCTTACATGAATAGGTGCTTTGATTTTATGATTTCGCTATGTGCACTATAATTTACAATTTCTGTTAGAAGAATGGAGATTGGTATGGACAGTGTTGGCTGAATGAGTTTCATCCTGTACTTTCTATTGGTCAGATTCAGTCCATGTATTATGTTTATGTTGTTGACTGCTATTACCAGCTCAGGAAAAAACCATTGCTTGTGTTTGTCATGTACTCTGAACTAGTTTAGGCTCTCTGCATTGAATAACAGCTTGACTTGACTAGTTGGTGTCACTGTTTGTGTATTTCATATTTGCTTTGCCTTTTTTCACTTTCTTGAATTAGTAATATAGATTTTGATAACTGTTTGTAATGCAGGTACTGTTTAGTGATTGCATTTAACACAGACACCCTGTTTCCTCACTTGCATTCATGTACTCCTTTGTGGCAGGGCTAGGTTGGTCTTACCCATGTGACCTGTGGAGTGTTGGTTGTATATTAGTTGAGTTATGCACGGTGAGTCCTTATTTTCACATGTACTAAACCCTGGTTGACAAATTGAAACATTTTGAAGAGGTTCTTAAGCTGTGGATATTGTGCCAGGGTGAAGCCTTATTTCAGACACATGAGAACTTGGAGCATTTGGCAATGATGGAGAGGGTATTGGGTCCTCTGCCAGAGCATATGATTCGAAAGGCCAGGTAAGTCAACTTTGTAAATTTAAGTGTAGTTTGTCTAATCATGATTAGCTGTTTATAGAAATTCATATGATTTGCATTGACGATAGTCATGTTTTCTCAAAACTGTTGAAAAATGTAGTTATTATTCCTAGCTGATCAAGAACTGCAATTCAGATTTTTTTATTTCTAATGTAATGAAAACTTATTTCCATGCTTGGGTTTATATGCAGCCAAGGATCTGAAAAATATTTCAGGAGAGGATCAAGACTAAATTGGCCAGAAGGTGCAGTTTCTAGGGAGAGTATTAGGGCTGTGAGGAAGCTGGATCATCTGAAGGTTCTCCCGTTCTTCTTTATTGGCTGTTGGTGAAACTTACTAGTATTCTTTTTGGCAAAGGCAGCTGGATTGGGAGTTTTAATATTTTGTTTTTTTTTGTGTTTATGTAGAATATGGTATCAGTACATGTGGAGAGCTCAAGGTCTGCACTCACTGACTTATTGCATGGCTTGTTAAGGTATGATCCATCTGAACGGCTAACTGCTCGGCAAGCTCTCAACCACCCCTTCTTTAGGTATCCAAATTAATAAAAATCAGCACTTACAAAGCAATGTTATGGTTAGTTTTACTGCCCTTTTCCAAGAAATGAAAAGCTCGGACCAGGAGCTTGGAGTATCTAATGTACTTGTAATCTGTGCATAAATGTTGGCTTAATGATAAATGTTCTGTTGGGAACTTTTGGTCTGCGCTTAAAATGGAACTTCGAGTAGAGACTAATTAAAATGGATGATATGCATAACTCAAGTATTTTGTCATAATAAAATTGCTGTGATAAGCTGATTGTTTTCTTCAGAAAAATATGAATCCTAGGATTATAATTTGGTGTTACCAAACAAACGTGGTTTTAGCTTTGCAATACTAAACATCACTGCTAATTGTACGCATTTAAAATTAAGTTACCAGGGGCGTTCAACACTTTTTTGGAGTTGCTCTCTGAGTGATGTAAGACTTTGTTCCAAATTCTACCGAAAAAGGATGATTAAACTACAAAGCCAGTGAACAGTCTCGAGGTATGCTATTTTCTTAATTCGTCAGATTTAAAGTCGCCTACATCTCAGCTTTTGCAACCCAACTGCCAAATTGAAGCAGCAAAGCAAATAATAATGTTGGTAAAAGATGGTCACCAGTAGTCTCCGCACGAGCATACTCCACCATCAAACCTGTGAAATCTAGTGGCATCTCTGACAACAAATACCAACTTCAAAATCTTTGATAAACCCTTGATGAATTGGTGACAATCCCCACAAACTCTCAAGTTCTTGAAAACCCGGATCACTCTTCCCGGTTGCTCATCCAAGCCATCACAAACCAATGCCAACCCAATTGCCAATTTCTCACTGTGAACTCTCAAGCTCTCTTCCTTTGACTCCTCTTCTACATCACGCAATGCAAATTTCACACCATAAACATAACCCAATTCTTCTTTCATCCGCCTCTCCATTTCCTTCAGAACTTGATGGATTTTCTCCGTAAGTGGGTGTGTATCATCTCCTCCATAAAAGAAGTGTACTTCTTTGTCAACTTCTACCCAGCTACGCCCTGCAACTTTCTGCAATCCCTTGCTTCTTACCAATTTTCTTAGTCTCTCACACTCATTCCAGTAGCCTGCATCAGCATGAATATTCGACATCATTACATAGTTGACCGGATTATCACCATCCAATCTCAAGAGAATTTCACCTACTTCTCTTCCTAATTCCAAGTCTCCGTGCATTCTACAGGCACTAAGCAATGTTTGCCATATTCCTGTACTGGGTTTTAGAGGCATGCTTTCAATGAGATTCTTGGCTTCTTTTAAGCGTCCAGCTCGGCCCAAGGAATCAACGACGCAGGAATAATGCTCTACTCTAGGTTTCATACGCTTGTCTTCACACAATCTTGAGAAGTATTCTTGACTTTCTTCAATTAGCCCGGAATGGCTACATGCCGTGAGAACTGCCAAGTAAGTCACCTCATCAGGCTCAACATTATCTAATCGCATTTTGTTGAAGAGACCAACTGCTTTTTTGCCAAGACCATGTTTTCCGTAACCTGTGATCATGACTGTCCAAGAAACCACATTCCGCACCGCAATTTCATTGAAAAATTTTGCTGCCTCGTCTATTAATCCACACTTGAGATACATATCTACGATTGAATTGGATACTGATGTGTCTAAACCAGATGGAACTTTGACAGCACATGCATGTATTTGCTTGCCTTGTTCAACAAGTGCAAAATCAGCAAACACACCTGCCATGCTTGATAAAACAAACCCATCTACCTGAAAGCTGCTCTCCCTTAGCTGCCTAAACAATTCCATGGCCTCTGCTAAGTTCTCTTCCTGAGCATAACCAAGAATCAGTGAACTCCATGATATTACATTCTTCTGTTCTAGCTGATCAAACACTCTTCTAGCTTCCAATAAGCGCCCGCATTTGACATATAAGTCAACAAGAGCTCCTGCAATAATTGTATTAACTGAATATGGAAATCCACTGGTGATCAAGAAGCCATGAATTTGTGCTCCTTCTCGAACTGAACCAAGACTACCACAAGCCTTTAATGTGCTTGTAAAAGTAAACTCGTCAGGAATTTTTCCGTGTCCTTGCATTTTACGAAACAAAAGTAGACCTTTGTCACTATATCCAGCAAGTGCGTAACCTGTTATCATTGCATTCCAAGTGATGAGACTTTTAGCTGGCATTTTTTTGAACATTCGCGCTGCTTCATTGATTCTTCCACATTTTGAATACATGTCAATAATGGAATTGCCCACAACAGGGTTCCATTCAAATCCAGATTTCACACACATCCCATGAATCTGCATTCCATTTTCTGTACTACTCAAAATCCCACTTGCTTTGACATTGGTCGAGAAGGTGAATTCGTTTGGTTTAACAATTGAAGAACCCATTTGACGGAACAGAGATAATGATGCCTTGGCATTTCCGTTTTGCAAATATCCACACATAAGAGCTGTCCATGAAACCACATTCCTCTCCAGCATTTTGTCAAACACAGCACATGCGTTATTCATTTCTCCACATTTGGCATACATATCTATAAGATCATTGTTCAACATCAAATCCAAACTAAGCCCCATTTTGACTATAACTCCATGAACTCGAACTCCATAGTCAAGTAGCAGGTTCTTGGAACAGTATCTCAAGGAGTCCGCTAATCTTTGCCGCTCATTTGATACTGAGCAGGGAAACCGGTTCATCTATTATCCAAGATAGTGACTCACTTTATTTTGTTATCAAATGTTCACAAGAATCAGGTTGTTGAGTATCAAAGAGTTGGAAGACCATTTTGTACCCATTTTGCAAAGCTGTATAAACGTTTCAGAACTGAAGAAAATTCATGCCCATATTGCGAAGTACTCACTCTCACAAAGCAACTTTTTGGTGACAAAAATGTTAGATGTATGTAACAGCAGAGGAGAGGTAGAGTATGCAAGTTTGCTGTTCAAGCAAGTGCGTGAACCAAATGTGTTTCTATACAACGCTATGATCAGGGCTTATACACAGAACCATATGTATGGCCTGGCTCTCGATCTTTACAAGCGAATGTTAAGAGACCCGCATCCTATTTTGCCGGACAAATTCACCTTACCATTTGTGATAAAATCTTGTGCTGGGGTTGTGTGTCCTTTTCTGGCGAAGCAGGTTCATGCCCACGTTTATAAATTTGGGCTGAAGTCACAGTCCATAACAGAGAGTGCACTTTTAGATTTGTATACAAAATGGGATGATTTAGACAATGCGCAAAAAATGTTTGAGGAAATGACGGACAGAGATGTGATTGCTTGGAATAATCTTATTTCTGGGTATGCTAGATTGGGTCAAATGAAGAAAGCAAGAACGCTATTTGATAAGATGCCTTATAAGACTATTGTCTCATGGACGGCAATGATTTCAGGGTATACACATATTGGGAGCCATGCCGAAGCATTGGATGTTTTCCGGCAAATGCAAATGGTAGGTATTGAACCAGATGAGATAAGTATTGTTTCTGTTTTGCCGGCTTGTGCCCAAATAGGAGCTCTTGAGCTGGGGAGATGGATTCATATGTATTGTGATAAAAGTCACTTACTGAGAAAGACTAGTATTTCTAATGCTCTTATTGAAATGTACATGAAATGTGGTTGCATCAGTCAAGCCAGTCAGCTGTTTTATCAGATGTTAGAGAGGGATGTCATTTCATGGAGTACCATGATTGGCGGGCTAGCAAATCACGGGAAAGCTCAGAAAGCAATTGAGCTATTTCACCAAATGCAGAGAGCAAAGATTCAACCAAATGACATAACATTTATTGGCCTATTTTCAGCTTGTGCACATGCAGGTTTGTGGAATGAGGGGCTTAAATATTTTGATTCAATGAAAAATGAGTATCATATAGAACCCAAGATCGAGCACTATGGTTGTTTGGTTGATCTACTTGGACGTTCAGGACGTCTTGATCAGGCTCTCAATATTGTTGAAAAGATGCCAATGAAGCCTGATTCAAAGATATGGGGTTCTTTATTGAGTTCTTGCAGGACACACAGCAATCTTGAGATTGCTGTAATTGCAATGGAGCACCTTCTGGTGCTTGAACCAGAGGACGCGGGGAACTACGTATTGCTTTCCAATATTTATGCCGACATTGGAAAGTGGGAAGACGTGTCCACGCTGAGGAAACTGATAAGAAGCAAAAGCATGAAGAAAACGCCAGGATGTAGTCTGATTGAAGTCAACAATGAGGTTCAAGAATTTGTATCTGGAGATGATACAAAACCCTTTTCGGAAGACATCTTCTGGCTGTTAGAGTTGCTAGCTTTGCATCAGGACAGAAACAGAGATGTGATTGATATTATGCCTGATGATATAGGTGAATAAGTAACTAGGGAAAATTTGGTAATTTAGTTGGAATTCTGATGAATCACATTCAAAGATCTTAAAAATGAATCGCGGTGGCAGCTGGATTTGCAATAGCAAACTCGCGAAGATTTGAGAGGAAGAAGAGATTAGATTACCTCTTTGCTTCAAATTCGTATCTATTTTTGGCTAATCTTGAAATCTCCAGAGTGGCTGTGCTGCTGAAGGAAACACCACATCCTTCCAAATCATTGTGAATTTGCTGATTTCTGGTGCTGGGCATTATACGAAACAACTGATAACAGCTTGCAGAGTTGGTGAACAGTTGGGATTTGTCCGTCCATGTTTAAACTCACAAACCATGCTAAACGGCTGACAAAATGTAATGATATTCAATACATTAACACTAGAACCTGTTACCAACATTGTGCGTGCCCACAAACATGCATTTTTTCACTCATATTCTTTTGCTATTAGTATGTCAAAGAATGTTATTTTTGACAGTAGAATAAAGCATTTGTAAATAGGTAGTATTGAGACATTTTTTGTCAAGTATTATTGAATACAAACTGACTTAAAAGTGTTGGTTCTTTCAGTGGTTGGATCCAAACGCAAAAGCCAATGCATTTCATGAGAATTAAGTAACATAGCCTATGTTGTAATCATGCAATACTTCTGCATAGTTTGTACAGAGTTTATGAGCAATGCTAGAAATGTCAAATTTTTCTTTCAAAATTTTTCATCCCGAATGATGTAGCATTCATCCGGTGGGCGATGTATCTTCACAATTTTCAAGATCATTCATCTCACTGTTTCACCATCCAAACCTAATGAATGTCACATCATTTAAGACAAATTTTGAATTAAAATTTGCAACATCTAATATTACTCCGAGAGTTTATATCCCCAACACTGCTATTTGAAAATACAAGAGATCTTTCTTTCATCAAATGTACTGTCTTAATTGCAATGTGACATCTAATGCAAACACACATCTTCTTCATTCTTCTGATTACAAGAATTCAAATCATATCTGATGTATGAAAAACAAAATCATTCAGCGACTAGGGCAAGATCATACAATATAACAAATGGGATTTGCTTAGATATAAATAAAAAAAGAAATGAGATAGAAATCTAATGGCTGAATTGCTTACTGAAACAGAGTGCAGATACGAGAATTATAGAATAAACACTGCATTCCATGAATACTGCATCAATCACCTTCTGCATCATAAAGCCTACCTCCAAACCTTTGCTTGCTTGTGCAGACCAACTGTAAGCATTGGTAGAAGGGCTATTATTTTCAACTCGGAAATCCCTTTGAGATCCTCCTTGGTTATCAAAGAGTAGTTGTGAAAGCACAACTGTTACATTAGTCAGCAAAACTAGATAAAGAGGCCTAAAGCTTAGGATGCTCTTTATGATGCTGCTTCCTAATAGAGGAAATCCTAGATATGACAAGACAACTAAAAGAGCTATTGCTACAGAACAAAGAAGACGAGCACGTTCTGTTGCAGAAATGGCAGCACTCATTTGACTTGGATTAAAGAATTTATGTTGATCTCTCCGTGGTTCCAAGTATCGCTCCCTGCTTGGTGCAGTAACAGATGAATTCTGATCACTTGATGATATAAGCGATGATTGTTCTTTGTCACTGACCACTGAAGCAGGAGCACTTAAGGCTTCAATGCTAGTCTCACTTTCAAGCAAGGGTGATTTGATACTTCTTTCATCATGGTAAGCACTAGTATTGCTAGCATCTGCAACAGGATCCTCTTTCAGCAACATAGAATCAGGAAAATCAACCTCACCTTTATCACTGCCATTAGGAGAAACTGCAAATCAACAAGGCGCACGAGTAAGTAGTTGAATAATAACAAGTTTTCCTGGTCTAATAGCAAATATAAAGGCTATAGTGATACTCTCAAATAACATGCCATGTGAATAGGCTAAAACTGGAGAAAATTTGGTAAGCTAGATATTCCAATCCAACAAAATAAGCTAAGATTTTATGTAATTCTTCAACTTCGATCCTGAATATTAGATGTCAGACATAATATGAAACTAATAATTTCCCAATCATGGGGCAAAATTCCAGGTATCTGTAATTTTATGAGGCATTTTGAAGTGTTATTTTCCATCTAAATTTGCCAACTTTGCTGGATTTTGCACTGGTTCCAGAGTCACGTCCCTGTTTATGTTCAAACAGGGTTGCATCTGTATGAATATACGTGAATCTGGTACTCAGTGTCTTGCAGAGAATTTTCAATGAAGCTGTGAATCTCTTGAACTGCCTAAAACTATCGATCGATCTCAGTGCATTTCAAGATATCACCAGCAAATTCCATGCTTAAAAGAACAATAAAAATGATCTCATCTAGTAGACAAAACAGATGATGGTGCTAGAACAAATCTGGATTTTAGAATTAAATTCAGGAATAATCAAATGACTCTTATTTGATTAAAGTCCGTCATTAAACTATATTTTACTAATAAATTGAGTAATTAAGATTCAATCGTTATCATGAAAAGCTGAATTCAGAGAGGGATTGAGCGAGGGTACCCGTAGTTTGATCCGAGAGACGGGGTTCGTGGGAAATCAAAAGCTTAGGTGAGTCGATCTCTGGCACGTGGGGAAGTTGTGATGGAGGAGTAGGAGCAGAAGAAGAATAAGGGACTCCACCCGTTATGAGGGCTAAGCGGTCGGATCCTCTCTCCAAGATTTTTCTTCTTCTACTTTCCCTGCTGCTAGTTGCCATACTCAACTCTCAAATACTTTTCTTCCCAAAAATTGCTTGCAATTGTGTGCGCGCACCCTAACCACTAAGCTTTCGGTTAGACCTCCATAGATTGAGTCTGTCAGTACGTCCGAAAAAACAAATGTCAGAAGTGGGATTTGAACCCACGCCCTCTTTCGAGGACCAGAACTTGAGTCTGGCGCCTTAGACCACTCGGCCATCCTGACTGGTGTTTCCAGTCGTGACAGGATAATTATTTAGCGGTACATAATATGTTAGTCCATGCTCAATATGCTACAATACTACCTGTTGAAGCAATGTAAATAACTCACCTCATCTGACAAACATAATTCTTGCGCTTTCAATCAGTACATTTAGAGAAGAAGAAAATACTGTGTGCTGGATAAATAAATAAGATAGCTTAATCAGAGCATTTTGAATCAATGCCTTTACATAAGCCAATATCTTTGCCAAAAATACCAACCTAAAGAAGGATCTCGGAAACCAAGCTGCTACAAATTTGAGTACAGGTTCCGAGAAACAGTATTAAGAAAACATTCTCATTTTGAAACATGTTTATCAAAATTGCCTTCCTCCTAACACAAAAACGAAGGTGATAATCAATTTGACCATTTGCACTGACCTTACTATGTGGATTCCATTTCTAAGTTCTGTCAGCAGTCACTGACCCCGTCCGAGTCAGCAACAACAGTCAACTTTTCGTGTCCTGATATTTTGTGGTTTGTATGTTCAGCTGATTTTTCATCATCTGAATCTGACATGACAGGGTAGCAGGCAGAGTTATGTGTTGGTCTTTGCCTTAACCTACTTTTAGTACCCAAGTTTTTGGTTTCAACAGCATCATGGCTAGAAACTCCAGCTAATCTTAGACTCCAGTGTGATCCCACAGACTTCTGGACCCGGAGGGTTGTTGCATGCTTCCTATTGCCAAGGTTGTTTCTTTCCTCATAAGAATTGCCTGAGTCACTAGCATTGGCATGGTCATAGTCATCATCCTTTTTGCCATCACGGACATCTTCATTCCCTTCAAAATCATCATCATTACCAGCTTCTTGAAATATCACTATCCTTTTTGCCATCACAGTCCTCTTCATTGTCTTTAAAATCATCATCGTTGCCATCTTCTTGAAGTCTATCACTTTCAGTATCACTACCTGCAGAGTCAACTTTTTCACAAAAACTATCTTTCAAGCTTGTTTCTATTCCATTAGATGCCTTCTTCCTCTGCTTGATATGCTTCTTGTCAATTCTTTGCTCTTTAGTACTCTTTCTTGTCCTAAACCACAAGGTTGCGTATTCTCAGCAAATAACATAAAAAATACTCCCAATAAAGAAATTTTATGATCCTTTTAAGTAAAATACTATGTAAATAAACCGAAATGTCACCAGAGTTGAGGGAATTCAAATCAAAATGATTCACTAATCTAAACAAAAGATTGTTTGATGCTAATGCACCAGAAAACTTTCTTTCCACCTGGATCGTAGGTGAGGCAGTAGAAATTCTTCAATAACTTCTGAATCCAGCCAAATATCCAGAAATTACCCCCTTAGGAACTATGCACAGACTGCAAATACTACTTTTAGGAATTAATGGATGGACTACTACATAAGCACTCCATCAATCAGACAACATTCAATGATTTATATATAGCATTGCCAACAAAATGTCCATCACAAGTTATTTTTATCAACAATGTTTCAGGACATGATCATTAACCAAATAAAAAGTCACTACTAGTTTAAAAAGCTTTGATATTAAATTTGCATGCTCAATAAACAAGGGAATAGGAAAGCAGTAAAAGCCAAGGTCCAGAAAAGACTGGAAACACTGAGTTATATTCCCTAATAGAATCTCTGAACATCCCAAGAAATACCATGCCACAAATATGCAGTAAAATACTCTGACGACAGCCAAACTAATTTACATAGAATAACAAAGAAGTTCACATTGAATAAATCTTACTTTGTTAGTGCTATAGCCTCATCAATGGCCTGATCATACTCGTCCGGTCATTATAACCCAAATAAGAAAGAAAAGTCAATTCATAAACATGTTAAAGAAAATAACTTAAAACAGAAGGGAAAAAAGAGTGTAACTTCTTTTGTTTTCCTATTTTCTTTCTTAGTGCACATATCCGTTATCCTATTTTCTTTATTAATGCACATATCCAGTTGCTGAAAATAAATATTAAGCAAGCTTAAGCCAGCAGTTTTACTAGAGTTTTAAACAAGATTCTCATTCAAAGTTGTGAACTAAATGAATATAGCCAAGCTATATTTTAGCATATAAAGTTGTCAACCTTCATTGATGTGAACCTAGCTTTTCGCTTGTGCATCAGCAATGATGCATTTAAAACAGCAAAGAAGGGTATGTAAATCCAAGTTTATGATAAAATTAGGCAATCCTATCATGAAGTCATGACACAACCAGATTAGAAGGGCTACACAAAAATGATTTACATCATACCAAATGTCTAATTGATTGGCCTACGGCTCTGACAGGAACGTGTTACCCAACAGCACAGGAACATCCAACATTGAGAAGTAACATTTCTTCCCTTTGTTTTCACTTCAGGGATCTCTGTTTCTTCTGTTAAATACAGAAGTAACTGTTAGTACTAGTCACATTGAGAACAGTGAAAGAACTAAAAAGAGCACAAAACTATAATGCCACCTCAAAATTATTAGTATACAGTCACTAAATGGAATCTCTAAACTTGTCTTATGGAATTTCTCAACAACAGGAACAGCATCATTGGCAATTGTCTTGCCAACAGCAGTTTCTGCTACAACTTAGCTAGATAAGAGTTCATCCTGCCATTTCCAGCAATACCAAAAGTGAATTAACAAATTTAATCCCAGCACAAATATAATTGTCACCTTACCACAGTCTCGTGAAATTCCTCAAGATTGATCACAATTGTTTCCCACTGAAAACAAGAAGGTGGTAGAGTTAAACAAGCTTTTCCTTTCATTTTTGTTTTCAGCCCGCTCTTATTAACTTCTTTGTACAATCTATAGCCAATAATTGTATTTCCATCATGCCTACCATGAACAGAATTTGTCAACACTCATGCTACAAATTAGACAAAATCTAGAAGATGTTTGACAGTTACCAATATGAAGTTCCACTTTCATTTTTTCCAATTTTATCTTTGTGGAAACAAGAAACTTGAGTTCTATGTTTCAGAGCATCATTAATGTATGACACGGTATCACCTTTCGGCAAACAAATGGAATCACTATATAAGAGTGTATAGACAAAAAAAAAGAGAAGAAATGACACAAACTAACTGCACCCAAAGGATTATCCAACTTATTCACTTAAAAAAATTTCACTGGCACTGAAATATAAAATATACCTACAACTATTCAAATGTAAAACAAGAGAGATAACAGGATTGATTGATATGACAATTTCTTAAAGAAAGATCCATATATAGCAAAGATGTTGGATATGTTACAACAGCTCAGATTTCACAGAGTGCTTTTAGAATTTGTAACTGACATGTTGATCTAGTTCCTTATATTGGGATATCTCCTCTCTGCAAAAGCCAGCAGTAAAACCCACTATGGTCAGAGTCTAAAAACATCAACAACAAGCACAGTAAAGCAAATATACGGAGACATGAGTCATCAATACCCATTAGCAGCAGTTAACGGAATCTCCCGTTCAGCAACCTAAAATAGTAGAGCACATGCACATGAAGTGTCGTCTAAAATACAAAAGATTAAGTAATAGTAAGATCAGAAGCAAATAATCCTAATAAGCCTCACCCATGGCCACCGCAAAACAAATTTCTTACAAAGTACAGTCACCCATGCATTAGAACCATTCAATGATTTGGGCACAGGATAAGAAATAAAGTCATACAAGAATGTAACAGAATGAAGACGTCTAAAACTTAACCAAAATAAAAAAATTTGACAAACTTATGAAAAATAAGCAATGGAGAAGCACAACAAAGCAAGACCACTCTATTTTTTTTTCCAATGCATATAAGAAAAAATGATAAACTTCTGTAACATTTATAAGTATAATTTTCAGTGCTGTATTAATGGAAGATCTTTTAAAAATATCTGCGATCCATATCCAACTTACCAAGAGAAGTGCCAAATATGAATTACAACAATTAATGAATGACACCACAAAATGATTGGTAACACTCTACCAACTCAAGAGCCACGTTTAGCTATGATAACTTCAAACTACAGACAATTTCATCAAATCAAATCGTATCGACAAAATAAGGTACATGTAGAAAAAGCAAGCACCCGAAAAGCACCAGCATGAACATCAATAAGGACAGTAAAAGAACTTCAATAGTTTAAAATGAAACTGAGCATTTGACTTGTTAGGTGGTGCAGTAAAACCCATTTCGATTTCGTCGGCTGTTAACTTCAAATCACTTCCAACGAATGGCCCGAAAACCTGCAAAATTTTTTAGTATAAGCACTAATTCATCTTCCACTTATTAATCAAGAAAAAAAAACCATGAATATCAAAAATATTACTAACAACAAACTTCGTGCAAGTGAGTGAAATAAATAAGAAAGCTCTTTACTTCCAAAACCATGTCGCTTGCGCGCTAACAAAAACTAAGCATATAATGCAAGTCAAGGCTTTAAAACATAAACATAGAAGAATGATCTTACGTTCAAGAAATTGAGAACGGAAGCCAGTTCCCATCGTCCTCGTAGCTTCTTAACCTCCGTCTCAAACGATAATTCGTCCGGGATGCTTGCTAGGGTTAGTTTCAGACCCTTTCCATCTTGATTCGCCCCCTCCCGGGGTTTTTTTTTAAAAATCAAAATCGCCTAACGTTTAATTAAATTAAAATAATGTTTTTTGAATAAATAAAATTAAACAAACCTTTTATATGACAAAAATGCAATTATGAGTAATTTGGTTCAAAATACTAAAATTTTAACTTTAAATATTAGAAATCTTAAAAACTCCAGATATAAACGTAAATCACCTCGGAAATTAGGCCATTTAAATAATAATAATAATAATAATAATAAAATTCCTCTTCGCACTTTGGGCTTGTATACTAAAATGCAACGCTGTTGTTGTATTACTGCTTTTGACCGGGTGGATGACGATCTAACAGAGGCCTTTGCTAAAATCTAAACGACATGTCGTCGTTTAGACTACGATGCTTTTCATTGAAAAATGCAGATACTGTTACTACTATGGTAGTCATGTACATTACAGAAGTCGCAGTACACCATTTTGATCGTTCTTTTAATTTATTTTTAAGAATCAGTATTAAATTTAATAGATATTATGCATTTAAATATAACATAATATATAATTATTGCAAATAAAAATTCAATTATTTATTGCAAATTTGTGCTACCAAGTAATTGATTAACGCTGTATATTTATTATCTATCTGTTATGGTCACTCTTGATCGTAGACTTGGGGGGTTTGATATGTTCTTTGCCATTGATATTATCCTTACTTTCTTCGTGGCTTACCTGGATATTTGCCACAAAATGCTCCCGCTAATCTGCATATATGCATGGTTGATTTGTGCAGATAAGTCACAAGAAAGTGGGTCACCATGGATGTTGCCTCCACGCTGCCATTTCAGTTCATATTCAGAATCTTCACCGGCGAAATGAACTCTTTAAAAAGGTAAATAAACATCCATATATACACATTATTAACAAAGGATTATAGCATCTGCAATATTGACCCTCTAAATTATTCTTTATGCATTGCATATAAAAAATAGAATAGTTTAGTTCTGAACATACCCGTAATAACAGCTATTCGGCAACAATTTCAAATCAAATAGAACTACCAAGTTGAAGAACTAAATGCACTTAGAGAAAATGATCACTTGTTGATTTTTTGAAAAATTCAACCTATATTTGACCAATCATCAGTTCATCAAGTCCAGTACTTGAATGCAGTGATGCAAGCATATTTTTCGGTATCTGTGTTATAGCTAAATCTACACATAGGAGTAAAATACCCTCTGATTGAATGATGATTGTGCCCAGACAATATTTCTCTTTTGCTTTTATTTTTATATATTTTTTCTTAATGCTGCCAAGGAAACTCAAATTAGTCCATGAACATCATAATCAACAAAATCGTGTGAAGTGGTAGCAATGGAGAACAATAGAGCTTACAGTTTTCATTCTCTATTGTTGAGCAAATCTAAGACAGCAAAAGCGGCTTTCTGAAATTGTTCCTTCTTTTCTTCCAAGGACTTCTTCCTCTCATAAGCAGAGTTCTTACACTTCTCTATCTCTTCCATGATCCCAGAAGAGTTCTGATCAATTTCACTGCAGAGAAACTCACCAAATAAATGAAAAATAGTGTGATAAAAGATGAGCACAAGCAGGAACAGAACAATCATAAGAAGTAATTAATCTGATCAGTAATCAATGAAAACTCTAGTCGACATGCTAACCAGAAGATGAAAGGAGACGAAACAAACCTTAATGAAGGATATGAAGCTGCTGCTTCATTGTCAGGACAGGGGAGGGGACAATTAACAAAGGGTAATTGCAGTGTAATTTTATCAACTCTAAACTTACATAGCATTATTACAGTTGACTGTTGTAGGAAATGATAAAAGTAACAATGAAGACACAAAGATGAAGAAAGCAGAGATGATGAAACAATAAGCTTGTTATATGCCCATTTAGGAACAGGAAGCAAAAATTTAATTAAACGGAAGCAACAAAGTTTGTTTTCATGAAGTGGCAAAAGGAGTGTTCACAGTCAAGTACTGATTGCTTATCATTGGCAAAACTCACGTCATCATCTTAAGCATGTTTGCCAGTGCCATCTGCACCTGTTGTGACATATCTGCACCAATTAAAGGATAGGCCATGCTCACATACACGAAAGGAGGACAGAAAACACATTGAAGGCTATTCATATCCAAATAACAAGGGATCAGCAAACTAAAATTGAAGCAAAAGAACAAAATAAATGACACAGCAAACACAATACTATTGGGAATTAGTTAACTTGGTAGACGAACACAACATGTCCAATTTTGCATGCTCAAACAGACTTTTATTCCTAATTGTTTTTAAAATCTAACAAATAAGGCCAATGCATTAGTAATTGCAAGAGATCAAAAGCTAGCGGTGAAGAATTAAAATACACTCAGTTTTGCATAATTACTAGCTGACATAATTAGTTTAAGCATTACTGTTTTCAATAGATAAAATAGACTAAGTGCAGTATCAACGAGCAAATTATCTAATAATTCTTGGCATAAAATCAATTACCCAATAAAATTTCAAAGTAATTTCATAAAATTTACACCATACGGACTGATTTATCAATAAATGAATTTCACATTTTATAACATGTACGGGAAATAAACGATATCACTGTAATCAACGGAGAGAATTGGGCGACTACGGTCTGATTCTAACCTCTGGTTACCTTCAACTACATAACATGTGCAATTTCAACTACATTGCGAAATTACACGATCACGATCTGATTCTATCTAAGTTCCGATTAATTTCAACTAATTACATAAGAAATTCGATTCACCGTGAAACGAATCGAATAGCGAACAAAATTGGTATAACTTGCAGCCAGGAAAATGTACGAGAACGAACCGTAGAGGAGGCAAGAAAGCTGAGATTCAGCTTCTGACGACGGAGCGTGAACAATTTCAGCATCAATCCGAGATGGTGAAGTCGCCATTGCTTGCTTCTTTCCTAAGCTATTAACTACAGAGCGAGAAGAATGAAATTGCAAGTTCTGTTGGGCGCCATTTCTTTTCTTTTTTGTGGGGAGAATAAAAGACTGAAATACCCGAAACACCCTTGTTCGCCAAATCCGGTTCTCGCCGTGTAGACCAATAGACCGGCCACTTTTTTGCCCAGTTGACAAAGGTTGTCAGAGAGCAAAATGACGGCATGTAACACGCTATAAACCCGATACAAATGCAACGGTTGCCGTCTCATTGGACCTAATTGGTTCATATTTCTTAATTCCCCTCAGGAGAGGAATTTTTTGATTCTTGTGGAGGCGCTATAATATATGTGTTAATGACCGATGGAGAAAACGTTTATGTCTGGTATTATAAACCGCCATAAGAACCACCATCTGCACTCCCCATCACTTCTACTACCAATATAGAGAGGGCACGTAGGTCCCTGCACGTGTGGTGGGCCCCGTCCGCAACAATTCGTAGTGTGGAAAAGGTCAAACCAAACCGTCTGTGAATGAATCTTCTCATAACAACCGTTGGATTTCACCGGGATAAGGAACCATTCCGTACACGTGTCTGCAAATGCGCCTGTCATCTCCGAAATACGAAAAGCCGAGCACTCGAAAAGCGACAAACAAAAAGTGGAACTAAAAGGTTAAGGTTAGTCAGGTGAAATGATAACTTGGAGTTAGGTTACAACTCAGGTTACGTAAACTAACCCTGATGACGTGGCTCTCGAAAGGGAGCCGAGCAATAATAATTAGCCAACGGTTGGTTTTACGACATTAACTCCCGGTGCGTTGCCCCGTGCGGGAGTCAATAGGGACTTGCGTGATGCTTGACCGTTAACCTGTAGTCTTTTACTCGGCGATTTCAGAGGCTTCAAAAACTCAAATCCTTCTGGTTCAAGCTAATTGATTAGTTGACTATAATACCCTCCTCGAAGATAAGTTTTCAAATGTTACATGCTGCTTACAACCCATTTTTACAATTCTCTTTGGTACTTTTTGTAACAGTGATGGTTCTAAAACAGTGGATAAATATTATTAATTAAGTTTAAATTTTTTTTAAAAAAAATAAAATTTTGTAAATTTATATTATTATTATTATTTATTTTTTTGAAATTAAATTTAAGATAATAACTTAAAATAATCACGTGTGTTTGAAAAAGATACATGCACGTGCAGACAGGACCAATGACATGACAATGATGGAAGCAAGTAAATCATGTGTTGTCGTGTCTACTTGTAATGTTTTATTTTAAGAGAATAATATCAAGTAAAATATTTTTATTATTTAATATAAATAATATAATAAAATTATTTAAGTAATAAAAAAATTATTTATTAATAATAAATAAAAAATTAATTTTTATATTTTTTATTATATTTATTAATAATAATAAATTTATTTTTAATTTTTTATTTATTATTAATATTAAATAATATTATCAGGTTATTTATTATTATAAAATTATTTATTTAATTTATTTAATTATTTTTAAAATATAATAAGCACGTGCTTATTTTATACTTCTCCTGTTTTTTTTATACGGCAAAACCAAGCCGATTAATATAATCTGGTGGGGACCGCAGTTGAGGCAGTGAGCGTTAGACAATTCCAAGGAGAGCTTTTTGTCGTTTATGGACGAGTCAGCAAGAAGGGTAAAAAAGTAACTGAAGCATTGCCCCTTTCAGTTGTCCGTTTGGTTCTACAGAAGATGCTCACCCTCAAGGCCCGTTCGTCACATCACTGTCGGTGAATTTTTTTTGACCATGGGTTAATTGGACCGCCTGCATTTAGAACCAAAACACAAGTAAATTATTTTTCTTCCTTTTTTTTTATAAAATATAAATAATTTATATTAACAGTAAATGAAATGTGTTGGATCATAAGAAGTGGGATTAGACCCACCCATTATCAAAATTAAAATGAATGAATAAGAAATGAGGATGGAAGAAGAGAAGAGAAGAGAAGGGGGAGGAACAGAGCAGGAAGTAAATAGAGCAATAAAAGTAAGTAAATGCTTGGATGCAAATGGTGGTAAAATGTATCTATTTTCTGTGGGCGAAGACCGAATTTACATCTATAATTACGGGTCTATTGGGAGAGGGATGGGGGGAGAGAGAGAGAGAGAGAGAGAGAGAGGTGGGGGTTTGGAGTATTTCAGAAGCTCATTGCTTCGCTGATTTTGAGGCATGAAACAGTAGAAGAGAGAGAAAACCAAGAAGAAGAAGAAGACTAGTGTGCTGCACAAGTTTCAAACACACTAGCACAAATACAAAAACAAACACACAGCTTCTTATCAAACGAGCTAACTTAACGTAGATTTACTGCATTCGGGTCTCTTTTTCCCTTCTCTTCTTTATAACTCATCTCCTCTGCGAAAATTTCCAGTGAGTACAGTACCAGAGGAAGGTGGGGTTTTTCTTTCTTTTATCGCTCTCCGTTCTATTTTTTCGGTCTTTAGGGTCTCTCCGATTGGTTTTTATGATTGCCGAGATGAATTTATGTTCTTCTATTGATTTCTTTCATTGGTTTTTGATGTCTTAGATGTTTTTCTAACGGACGATTAGTTTGTTTTCTAGCGGTTTTTCTTTGCATTCATTGGATTTTCTCATCTGGGTATTCTAGGTCATTCTTCGTTTTCATAACATAAATAGACGGGTAGAATATCAAAATGAAGCCGCTGTATTCAACTCAACAGAGTTTTAATTTTCGTCAGATTTTTGTCTACATTGGGAGATTTCCACCGGAAGTTATTTACTGCTTTTAAAATTGATTTGACATTTCTCCGCCGTCTCAGACCTCTTTTAATGCTACAAAATTTATTTTTCACCCTGGGTTTTTGGGTACCCTTTGTACAATCACATCATCATTCATTTTTCTTTAAATCTTCAATCTGTTCTTGGTTCAGGATTTTTTAACCATTCTCTGTGGCAGAACTTATTGATTAATTGTCTTGTTCTCTCTTTCTGATTCTTGTTTGTTTGTAAGCTTATTAACTAACTGAATGTTGATATCTGTTTGATTTTTGTTCAGATAAGAAGCTTCTGGTGTTTGTAGGAGATAATGCTGAGAAAAAGGAATAGGTCCCTTCAGAAAGATCAGCAGATGAGTCATCTAACAATGTCTGATTCGGCTGCTGAGTCTTATTTCAATTCTGAAAAGAACAAAAGCAACTTCTGTTTTGGTATTCCAGGTCTGTTTGTTGGATTAACTCCCAAGGGTTTATCAGATTCAGATTCAGTTTGGAGCCCAACATCTCCTCTAGATTTGAGGGTGTTTTCGCAGCCAGGTAATCCCGTTAGGTCCCCAAGATCATCCCATTGTGGGCGACAAAAAAGCTGGGATACTAGTAAAGTTGGGTTAAGCATTATACATTCTCTGGAAAACGATACCAAAATGTCTAGTAATGTTCTCTGTTCGGAGACTAAGAACATTCTTTTTGGACCTCAAATGAGGATTAAAACTTCAAATAGTCAAATCCACAGCAATTCTTTTGATGCACCTAAATCTTTGCCTAAAAATGGTACAATTTTTCCTTATACCCAGATCAAATCTCTCCTGCAGAAGGGCAACTCTGATGTTTTTGAAATCGGAGAAACCCCATTAGAACAGGAGCCATTTGGGAAAATCAGGTGTTCACCGGATTCCTGCAGGTCATTGTCAGCTTTAGCTAATTTTGCTGACAGTAGCTCTAATGAGAGTTCTGGGAGTTTTAGTTTGGAAAAATTAGTCTCGGAGGGGAGTTCCCCCACTCTGATGATTGGAGGGAGCCCAAATTCAAGCAATTTTTCCCACATAAAAGTAAACTCAACGTCAGTATCCAATGGCTCTGGCAATGAATTTACTGAAACCCTCTCTGCAGGTGAGATTGAGCTTTCTGAAGATTATACCCTCGTAATATCACATGGTCCTAATCCGAGAACAACTCGTATATATGGCGACTGCATTTTTGATTGTCACACTAATTACTTGAGCAACTTTCGTAAGAGTGAAGCTAAGGGAATTGAAGGAGTTACGAGCTCAACCATTTCGTATCCTTCTGATAATTTCTTGAGTTCCTGCTACTATTGCAACAAGAAATTGGAGGGTAAAGATATTTTCATATACAGGTATACCCTGGTCATGGCATTGATGGCCTCTTTATTTTGCACAGTGCATCTTTGCAGGAGGAATTATTTTAAAGAGTCCGATTTAATTGATTTCTTGCAGAGGTGAGAAAGGATTTTGCAGTGTGGAATGTCGCTTCCATGAGATGTTGATTGATGAAGAAATGGAGAAAGACATGAAGTCTTCTGAAAGCTCTCCCAATCCAGATGATTGCAAGGAGCTCTTTGAAACTGGCATCTTTGTCACATCCTAAAAGCATTTTCACCCATAGCCACCATGTCCATGATTGATGAACACTCAGAAAGGTAGACAACTGATCATCTGTCATAAAGAGCTGTTCGTGGGTGTCGCTTGGCAGCCATGGATGATCATTTTGTACATTGTTTCGTCTGCTGATTTGTTTCAGCCTTGATGGCCTTGGTGGGTATGGGTTGTGGCTAGTTTTGCCATCCATAATTCGGTTATAAATATATATTTTTCAGAATTTTATTTCGTTAAAATTAGTGTGAAATCAAAAGGGTAGAAGCTCGTTTTTGTAGCTTCCCTATGCTCTTATTTTTGCATCATCTCTATTGCAGCAAGAAATGAATGTATATGCCTGCAACTTAAGAAGTGTTTGACATAATATAAAAGTACCATATGTATACATCATTTTCCTTCTTGACCTTACAACTTAATTGAGAATATGCAACTTGTATTTTCTCAGCAATCTTCCTTCAACTTGCATAGATTTTGGGATATTTGTAGTTCTCAGTCACAGGAAATCCGCAGGCTGTGTCAACTTAGGCATTTTAGCATGGTTTTCACGATATTTCAGTAAAGTTGTTTAGGCAGTATTCGTTTAGTTTCGAGCATTGACCTGACCAACTGACGCTCCATATGTACAAGCAGACAAATAGGCCATGAATGAACCTCCGGGACATCTTTGCTTATTGTTTCTTCCATTCTGGAAGTAAGATTAATGGCGATCTGGTCATGTCCTTTAATCACATGGGCAATTATTATGGCGGTCCACACTTGGATGTTTTTCCGTTTCCATGATTGTATCAGAAAATAATTTACAGGCTTTGTTTTGATGCTGCTTCATTTTTAATGCATATCAGGTAGGGCAGCCAGTTTCAACGTCTGTTTCTTTTATTGAGTGGCATAGCATCAAGGACCCAATTTGCTGCCATTATTCACAAGCAATGAAACTAAAAGCCATCACAACGGACTGCCCGTAGTTGGCATTCTTTGTTCTACGTTTGACCATAATTTTTAGACAGATTACGTATACATCCTTCTAACTTCCACGGGAGGCCGGAGCCTCTTTCTTTCTGTGTGAAAACGACACAACATTTTCTGAACAAAGCAGTGAAAAACAGTTCTCCCGAGAAGTATTTTCGAAATCGAATCACGAGGCCAGCACTTTGAGAGGGAGGAGGAGTTAGTAGTCCAAGAATGTCCCTCTCATACCAAGAGAAAAATCCACGAAGATCAGAAGGGCACTTGTTACACTGTCTTTGCGGTATGCCGATGAATTCGAGTCAAAGAAATCTGCTTTGCATCTACTGTTAAGCGATTCCCGCGCTGAAACATGATATATACAAAATGTTAACGGGAAAAAAACAGAAGAAGAAGAAGTTTAATCATGACATCAGAGTCCCCACTTAGAACAATGCACATTTTTCTTCATAATTCTGCCTAGAGAACATCTGATTTTACTTTCAAGGTTTCCCAGTTTCAGGGCATTGCCATCACCATTTTATTTGAGAATCCACTTGACTTGCACGAACATAGAATTTGGATCACCAACAATCTGTACACGAAAAATGCCCATCTAGAAATGGATGGAATCTACTGGTATCCCTAATAAAAATTTCTCTATTACATGCATCGGATATAAAGCTTCACGAATGAATGACAATCCCCACAAATCCGAAGATTATTCACAATCTGGACAGGGGTACTTTCGGAAGTCCACCTAAGACCAAAATCTATGGCCAATCTTTCGCAATGGTGGGACGATATTACTTGTATTTCTTCGTGCTGTGATCTTTCATCAGTCTCATTTAGTATGGGATGAATTTCTTCAGACTGAGGGTTAAGAAATCCCCAGAAGTAAATTTATGAATAATTCCACCATGTTTATCAAACTATATCCTGGTTGCTTCCTTAATCCCTTATCATGTTGCCTTGTTCTTACTCTGCTCAGATCATCTAATCTACCATCTTTTGCGTAGATATTCAAAACCAGCATAAGCTGCATCATTGAGCGGGTCTATTTCTGTGAGATGTTTAAATGCGTACTCAGCTAATTCGACATTTTGGAGGCGTCTGCAAGCTCTCAACAAGGAATTCTATATTGAAACATCTGGTGGAAATGGCATGGATGTGATGAAATTTGCCACCTCTTCCAAGTGCCCAGCTCGATCTAGGAGATCAACCAAGCAACCATAGTGCTGTATCTTTGGTTTAATATTGGAAGACGCTACTCATTTTGCCAAAGAATTTGTACCCTTCCGCGACTAAACCTCCGTGGACCGTGGCTACCGGCAGAACAAGAGCTATAAAAGTGACATGGTCGGCCTTTATTCCTGTTTCTCCATTTCTAAGTATAGATTGATTGCTTTCTGTGCATTTCCCTCCATGGCAAATACTACTACCATTGTAGTCCGCTGAAATATATTCTTCTCACTTGTTTCAGAATCGAAGTCATATGCCATTTCACTGCAGCCACACCATCCATACATTTCAATAAGAGCAGTGCCTAACACTATATCTATGCCTATTTGATTCTTGTTGATGTTAACATGGACCCAAATGCCATGAATAAGGGCACCAACACTGGCACAAGATGATGGCAAACTGACCAAAGTGAGCTTGTCAACTTTTACATTTTAACTCTGCATCCTGTGGAAAACCTCAAATGATTCCCCGAACTCACAGCATTCCTAAAAAGAACATCTTTCTTAGGGATCTCACCAAAGAAGGCTCTTGCCTTCTCCATTTCTGTAAAATCCTTCCAACATTGTTGGCAGGTGCTTAGAGACTAAGTGAGCTTTTATCTACTCATAATTTCTGGTTCGCGGGCTTGCCTAATAATACGTTGGACATAATCAAGTCTCCCACTGAGACCAAGAACTGGAAAACATGCGTCGATATTTGAGGGTTCTGGATGAGATTTTGTGATAACCGAGAGTGAATTGGCACGAATTCACGATAATCGAACAAGATTTCAACAAAGCGCTGACAGAATTGGTTGCTGGAACAAAAGTGGATATTTGGTTTTTGGTTATTACTTTGTTTACAGAAGAGCGAGGTGTGGGAAAGATGCGGCAAGAGACATCTTTGAATAATGACCGTCTGTCCGTCCCCTCACCTTACCTCTTAGTGTAAGATTACTGTGAGTCATAAACGAGACAAAAATAATTATACAAGAAACAACGATGTATGAACAAATACTAAGGTATATAACTCAATAGACCGTCGACCGCCTTACAGTAAGTCACAGGGAGTCGATTTTAAAAAGTGGTCAAAAGACAAAAATCATAGCCAATGATCTTCATGCCAGGACTCTTCTACTCTAGGAGTTGGAAATATGGGACGAACACAATGTACCGGCGAGATCCAAATCATGCCAACTTCGACAAATGTAACTAACGAATCATCATAAACCAAAAGGTTTAAGACAGACATCTCCATAATACTTCTCAGCATTCCTTAATTTTCGACAGCTCCCTCAGAGCATTATTAACGATGATAACAGGGAATTGATGAGCGACTAGAAAGGAAAAACATTACACTTAACGGAAATAAGAAAAAAACAGATGTTCAACCCCACCATGTGGGGCGTCATTTACAAGGTTTGCCTAGGGAAACATAATACAAAGAACAGATTAACATGAAAAACAAAAAGACTGGAAAATGGAACACCAAGAGCCAGAATGGCCCCAACAGAGAGAGAGAGCAGGTTGCGTGCATCTACCCACTCTTGTCACGAGTATGGCTAAGACGGTTGCAAAGGTTAATTAAACCCAACTTAAGAGCCGCAACAGGAGGATTATTCATCGCCAAGAATTCAATCAGATAGCGAATGCCACTTGCTCAGCCCCTTGTCAAACGAGTGTTATAGGACTTGCAAGTTGGGCACTTCTGAGCCACAATATGGAACCGTACATGTGAGGTTTTACCGCAGTCATTACAAAGGATCCAAACCTGTTAGATAAGCCTACCATCAGAATCTTATAAAAACAGATGTGTCTAATAATTAGAAAAACACCTGTAAGCAAGGAAGACGTGCCATTTTATTCATGTAAGATTCTGGCATTGGAGTAGCAGCAATCTCCATATCATATTTCTCCCAAACCTTGGACATGTCACAGACTGATTTAGAGCAAAGCGGGCAAGCATATCTGTAAGTAAATAAAACCAGAAGAATTAGCGAGGGAGGGACGTGGAGTGGGGGAGAAACATAACAATCTATGTGAAAAGCAGAAAAGGCACTCACTGATAATGTTCTGTCATCTCCTTCAAGCAGTTTCCGTGAATGGTGTGCCCACATGGCATGACCGTCACATCATTCCTCGACTCAAATAGATACTGCAAATAATTATTCCAATCAAGCTTGTACTTGACCAATCCATAGAGAAAACTGGAAAACTGATTCATTTCTTGCCTGGCTACAAGTACTAATGTATTACCTCACAACAAACAGGGCAGTCACGATGCATTGCACCTTCTACACATGGATGGCCGTTCTTCAAAAGAATTGAGTAGCAGCAACCTTTATGGCAAGAAAAAAGCACAAACAGATAGATATTAGTATAACTTCAAGTCATGATATAACCACTGAAATGCACCCAAGTTGCAAAGTAGAGCACTATGTACCACACTTAGAGCAGTGGAAGAAATTTTCACATCCGCCAATTCTGGAAACAGAACACATTAAAAGTTCATGTTCAAGAAAACTTCAATATAAAATTTAGCATTAGCAGCAAAATAAGGAAGCAAATAAACATACCTGCATATTCCACAGCCATCACAATGATACTGTTTCTTAGACGTCTGCAGCATTGCAAAAGCCATATAATTAGATCAGCCAGTTCAACCCATAAAAGCATCATAAAACAACAATGTGACAAAGACAATTCCACATTCTTCACATGCCAAATAGCACACAAAGTAACTTTCATTCATGGCAGCACTTAAAACACATCTCATCATGAAGGGTCAATCTCTCTTCAATTTGGTTGTGAATGAGAGCGAGAGAGAAGGGGGGAGGGAGATTGAAAAACAATCTTCGATTCAAAAATGCCAATCTACTCAAATACTCACATCATCATCAAACAGCTTGCAAGTCTCGCAGAAGTATTCTGCCATGCGTACACCACAATTAGCACAAACTTGCTGAACCTGATAACAGTAAACAAAAAAGTTAGAAGTCAAAAAATGTTCCTCTTCATAGACCAGATCCCAAGTCTGTTTTCAACCACTGCCAATATGGAAAAGAAAAACCTAGCATTGGTTACAATCGTGGATTAGCAACCAATTCCTCAGAGTACAAGAAATTTTATACCATTAGTCCTGCTCACAGTGAACTACTAAAAGCAAAACCACTGGAATGAATAAAAACCTACAACTAACCTGTTGTTCGGTGTTGCAAAGTGAACATATCACCTGGAATATTTAAAAAAAGAGTTAGAAGAGTGCTGCATTTCATCAGCAACAATGGCTACAGTAACCCATTAAAAATTCAATGAAAAAGGAACATGAAATTGGAAGAGCCAGTGAACATATGTACCTGTTTGACTTGATGGCGTGGAATGTCATGTCTAAGCTTCTGATCAACACTAATATTGTCCTGCAAATCCAAAAATAATATATTACCAGTTAACAGACAGAACAAATCACTTCCTAATTAAGCGATTTTAACATGCTAAAACTAAGATATTTGGGAAAACAGTAATCAAAAGTTAAATTGCCCTTGACAAGAAAATGCTTACAGTATAACCACTAGAATGAAGCATATTTTGTAACTTATTATTTCTGCAACACAAATATAAAAAAAGACAGGCGTACTTCCATTTTTGAAGATTGTTTATAGGTAAACAAAAGCTCACCATTGCCTCGTTGTGACAATGACGACAATCAAATATCTCATTGCAACAAGGAGCTCTAATGCGGCACCGTCTTCGGTAGTGCTGGCATCTGCATGAAATCATCTAATGTTGGCCAAGGAAAAAGTGGGAGAAACCAGAACTAAAGTGGGAGATAGAAAGGCAAATCATACCCAAACTCCATGAACCCTTTCTTTAGCAACTCAGTAGAATTGCCATGCTTTGTTGATTGTTCTGAGAGCCTGCACTCTCCATTTGGCTGATGAGAGCAAGAGTTCGCTGCCTTAGTTTCCTCTGCTATGCAGGATATGGTCTGTGAGTCAAATTGATTATCGTTGGACTCATAGACTTCTACATCCGCCATGGCAACTGCTGTATTGAGACTAAACGGATAGCTGGAACTGGCAAAAAGCCTAGAACACCTGCATATGTAGACATGTTCAGCAAACATCCTAAACATTCAAACATATCTACGGCGTGAACAAGCCAGGCAAACACTCCATGACATTGTTGCTTTCTTCTACACTGCTGCAGACCAATGGAAATCAGCAACAACATAATCCAAGTTGAACAGCTCCAATCAGCATTACTCCAAGAGAAGGATTCATCAAAACAAGAAGACCTATTAGAATCCCATATATGTTTATAAAATAGAAAATAGTACAGCACTGGGAAACTCTGGAGCCTCCAGCTGAGAGTAAGCAATAGCACAAGCATGATCACTTGATTCTCTGAGGTTCCAGAACCAAATATACTGGAAATGATCAATAGATGTCCCAACCTATGGTAAAAGCAGTAGATCACACAATCAATGCTCTAAACTGTATATAAGCATAGGGGAAAGTGCGCGAGATTGCAAAAATGTGTTTTCTTGATTGTCCACTGAGGACAGGCCTACCTCCACTTGCAACTCTGCATCAAGTCGCTTTGATAACTGAACTTACCCCAGACATAGTTATTTACATCATGACTTCATAGGCATCTCTCCTGTAAGAATTCAGTCCATTTGAACCTAACCAGTTCTTCCAATATTATAACAAGTTTGAACTACAGGGAGAATTTACATTTTTGTAGTCAACACCAAGGGGCCGATGACCAGGTTCCCCAAATTGGAAAAAAATGGAAGTTCACAACCACACCCGACCAGTGAAGCAACAGCCTTCTCCATGCTAACATAGATTGCTAGACTTAAAAGGGTTTTGAAACAATTGAAGTTTGGCAGGGTAGAACACCTAAGAACAACATGATTAGGACATAAAAAAGCCACTTGATTGAACACTCTTGCTGTATTGTCCAAAACTGTGAGAAATAGACCAAATACTTCAGGAGCTTGCATTTCCACCACTGATAGCGCAAGCCTGTAGAGATCTGCCCCACAGTAACCCGCTATTCCTATATTTTCAATCATTGACCTGAATACCTGCAACTCATGATATAAATACAAAACATGTAGGCTCACATCACAGACATAATTGCTATAGTGTGTGCTCTCTGATACTTGTACCACTTGATGCCCAAGAATCGGCCACCTAAAGTTTGAACATCACTTGTACCACTTAATGATCCCCATAAAACAGGACTCAGACCATAGCTTGGTAAAATGCACATCAGTCATAGCATCAAGTTAACAGCCAGCCATATCAATTCAGGCGTGTTGAAGAACTGAATGAGGTGTGAATTGGAGCAAATATGCTCATAACAAGTAACAACAGTTCCTCATGGACTGAACCATTCAAAAGTCAATATGGTGGCTATCAATCAACAAGGCACTACCAAGTTTGAAAGTTATAGTTTCCTCACAAATTAACATATCTGGTTTAAATGAAAAAGCTTAATTCCCATACTGGTTATTTCATTCTCTTGCATCACTGCCACACCTTCTCTAGATAATAATGCAATGACAGAATCAATCTTTGGTGTTAGTTCTAATATTCTCCCACTGCAGCATTTACAAAAAAAATTCTTTTATTCAATTATGTAGTTATTTCTACATAGAAAGCAATTTATCTCAGAAAGAAAGTTTCCACCCAGGGCACCTGAATCTCTAAGCTGTTTTCAAGGCCAAGTATGACAGGTGCAGGCTCCCATATTAGTTAACTTCAATTTTATTGTATAAATTTCTAGAACAAGTACACACTTAACAAAATCATTAACAAACCAACAGATGATGCAACAGCTAGCAGCAACGTAATGATTACAGAAATATTCAAATGGATCCAATAAGCACTCTACAGAAGCTGCACCAGCACACATGGAGTGTGCCTGATGTTTCAGAAGTACACACAAAATTCAACTTACAGAAGCATTACACGCGCTTGCAATGAAAAGAAAGCATGCGCAACTAATACCAGTGCTAAGCAACAAATACTGCCTATTCAAGACACAAAAACAAGTGTAGTGAACAACAAGAATACAACCTCCACGGACAAATTCAAATTTTCAAAATTTGTATTTGCATTTGCACTGAAAACACCAAACACAATGAACTTCAGAAGCATCCAAACCAATCACAACAAGAACAGCAACAGCAACAACGACTACAACAATACACCACAGTACAACATTAGAATCAGAGCATAACTGAAACCAAAAACAAGAAATTATCCGAGCACAAAATATAAATAACAACCAAATTTGAGATAATCACAATATCATACAGACTGAGATGCACATCGATCCGCGCATTGTATTCAAAGTCTTGAATAGCAAAAGCGCAAAAACACCTAAACTATTATAACATAAGTCATAAGAGCTCGGCCTTCCTATCATTGTCGTCTCGTAAAACCAACTACTCAGCTTAACCAAACCAAAGGATACTCCGTTTGGCAAGTGAGAAAAATAAGAAAAAATAAACAAGAAAATAGAAGACACTTGAAATCGTTCATTTCCTCAAGTATAGTGACCGAGGAAACAGAAGTATTTAAAAGAATTTCAAATTCTCCGACATTCCAGGAAATTACATAAGAAAACATATGATCTCACGTACTTTTCCTTCTCTTCGCTTTCTCAGTAAACAAACAGAACCCAAGTCTTCAGCGAAACGTAAATAATCAAATCACCACCTTAAAACTAAAAAAATTAACAAAATCTACATCATTTTATGAGACATTACCTAAAATTATCAAAGAATTATACAGAAATAGCCCGGAGAACCAAAATAAACTAAAACATAAATAAATAATTTTGAAAAACGAACTTTCAAACGGGAGGCCGCCGATCCGAAATCGGTGAATTTACGGTAAGATCCGACTGATCCTCGGAGCTCCGATCAAATTTGCTCTAAGTATAACAACTTATCAATGCAAGCGTTAAATGTGAATGTATGAGATAGTTCAAATGGAAGCTGTTTTATATATAAGCCTGAAGTGATCGTGTTAGGAGTTCGTATTTGCCTTCGAGAGACTTCGAAATTTCTCCCTGAAGAAGAACTCGAAAGGTGTAAGGCCCACCGGATTTGTAGGCATCCGCTGTTAGATTTTGACAGGTTGTCATCATATTTACGCAAATACCCTCCGCCATTAGAAATATCTCAATCAATTTTGACAAAAAGGCGATGATATAGTACATCCTGGACCACTTACACGCGTATCTAATCACGAACAACTGTAGAATTTTCAAATTTGGAGATTCCAATCAATTCCTAAGAATGTGGAACAGTACAACGAACGACAGAAAATAGATAAGACTTGCGTCCTTATTGTGAGTGTGTCAGCAGGATAGCTTTTACACGTTGGGAACAATAGCAGTCGGTAGTGACATGGACGAAAAGTCTTCTTCCAGAACCAGAAACGAAATCTCGTATGATTTCCGGGACGGAAATTGAACAGTCAGGATTCCAGATAATATCAAACATCAGCATGATGGGACTAAGTCACTTCTGTAAATTGTGGAACGACAACACAGTATTACAATATAGTGTGAGTTTGACACGTGCGCTATGGGCTGACACATGAAACTGACATCTTTAATACACAGTTGTGGGACGACGTGGAAATATTGACGTATGTTTAAAAAAAAATCTGAAATCAAATCTACTCATAATTCCAATGCTTGTCCAGCGAAATAAACTAATCAAGGGGAAAATTCCTTAAGAATGTGCCACGCTGAACGTATCGGATTCGTGCATAAATTATTATTTGGGTACTAATATTCGGTTCCGTTATAGTTATACTATTTACCGAATTGGAACATAACTTTTTAGTTATGTCAATTAGGCCCCTCTCTCACTAGAGTTGAAACAGTTGGGAAGCTTATGTTGCGTGTCAAGTTACACATCGGTTATTATGTATTTAGGCATAGATCAAGAAAGGCAATCGTGATTCCAGTAGAAATATAATATGAAATTAAGATATTACGGGTGTATTAGGAGATCCCATACACCAACCTCAAGTATTGATTTGTTTACATGGCAAGGAAAGATGAGCGGGGTCTAATCCCAATGTTGACCATTACATGCATAAATGCAGTGAAATCGGAGGCTATATCGGGAACAGACGTAATCATCGCATAATTGTTGATATTCGAATAAAATTAAAACAAGAAAAGCACTTAAAATGCTTCCTGGAAAAGCACTTACAATAATAAATGGAACAGGTAACAAGTTCAAAGCTTTGACGAAAGATGCAACTGCCCTGAATGCACGCTGTCCTCGGTCAATACTTGCATTCTTCAGTTCCGGCAAACAGTGTCATTCCCTGACTAACAAATGCTAGCCTCACAATATTGCTACCCACATCTACAACCCTTTCTGTCGCATGTGCTTAATGAATTTTACCAACTCCTCCCTTTCCTTTTAATATAGTTAATTATAAAGAGAACCAAATGAGCGTAAAATTTATGAGTTAAGAGCTTACTTTTGGTGGGATCATTCCACTTACGACCAGAAAATAAAGCCGCTTTACTATGAAAAGGGAAGACCGATTACCCTTTCAGGATATAGCTATATATTTATATACTTCATATCATTCATTTTTCCAACATTAATCAAAAGCTTTCAAACCCAACAACATTACCCAAATTCAAAATCTTCTTCTCTATCACCATCAACAACTCTTCTCTGTGTAGATCTACAAAGATAAGAAGAGAGAGTCCCATCTCATTAAAAAGATTGTATAAATATTCGTTCGTCGGTGAGAGATGATGAAAAGGACTAATGTACTTGTTCTATTCCTCACCATTCTCACTCTCATTTCCCTTGTCACTGCCCAAAATCTCTCTATTTCTGGCCATGCAGGCTTCAGAGAATCAAGAGAAGCTCCTGCATATTACAGTAATCACTTTGCCTCGAGAGGTGAGTTTATGAGAATACCACCTTCCCTTACTTTTGACAATCCAAGACTCATAAGCGCTTACATTGCCCTTCAAGCATGGAAACAAGCCATCATCTCGGATCCTCTGAATCTAACGTCCAACTGGGTGGGATCCAATGTGTGCAACTACAATGGAGTCTTCTGCGCTAAAGCTCCTGACGACCCATCAATCCAAACCGTGGCTGGCATCGATATAAACCACGGAGATGTTGCTGGTTACCTCCCTGAAATGCTTGGGCTTCTCACAGACATTGCATTGTTTCACATAAACTCCAATAGATTTTGTGGCACAGTGCCAACGAGTTTCAACAAGCTGAAACTTCTCTTTGAGCTTGATCTAAGTAACAATCGCTTTGCCGGCAAGTTTCCCAACGTTGTACTTGGTTTGCCAAGCCTCAAGTTTCTTGATCTCCGGTTCAATGAATTCGAAGGTAAGATACCTAAAGCACTCTTTGATAAAGATCTTGATGCAATATTCATAAACCATAACAGGTTTTCTTATGAACTACCCGACAATATCGGGAACTCACCAGTATCTGTCATTGTTCTGGCAAACAACAAGTTTCACGGATGCTTACCAGCAAGTCTTGGCAACATGTCCAAAACTCTAAATGAAGTGATTATGAAAAATAATGGTTTGCATTCTTGTTTGCCAAAGGAGCTTGGGTTGCTCAAGAATGTGACAGTGTTTGATGTGAGCAACAATAAACTTATGGGTGAATTGCCAGATACAATTGAAGAAATGACAAGTTTAGAACAGTTCAATGTGGAACACAATATGTTATCAGGGACTGTACCTGAGAGTGCGTGTTTGCTTCCCAATCTGCAGAATTTCAGTTTCGATTATAACTTCTTCACCAGTGAACCGCCTGTTTGTTTAAATTTGCAAGATTTTGATGATAAGAGGAATTGTTTGAGGGATAGGCCAGGACAGAGATCAACGTTGCAATGTAAAATGTTTTTGTCTAGGCCAGTACATTGCAATGCTTTCAAATGCCGTGCATTTGATCCTTCTCCACCACCGCCAGTTTACTCACCTCCACCTCCTTCACCACCTCCACCACTGCTGCCGCCATCATCGCCACCACCTCCACCTCCTTTACCACCACCGCCCCCATCAGCATCTCCACCACTGCTGCCACCATCATCGCCACCACCGCCACCATCAGCATCACCTCCACCGCCTTTGCCACCACCACCATCAGCATCACCTCCACCTCCTTTACCACCACCGCCACCATCAGCATCACCTCCACCGCCTTTACCACCGCCACCGCCACCATCAGCATCAGCCTCCACCGCCTTTACCACCGCCACCGCCACCGCCTGCATCTTCACCACCGCCTCCAATATATTGCATTTGCTCTCCACCGCCACCTCGAAACCCACTTTTACCTCCTCCACCACCAAGTTTACAGCTTCCACCACATAATTATAACTAACAAACACTGCCTCCTTCACCACCAGTGCCAATGCCATCTTCATCTCCCTTACCATGTGAGAAGCAACCACCACCACTCACCACCCGATCCTTATCCCCAACCCCACCAGGGTCCTTCATCCAAAACCCATCACCTCCGTCTCCACCTCCCCCAGTTTACAACTCATTTACTAACACAATTGTATTGAACTTTTTGACAAATTCTTTCCCTTCAGCTTCCATTCATAAAAGAGCTCAAAATTTGATACATTTGAGTTGTCATGAAATCTTCAGCATTGCCTTGCATTTTTGTTTAAGTTTTGGCAATCAATATGCAATATGAGCCAAAACAAGGAGCAAGGAATATGATCAATTGTGTTGTAATCGTCCAAAGATGTATGCATGTGATGAAGGAATAAGCAAACATAGAGAAGAAAGTGTGTGTTTGGGGGGTGGGGGAGGTGTGGTATGGTGGCTGTGAGGAAGAGCTTCATATTAATTGAATTATTATGAACGCTGAGTAGTTAATAAATGGAAAATATAGAGAGTAGGTTGCAGGAAATGTAATTACAGAGATGAGATTCTTGTTAGACATGCTGGTTTTATGATACTAACATTTCTGAAATGTTTTTTGGATAAATTTTCATTCCTATTAGCCTTGATTCTAACTCACAGTTTGGTTTCTTTGCCTTGGGTTTCATGGTTACAGATATCTCTTTTCATGTACCATATCAGACATAAAATCATTGAAGGCAGCACTAAACATAACACATAACAGACATAGATAAAACCTGAGAACAGGAAGAAACTAATTTACAAATGAAAATTCTGCAACTATGAGCCTAAATGTAATTCAAGAATTGTGTTGAACTGTGACTACAGAAAACCGAAAGGAAGTGACCACAAAGAAAAACCATTAGATAGAAAAACAGTTAGCCAATATACTAACATAAGCAATACCCTGTAACCTATTCCTCAATTAAATGAGATTCACGTAAGCTCTTGAAATTGGCATTTTCATGTGAGTGCTACATGTTGCATCACAAACTTCTAACACACAATTTGAGTTTGTACAAAATTTCATCATCTAAATTGCTTTTAGCAAACTTAAAGTAAAAAACGAACTCTTGCATACAATAACAATATCACCAAATATTGCTCATGCAACTAAAATCACCTTAGGTTCATGGCTCTTCATGCTTCCTACACGCAGTCTTGACCTTCAACTCGCTGCGAAAAGTAAGAAGATGAACAAAATAGAAAATAAAACCTAAAATAAAATCAAAGAGAAGCGACTACCAACTAGTACCGAGCGAGAAACGAAGTGTAGGAAGAAACGATAATCGAAAGCGTTAACGATATCATGATACAGAGGGGGTTTCTCGAAGTTCAACGAAGCTCGCGCTCACTCTTTCCATTTCTTTGCATGTTCAGACACTGATTAAAGATCGCCAATCAATTTGCCGCCCAAAATTTTAATTGTTTGCCTCCTGCAAGTGCGGGATTTGGGCTATGAAACAATAATGGGCCCGCAGCCCATTTAGCCCAATATCAGCTCTCTCCTGTTATTTCTGAATGCGCCCGGTTTTGGGCAGAAAAGGGTTGGTGGTGGGGGGTATCCATTAAGACTCTGAAAAAGCTTACAAGGCCAAGGCCGGCCTATTGTTTGTAAGTGTCGTAAGATAATATGATTTATAGCAGGATAAGTTCAAATTATTTTCCTTGTTTGGTAGTTAACTTCACTACACTGAAAGACAAACCGAAGGCAAGTTGTAAGGTTAAGTTTCAGTACACAATGCGATTTAATACCAGATAAGTTTCCCCGTTGGTTTTGACACTAGACACGACTGTCGTGTTAATACGTCACCACCCAAACAAATTCCTCCCAAGTGCTTTCAATTCAATGGCTCAGTTTTTTTAGGTAATATAAAAATAAAAATTATTAAAAAATTAAAACTTTAGGAATTAGAAATTGTTTATTACCTTGTAATTGTCATAAAAAGGGTGCGTATTTCAACTTTCAAGATTTCCTCAAAGCCAACAACATTTAGAAAGTCCTCTTTCAAATCGTACGTCAGCAGCAGGTGGCTTAATCACATCCAAGTCAGATGCTTTGGCCTCAAACTAGGGGCAAATATTAAAGAACAAATCTTTCACATTCTCGTTTCACTTTCACTGCATTTATATGTATTTCAGCTTGCTGTTCACGTTCTCCACTTGCAAAACTTCCATGGAGTCCCAAAACCAACAAATCCCACATCACCAAACGTCTGAACTCTCGCCTGAAACCGCTCGAAACACACCCAAAACCAATTATCTGGCGAAAATCATCGATAAAGTGAAAAACAATCTGGTTTTCCGATCAAAATGGACGGAAATAAATGGTGCAATGGGGTACTTGCGCACGTATATTCCTATAGTTTTGGCCTTGACGCTGGCCAAGGACCTTGACTTGGGCACGACACTGATATTCACTGGTATTTACAACTTTTTCACAGGTGCAATATACGGCGTTCCAAGGCCAATCCAACCCATGAAATCTATTGCAGCTGTGGCTATATCAAATGGTTCAGATTTTGGCATTCCAGAAATCACGGCCGCAGGAATTTGTACAGGGGGAATTCTGTTGGCTTTGGGTGTCACAGGTTTGATGCAATTGGCTTACAAACTTATTCCTCTGCCTGTTGTTAGGGGAATCCAGCTCTCACAGGGTTGTCATTTGCAATGACTGCTGTTAAGTACATCAGAAAAGTTCAGGACTTTTCTAACTCAAAGGCTAAAGGGAATAGGCATTGGTTGGGTTTGGATGGTCTGGTTTTGGCTGTTGTATGTGTGGTTTTTTTTTATCATAATTGTTAATGGTGCAGGTGAGGAAAGTGCTGAAAGAGAAACTAATGGCAATGAAGAAGACGAAAGGCCGAAGAGGAGAAAGTTGCGGAGAATTGTAGGTTCACTTCCTTCTGCTTTTATTGTTGGCTGTGGTTTTGGCATTTATAAGAAGGCCTAAAATGGTCAAAGACATTATCTTTGGGGCATCTCCTATTGAGGTCGTGAAAATATCCAAACATGCACGGAAAGAAGGATTTATCAAGGGCACTATTCCTCAACTTCCTTTATCAATATTAAACTCTGTGATTGCTGTGTGCAAATTGTCATCTGATCATTTTCCAGGAAAGCAATTGTCTGCCACTTCAGTTTCTGTGACCGTAGGGCTAATGAACCACTTAATGGGATAATTTTTGGGATATCTAGCATTCCTCTGTGGCAATACCAACTTGGCCCTTTTTGTCAAGCCTCCTATCAGAGATATAGAATGTCTATGCAATTATGCACCATGATTGGGGAACTGAAATTATGAGAATCAAATTGAAAACATTCGCAATAAACAGACGGCTTTAAGAACTTTTATGATACTTGCTGTACTCCACTGCAGTTTGTGCAAACAAAAGTCAAGAACGTTGTGCAAACATATTGTGGTCCCTGCTAACAAGAAAAGATGTTAAGACTTAATATCGTGCAAGAGAATTCTAAATTCTTCCAATTGTTCAGCATTGAAAGCACTCGTACTGAAATTATCAGACGGATGCAAAAGTAGAACAACTGAGCCATATCACAATGGGGGAAGATGACACAATGTTATTAAACAAACAAAGAGGCTTTAGACGATGAAAAGAAAAAAGAAATACCAAACTGTTGCAGTTGATACATCTTCGATTCTCAGGCAGTTTCAGAACACCTCGAATTATCCCCTCGATTCTCTGATCTTCCTTTACTTTGTTCCCCATCCTTCTCATGAAATTTCAAACCTTTTGTCATCCGTTAAGATTCAACCAACTGAACATTATTTTCTTAAAACAAAATCTTTTAATAGTAATTAACAGGAAGCTGAGTTCGTTTGGTCAAGAATATGCTCAAAAGGAGAGTCGAAGTTTTCTTTTATGAGCAATCAAACCTTCACTATCCATTTAAATGAAACGGACAGAACTCTGTATTTCACCCTAGGGAGATGGTCAAGGTTAAGGAGAATTTTGTTTATGATTAAAACACAAATTCTCAAGATTCAACATTTCTTTTCTTTTCTGAGAAACCAAACAGGGAGAAGGAAGAAACAGACCTTGTACGGATAGAAACTACTGGTAGATTAGAGGGGAAAGCTAAACGGAGAAACCATAAGAATGTAAATTGCAACAGGAAATGAAGATGGACGGGGGCATGAACGTGGAGAATTGTGAGGATTGGATGATTCACAGAGAGACATCTGTATAAAACAAAATCGGTGATCAGAAACCAGCAAGAGAGAGAGAGAGAGAGAGTTGGAATCAGAGAGGAATTTGGCTGTAATAACGGTAGTATTATCGGTTTTATGCCGTTGCAATGACTTTCGCTATTTGAGCTGAACTAATATTTGAAGCCAAGCCTGAGGGGAGGGAACGGGCCATATCTCTCTCTCTCCGCTTTTAGCAACCGTACAATCTTTACGGTTAAATAAAACAAAAGCACGGTTTGGATTTGGTCGGAACCCGCTTTGGACCCGGCCCGACTTTCTGTTCCTCCGACGGTCATTTGAACCCATTTTCCAAGTATGTAAACTCTTCAAAATTCACATTTGCCCTACAATTGATTGCTTGTAACTTTAAATCTTCTCAAGGATTAGTTATTATTGTTTTTTAATTAATAAACTCTAATTTGTGTTATTATTGAACTATAAGCTTGAATTTTTTTTTCAATTATTGAAGAGTAACTTAATTAACATAATTTTTATTTTAAAATTAATAATAAAATCTGGAGATTAAGAGGGAGTTTAAATCACATGGTGCAATTTTATTGAATATGATTTTGTTACAACCATCGCATGCCAAGTATTCACTCCTATTAATCCTTGCATTATTTGTACACAGCACTGGGTCAGCGTGTAATTGGGTTTCCATTATGGAAGTGATTGTTCCCACTCAATTTGGAGGATTTTTCCACTGTTTGCCTGCGTGTTGTCACAACTCATAACTCTCATTCTTCGAACCCTAAAACCGTTGCGGTCAGGGGCTCCAGGTCCAGCAACAGGCCTCAAAACGAACAGATCATGTTAGCATCATATGGCAAGCAACAGCTCAATACAAACTACACTGATATACAGAGGATTGGACCACCAAAAAGCTTGCACTGCACCGTTATAGCATTTAGAAACCACAGTTTTCTACCTACTAAATAACCATAGTTTTTCCCAGACTTTACAGGAGGTAGCAAACAATACTAAAAACCTAAAGATTCTTCCTCCTACTTCCCACTTAGATAGGCCACAAGCCCCCCAAAAAAAAACAAGGCATCGGATCGATTCAAGAAGTCTACAATTACACTCCATACAAACATCTTCTAGCTAATCTACCGCTTGATCAGGTAAAATATGGACTAGAAAGTGGAAAAACATAAGGCAGAAAAATAAGATAACTTCGCCACTGAATCTCTATGAAAATTTATAAGAAATTACTTACAGCATTTTCTATCATCATTTTCAGATGTGCTATCCGGTTGGTACACATCTTGTAAATGCTCTAATAACATTCAATGAGATGATTGGTCAATTTGATGGCGTGTCGTATTATTTGGGCCAACGGCTACTATGACATTAAAGGTTAAGGGGGTCAGGAACAATAAAGAAAAGAGAAAAAGTAAAATCTGTACAAAGACTGGCAGCCAAAATTCCATACACCCCTCACCTCAACTGCAGGATATATACAACAGTTGCACTGAACTGAGTAAACCTGCTACTTGAACAAAAAGAAACTAGTGGGCAATAAAATTGTGAGGTTGCACACCATTACTGCCACGATATGGCAGGCCAAAATTTCTTCTCTCTCCCATTGACAAAGGAAAAACCCGATGTGCCCCGGCAAAAACAATGTCAAATGCATAGAAGACTTTTGGCAGGAGAACTGCATGATTAAGGGGCTGGCATCATCATTTCATTTCATCTGGTCATTCAACCCATCAGTATTTACGTCATCAAAAGAACCTTTAATTGCCTCAGCAATCATCAGAGCATTCACAGCCTTGTGAATTGCCAAATCAGCCCTATACAGCAACCTCTGAGCTTTTTCTTTCTTCAGCTTAGCCATGTTACGTGCATGCTGAGCCGCACCAGATGCATCACGCAACCTGAACTCATCAAGATCAGAACAATCCAACTGTTCAGGTCCATGACTCTGGAACTCATCTGAATAAAAATGTCGCTGGCTTGGCCACTCAGAATAGCCCATATTCCACCACCGAGTTCCATTTCTCTTGCCCGTCAGCCTTTGATTGTATGAAGCCACCATCTGTGTGTCATATGAAGACTCAAACATCCCAAATTTCTTTGACTTGCTCCTCTGAAGTTTCTGGTATTGATTTCTATCAAATCCATCATTACTCGTGGAGAAATAACCTATGCTGCCTGCATCACGTGGTGAAAACAACCTAGGTGAAAATACCCTAGGTGATGTCTGAGACCAAGGGGAATCTTCTAAATAATCATAGCTATGTCCTGGATATAAAACCTTTTCAACCCCTAAAGCAAACCCATTTAATCTCCTTCCTGGTGCACCAAACAAAACTACATTAAGAAAAAGTATAAAATCTAATGAAAAATTAAGTTGGTTAAATTTTAAAGTAGGAAAAAAAATTACCAAAAGGATGGAAAACATCATGATCTCCGATAATAGTATTGCTATTCCCAGAAACTGAGAATTTTCTGTGTGACCTTTGTTTTGAACCCTTGTTGGGCACTTCCAAGCCCCGTGGTTTCAAACAGAATGCAAACATGGGAGGCTTCTCAATGGGTGCAACCTTCCCATCAAATCCATTGGGGAGGGTAGAGTTAGTTTTAGACACAGCTAGCTCCCACTCTTTCACTTGTTGTTGATATATTTCCCATAATGGTGGCTGAACAAAACCCAAGTTAATTGTTTTAGACAACATCTATTTAGAATATAAACAAAAATTGAGTAAATAGCACACATATACAAAAAACAAACGATAACAAACAGAGTTTAATATAATTACATCTTTGATTAAAAAAAGAAAAGAGTATGACCACCAATCAACTCCATAAAAAATTAGCATTGAATTTTGCTCTAAACTTGCTGTAAAATAAGTGAAAACACAAAGTAATCGCATGACTGATAGTCCTTAACCCCACCCCACAATAAAAGAGAGAGAGAGAGAGATGCAAGTCCTTCCCATGGTCAAGTGATCAGATGTGACCATGACCTGCGCATGTATCATCATAAAATGATCATGCAGATAAAACAACACAACACAACCACAGGACCCAGTGGCACCTTTAGAATTTTTAAGTAGCAGGGCCAGCTTACTTAACACAATATAAATGACCAAGTATAAATGTTTTTGTCAGTCAAATATTGTGATGTAAATTTTGCAATATCGAGCTGCTTACTGCCACATCTTGCATAACAAGTTTAATCACAGCTCTCAGCATGTCCAAAGACTTCACCTGTTCACTCAAGTGCCCTTCATTCACCCAATCACATTCACATGGTAGGACACATATCACACCAAAGGAATGCCCACCATACCTTCCAAATCAAAGGGGCATCGCAATGCCTCGGACCATGATAATTCTGATATTTTTAGGTGTTCTTCAATGGTTTTCGTGGTTTTCGGTATTAAATCTATGAAAAATGGTCATATTCATAGAGATTAAATCAAAACAAACAATGATAAACAACAAAGAATAAATGTAAATGTTCTTCAAGCTGGGTATCAATTGAAAACATTGGCCATTATTTCAAATTAGAACGTAAACTGTTATTCAAATATTTCAAGCTACCTTATTAGCCTGGCAGTATCAAGATTATATTTTTTCAACTCCACAAATGTTACCAGTCTCCCATATATAATTCCGGGCATTGCATCAAGATTAAGGAGCTAGAACTTGTGAATTACTAAGTATCATTTGGCAGAATGTAAATTCCCCAAAGTTATCCAGTTTTCTCCCTTTTTATCCCTTCTGATTAAGCAGGAACAAAAGTATCCAGTTTGCACTATTCTACAATATTCACATCACTTTCAGTTTCATATTTCTCTGCTTGAATAAATTGCACTTCTTACTTCTAGAATGGGGAAAGGATAATTATTCAGACATCAAAATGACCCCAAAATGCATTCGAGGTTATGATATAAAAGATGACTCCCACAGAACCAAAGACGTCACAGGCAATCTCAAACAGTTTATATCATACAATGGCAAAACAATATGTAACCATTAACCTCAAAGAAATAAATCCTGAGAGATTAAAAAAATAATTAAATCCCAAGTTACCTGGAGATGTCTGATTAAAGGCATTCCCTTCTTCTGTCTCTTCTGCTGCCAATGCTCATAGATTGCTTTAATAGCTTCCATGGAACCAACACCAGTCATGAGCTCTTCTATTTCATCAGATGTGAATTGATCCCGCTGCTGAGAATATGCAGCCTTCTCAAACACATCCATTGTCTTCTCAAGCAGTTCCTCAGAAATATCCCTCAAGCCACAGTTGTCAGCTTCTGAAGAACAACAGATTTTCAAAATCCACAGCTCATCATCACTATCCATATCATATACGACATGTGACGGATCCAAAGCCATCTCAACATCAGTTTCAACCTGCCGAGAGTATTTAGAAGAACAGCGAGCAAATGCTACTTCTGTTCCATTGTCATCAGATTCATCTATCAAGCGAACGCCAGGGATGGGAATATTTTTAACTGAAGCAGCACGAACATTACGATTATAGCATTCTTCATGCATCTCCTTAAAGAGGGCCCACTGACTCCTATCCGGAAACTCTAATGTCCAATCCTTCCCTCCTTTCCACATCATTGCATGTGTATAACGATTTGTTGACCCAGGCTGCAGGAATTGATGTGCCTTATACGAATATCTTGTAGTCCCTGAAAGTTTTACTGCAAGCTTCCATTCAGTGTGATCAAAAAGCTCTAGAACAATCTGTGCCCCACATTCTCTCCAACCTTTGTCACCAAGTGTGACTAACACATTTGCCTCACAAGATAACAACTCCAACTTTGTTTTTGAACTTCTAGAAACATTAGACAATCTCTTCTCATTTGCCCTCCTAATTCTCGTGTGAGGAAGCCTTTTTGGGTGATTACTTCTATTCTTTGAACTATAATCAAAACCTCCACATGGCAAAGAATATGAGACCTGCGTACGTGGTTTCTTAGGTCCATTGCCAAAGTTATTGTGGACAATATCAGCTTTTCCATCAGACCATCCATGTGTGAGGTAGCCAATTGATGAAGAACTACTTCTATTCCGTTGGCCTGCACTTCTAGGGGCAGTAGGGTTTGGGCTTCGGATGATACCACCATTCATATTCCGATTCGAATCAGTAGGGCATTGAGCACTATAAAATTCCCTATCAACATGCTTGTCAAATTGGTTAAATGTTGGAATCTCAACACTCGTACCATTCAAGGGAGAATGATAAACTGTATCAGTCTTGTTGCAGTCATCTGAAGGCCTTGGTGACGAAACACATTGTTCTGACTTCACATCATTGCCTTGCCACTTCTGCAAAGGAACAATGGCCATACTTCCAATTTCTTCAGGGTCCTGAGAGTTGGAAGAAGGTCCAGCAATGGTCAAATCACCATTTCCATATTTCTGTGGGGACCTTATCCCATGTCCATTGCTGCAGTGAGAGCGACTAACTGCTTCTAACCTCGATTTAGCAACAGGCAAGCACCCATCGGAAGTAGCTCCCGTTGACATAGCCTTCACATGATTTTCACAAGTACTTTCTGACACATTATTTTCACGAGTGCCCTCTGAATTGCTGTTCAAGCAGTACTCCAAATTGCAACTGCCATCCGCCATCAAACAGTCAACAGAATCTGCATGCTCTGCTGAATCATGGCCCTGAAAGCTCGTACGAGCCACACTATGATCCATAAGCAGCTTAAGATGCAAACTGATAAAGAAAGTAGGTGCAGCAGTAAAAGAAAGTGCAAACGGAGGCAAATTTCTTCGCTTCTTGTCTAGATTAGATGAAAACTGACTGACTCTTACATGAATGGACTCCCTGGAGATACCCTGCCTAAACATCCTCTGCAAACCCTAATATGGAAAAGCTCATAGTGGTTAATTCCCATCATGAACCAAATACAACATTCTACATAGAGCAGAACTATAACACAAAAAGGAAAACTTCTAATTACCAACATTGCAAGGCAAAATTATTCCACATCAAAAATATGTTGTCTCAATATGTATATTTAAACCACCTAAAAGATGAATGTATAGGAATTAAACACAAAATAGCCAGAGGCTACAACCAAGCACAATCTTAAAGAATCAGCAGAAAGAAAATAATACAGGATAGATTCTTAAAAAATATGTAAAGGTAAAGATAATAACTTCTTCAAAAACAAATACACATGTAGAAAATAGAAAAGAAATACCTTGGTTGAGGAGTTATCCCAGCAAACAGAAGTTATGAATAACCCTCCATCTTGAAGCGCCTTAATGTTATCATAAGTGCAGTCAGACAGAGGTAATTGCCTAGTAAGCAGACACTGGCTTTTAAGCTTAAAGTCCATACAGAGCCATGTAGAATTCTTCACTTCAGCAAAGTTGTAGAATGTAAACACAAACTGCTTTCTGAGATTTTGCATGAAAGAAAATTTGAACTTGAGCGAAGTGACTGGCAACTGCAGATTAGCACAATTTCCCTGCTCATTAGGCTGATGAAATAGTGTCAGGACCAGGAAGACACAGGCTACAGCCTGCTTTAAGCAACCTTCAAACAAGAAATACCTTAAGCCAGCAACATTATCTACAAAAAGCATCTCCAAATGAACAGTTGGCCACACAGTCATCAGTGCACCATAATGAAGCAAAAATACAGCATGAAACAGCCAAAGATTCTCTGCTCCAAATGAGTAATTCAGGATTGAAGTTGCTGGGAAGCTTAACTTGATCCTCATCAGTCTTGAATCTATCAATGGAATAGTTAAACTAACTCCTTCATTACCAGAGGAACATAAAGCTCCATTAGAAACCTGCCTTTTCAGATATATATCATGTTCTTCAAAACCCCAAGGCCCATCAATAGAAGGGGCAAGCAAAGAAAAAGATGTTGGTGTGCTACTAGAAACATGATTGCCCGAAGACCTCAAACAGAGTGAGCTTCCTGTCTTTCGAAACCGCCTTCTGTAATAAACAATGGGAAGTTTTCTATCTTTGGAGCAACTGGAGCTCTCTGACACAGACTCCTCACCCCTTATATCACCAGTAAATTTGTCCAACAATTTGGGTTTACTGGAGAATTTGTTACTCTTAAAAGCCGCATCTAAACAACCATGGGCATGCTCAACTTCATCATTCGCAAATGGCAGCTCAAAAGTCGGTGATAGCTCAGACTTTTTGATCTTCTTGGTAGCAGGAAAAGGTGAAGATTTGACCCGTCGAGTAGATCGTGCCAGCCATGAGATGATGGGCTCTGAGTCCATGTAGCTACCCATATAGTTATCATCCTCAGTCAAGTTTTCTTTCTCCTTTTCTTTGATAGACTTCAAGCTTCCTTTTTCCTCTTCAAGAGACTTACCGCTTACCCTGGATCTCCTACGTCCAACCTTACCAGGAACTTCACTAGGGAGTAGCAGAAGTTTAAATCTCTCATTTTCTAGATTAATCCATTCCTCATCACGATCATCATATTTTACATGATGAAGCATCTTTTCTTTGTCATAATCATCCACCAGGCCATAATACCAACACTGGTCCAACGGCCAATAAACTTTGATTCTCCTGTTCAACACCCAATACCCATCCAAGTCTCCAGAGAAAATTTCATAATAATGGCGCCTTTTCCTAGAGTAGCCCCTCTCTTTTTGACGCGTCCTTGGACGTAAAGCTCTACCAGCAGCATCAAGCAGTGAAGATTCATGACTATCGAAATCCTGCTCAGAAGATAACAGAAAAGACAGCCCATTCGTAGATGAATTGGATTTTCCATTGGCTGAAAAAGCAGTACAACTAGGATCGAATCGTGAGGATAGCATCATAGCTGCATTCTCTTCTAGATTCTCCTCATCATCGAGCAAATTATTGCATACCTTAACAGAAGAATCCTTTAAGGGCTCAGCTTCCTTTGCAACACTTATTTTGGCTCGGGCAGAATCTTTCCTTTTACTGTTATTCCTCTTTGGCTTCTTTACAGATGAGTCACTGTAGTTTACCACTGAATAACACACACCCCCGTCTTCCTCCTGCAAACACTGAGCCAAACTCGAATTGCTAACTCTATATGGTTTCTTCAAAGAGGAGTCACCACTGTTTACAGCTGAACTACCACACCCACCTTCCCTCTTCAAATGCTGACTAGAATTCAACTCACTGTTTCTTTTTTCCTTCTTAAAAGAGGACTCACCATGGTTTATGACTAAATGATTGGCATGGTCACCCTCCTCCTTCAAATGCATGGACGAATTCAACTTATAGTTCCTCTTTTTCTTTAAATCACCAAAACCCTTCTTGCATTTGACCTTTGAAGACTCAACCTGTTCACCCAAATCCTTTGAAGTTTCAACCTGAGGATTCAAATCCTTTGGAGAGTTGTCCCTGGTGGTCAAATCATCACCAATTACCTTTGCTACCTGATCTACAATACTTGCTTTACTACAATAGTGTGCCGGAGACTTCAACACTTGGCTAACCTCAACCTTCTTTCTGCCAACAAAACCACGTTTACGCTTTGGGATTCTAATAACACCATCATCCAAACTAAACAAAATGCCATTAGAGCCACTACCACAATTATGATTCAAGCCCAATTTTGAGTCCTTCAAAACATGCGAACCTGAACTCGCAACACCATTATGCACCTCATCTACACCCCTTTTGCTATCATCAACAGTTTTAAGACTACTGATAGACACAGTTTTGCTATTCTTCTTTTTCTTCTTGCTCTTCTCACCATCACCATCCTCTTTACTAATTTTCCTCTTCACGACCTTTTTGTGTTCAGACTCCATTGAAGTCTTTGACTCGTATAGACTCTTAAGATCCAATGATCTCGATTTCTTAGGAATTTCCGCTCCATAGGAATTTCCTATTCTATTTTCCATGAACAATCTCTCAATCCAAACACCAAAACCGAAAAACCCCAATTTTCACATTCCATTGTACATTTTCAGATCTGTAACGTCAAAACCACACCAAAAATTACAACAATAACTTAAAAAAGTGGCTAAAATCACACTAACTAAACGATCAAACACTAAGTCTCGCATGAAACAATTATTTCATGAGCGAAATTACAATAATTAACGAAGCAACAGAAAATCATGCTCGTACCTGAATCAATCGACATAACATGAAACGTGGATTTCTCGAACCAATTGTGGAGTTCACGGGCTCTGTGTTAGGGTTCGAATCTGATGATTTTAATCGAAACCCTAGTAGATTTGTGGATTTTAGAAGTTAATTTGTTGTTAATTTTGAAAAGGAAAAAAAAATTACCGTGAGAGATGGACGAGAGCTAGGGTTTCTTTTGGTTTCTCGAGAGTAAGGTTTTAGATCGAAAATAACAAAAAATAAAATAAATAAATTCAGATATATAACGAAAATATGTGCAGGTTTTAGATCAAGCTACGTGGCAAGATATATAACATCTGATTTGAAAGGTGCGGTTGAGATTTTATTACGATGATACAAGAAGTAGTAGGAGTGATAAATGTAGATCGACAATTTCCGGTTAAACGAGGGGTATATGAACGGTTAGGATTCAGGTGTTGGACACGTGGAGGGCTATGACTTAATCTTGATGTGGGAGATTTGTGGTAGTTAGGCGGATTCGATTTTGCCTAAACAGTTTTTGACATATAAAATAAAGAGTTCTAATTTTAACTTCCTTTCCCGTACCACTAAACTGCCCCCATTTTTTAACAAAATAGCGAAAACACCATCAAGCGTTTAAGTTAGCAGGCGCCATAAGATAATTTCCAAGAGCAACGAGCTGCAACAGCTTGGGTAAAGGCACGCGCTTTGTTACGAAAACACGTGGATTTAGACGGCAAATATTCCAGCGACGTGAACTTCGAAGGGCGAGTGAACTGCGTTAGCGAATGAAGGCGGTAGTTGCTATTGGTAGTGGGGAAAAGCTTGTATCTGTATTTGGTGACGTGGTCAAAGGAGGAAAAAGCCAAAGGAACTGACATGTACACTCTTGCGTTTCAGAAATTGTTCTCGAAGGCTAACACGTGTGACTCCACGTTGCCATCAATTAACTCGGATAAAATATTGGGTGGGAGAATTTTATTGATTTTTATTATTTTAATATAATTAATATAATAAAATTAAATAATATAAATAATTTATTTATTATTTAATTAATATATTGTAAAAAAAAATATTTAATTTTTATTATTTAATATTAATAAATATATATTTTATTTTATTAATTAAATGATCGTATTATATTAATTATACTAATACAATAAATTTATTTTATTTTAAATTTTTTTATTAAAAATATTAATTATAATTAAATTTAATTATTAAATATTTTATATTATAAAAAAATTCAAAAGAAATTATAAACATGTCATAAATTTTGACACAAAATTAATAAAATTTATAAATTTATTTATTATAAAATAATATAATTATTAAATAATTTATATGATTAATAATTATATTAAGTTTTAATTTAAAAATTTTAATATATAAATTATGATAAAATTAATTATTTAAATAATTAATTATAACTAGATAATATTAAATGGGTAAAAGACGAATTGGTCCGAATTCCCACCCCCAGGGGAGAAATATGGTTAAACCACAAGCCCAGCGTTGAGTTGCCTTGCGTTGTGTGTGTGGGTTTTTTTTTGGGTTTTTCGAAGGCGGAAGTACCTCAGTACAGCTGTCAAATATTCCCCCCGCGGCTTCTTCACACTCTGTTTGACTTCTTCGAATTACCCCTCCGTCAAATACAACCTGTTTAGTATCAGAAATATTCGTCAATTTTCAGGTCAAAAGTCTACAGAAACATCAATAAAATTTCAAATTCTGCTAATATCAACAGCGATCTGTATCCAGATCTAGGACTTCATTGTATTTCTTTGCCCGATAACTCGATTTCGTGGCTGCAGAGTTCTAGATCTCGCATGATAACTCGATTTCGTAGCTGCAGAGTTCTAGATCTCGCATTTTGGCTTCTTCGATCATAAAATTACAGGTGAATTAAATTTCTGTTTTGTCATTTTATTTATATATTCACTGGTCGGTCGTTAAATCATTGGAATCATATGATGTAGGGTCCTCATTTGTTGACCAGTTTTTACATTTTCTAAGCAGCCAAACAGAAACGGGAAACTTGCGGGTTTTTGTGAAATTTTACGAGCTTAAGTAGAGATGTCGCTAAGAAGTTAAATAGTTTTGCACATTCAATAATAAATACTTGGAATCTGTTTTTTTATACTTCATTGGTATAATTTTCAGCGATTAAAAGCTAAGCAGCAGTGACTTTTGGCGTTTTTGGTGGTTTATGTATCGTAGATTTAGAATTTGAAGGTCGAGTGTAAGAAATGCCGGTGAAAGCAGCACAAACGTCGTTCCGGGATAGGACGCAGGAGTTTCAGAGTGTTGCAGAGCGACTAAGGAAGCCACTAGTACCGGGGTCTGGACCTAATGGGCCGAGTAGTAGTTCCAAATCAGATGAACAGAGATCTGCTGCGGCACTTCAGTCAGAGTTCAATCGGAGGGCTTCTAAGATAGGCCTTGGGATATACCAGACATCGCAGAAGCTGGCAAAGCTAGCAAAATGTTAGTATTGGTACTTAATTACTTTTGTATGAGCGTGATTTAGAATGCTGATGTTGATTATTCACATACATTATGGACAGAGGTTTAAATTATATATAATTAGGATGTCTTGATTCAATAATTCATTTATGATATATTCATGAGCATGCAAGGCCTTAAGTTCTTTAAATACAGTGAGGCAGTCTGCTTATGGCAGTGAAAAGTTTCCTAGATTTATGGTAGTTGTTCTGTGGACAGTGCTCGTAGCTTGGCCCTTTTAACAGTTTATTGGTATTGGGATTATGAGCTTATTTGATTGTCTTGGTAGGAGGAGTTGTTGCCGCTTTCATTGTAAGCATTTGTGGATGTGGCAGTAGTACGGAACATATAATGAATATTTTGATTTACACTTAAATTTCTAACCGCAAATAATAGAAGTTTTAATTTGGCTGCCAAAACTGTATCACAGCTGTTTTAGAGTAAAGAATTTTTAGTTTGCGCAGGTTTTGTTGGAAACAGTACATTTCATGACAGTAAAAGTATTGGAATCATCCTTCTCGGTTGCCTGGACTTAGCCTAAAATGCGCATTGTATATTACTCATCATTAGTCTGGATTACTGTTTATTCATTTAACGCAATTACCACTTTGGTGATGCTAATGTCAAGTGTTTTACGTTTGTTCCATACTATTGGTGCATAAAGTAAAGCAATCAGAAAATTTCCTTGATGTGATCCAGTGGCAAAGAGGACTTCAGTATTTGATGACCCCACCACGGAAATACAAGAGCTGACAGCTGTTATCAAGCAGGATGTTACTGCACTGAACTCGGCAGTGGTAGACCTTCAACTCCTCAGCAACTCCAGAAATGATGGTGGTATCTCCAGTGATACTGCTAGTCATTCAACTACAGTTGTGGATGACTTGAAGAATCGCTTGATGAGTACAATGAAAGAGTTTAAAGAAGTCCTTACCATGCGAACAGATGTAAGGACTGATGTTACTGATTATCATATTGTTTGGTGCTGTTTCCTAACCATAGCTTAAAAAATCTTTGGTTTCCAGGTTAACTCTCTGAAGGTAATGTTATGTTATTGGCTTTGTGCAGAATTTGAAGGTTCATGAGAACAGAAGACAATTGTTTTCTTCCTCTGCATCTAAGGATTCTACAAATCCTTTTGTTCGTCAGCGTCCCTTGGCCATGAGATCGGCTGCTAGTTCATCAAACTCCCCTCCTCCATGGGCTAATGGTTCATCATCCTCATCTCAGTTGTTTCCCAGGTAATAGTTTGTTCAGTCGTTTGATTTATGGCTGTGCCACCCAAATGTTATAGCATGTGTAATTGATGGAACACAATATAAAATTTTGAAGTCTTGAAAAACCTCATTCTTACCATCTGAAGGTTGTAATTAAACATTTCAAACCTAATCGTAACTTCCATTGAAGATCTTTTAAAATTTTTTTGGAAACTTTGAAGTTGATGTAACTGTAGAAAATTTTGTTTCAAATTAAATGGCTGTAAAAGTTTCTCTAAAATTCACTGCATTCTGTCATAACCAGTTCTGTCACTTCTTATATTGAACTGGTTATGTTTCCTTTTACACGAAGTCTTGTGCTCAGGGGCTCTCCTTGCTAGAATTAACTATTCTGACTACCTTGTTTTGGATCTTGCCATTTGCAGTTTCTGTAATTGCAAAGCTTTCCTTGGACTTGTTGGTTACCACTAACTTAATTGCAACTTCTAACCTCATTCCTGGTTTTAAATTTTACAGTAAGCAGGTTGATGGTGAGAATCAGCCACTATTACAGCAGCAACAGAACCATCAACAACAACAGCAGTTGGTCCCTTTGCAAGACAGTTACATGCAGAGTAGAGCTGAGGCTCTACAGAATGTAGAGTCTACCATCCATGAGCTAGGCAACATTTTCAACCAGCTGGCAACCCTGGTCTCTCAGCAAGGAGAGATTGCTATCAGGTATTATTTTTTGTTCCATTGAAAACTCTCTTGCTCTTTGTACACTCTGTGCTATTTAACATCCTGTACAGATTATAGTTATGATAAATAGCATTATGTTGTATTTATATTATGCACACAGCATATGTCATGATTATTTGGTAATCAATTACTAAGTTGTAGTATATACAGTTGTTATCAGGATTGTCAAAGCAAATATTCTGACTTGTGATTGCTACCAATTGATTAATTTAATAGGGTTGAGAAAGCTTGGCAAAACCTTCTGAAAAGATATGCTTGTGATGGAATAGGGACGAAGTCAATAAGGTCATCAGATAAATTTTGTTATGTCAAAAATTTTTGTGGAATATAATAAGTAAGGTAGCATTTAGATGTGGTCGGCTGTATTATTTTAAAATTCATGGGATCTTGTATTATCTTTAATAATTTTGCCTACCAGAATGCCCAAATGTTTCCACTGTGGTAACAACAATTTAAGTGAACAACCTATGCTGCCTTGCAATCATTCAAAGGAATGCTAGTTTGATGCAAGACAGCTGCATGCATATGCTTTTAAAGTGGGAAGTGTAGATAACTTTTTGCAATTGACGGAATTTATGTTGTAGGATTGATGAGAACATGGATGATGCCTTGGCAAATGTGGAGGGGGCACAGGGTGCTTTGCTCAAATACCTCAACAGTATATCATCAAATAGGTGGCTAATGATCAAGATATTCTTTGTATTGATTTTTTTCCTCATGATTTTCCTATTCTTTGTGGCATAGTAAATGCAGAGAAACAATTTATTTAAAGGAAGAAATTATAGTTTTCATTTTCACTTCTGATGAGCCTTTGCTATTGTTTACTTGCACTTTCTTTTTCCGGTTTAAGCAATGGTGTGTTCATGGAGAGGTATGATTACTGCTCGGCTTGCTTTGCTTTTCTTATATGTAATACGTATGGATAAATGTTTCAAATGTACATGGAGTTGAAAACTGCTAGAGCCGCATAAACTTTTCCATTGTCCTCAGAACATGTCAGATACTATGGTTCATTCTTACATTACTGTCCTGAGAGACTTGTTTTTATCTCGCCTTCGCTTCTCTTTTATCCCCAGATCATGTTGTATCTAGAGTTCCTCCTGACGATCTGATTTTTCCTTGTATACTTCATTCACATCTACTAATTTTCTTAGTTGGAATGAATTATTGGTATAAATTTTGGAGCTCATGGTGTGATCCGATTGCTTGTTTTTGGTGTTGCATAATCAAGTTTGTGATATCTAAGCGATTTTTATATTTAGAATTTGATAACACACTCAAGACATAACCTTAAGTCCTGAGCCATAATGGCGTAGGATCCTCAGTTGTGAACGAAGAATATTATTTGAGAAGTGATAACAGCTGAGAAACGTCGGTGAAATTATAATTAATAAATGTGTATTGGTGTGTCTTGAAGGAACGAATTCAATTAAGCGTTCACAAGTAAAAGCTATTGCTTATCATATAACTCTATTCTATTTATTAATCCTACGACGCGTCATCGATACCCTACCAAACGATGAGGCACACGGTGTCATTATCCGTCGCACACGGTCAAAATAATTGGGATAGAGGCGTGAAAACGACGACCAACTAACCGTCGTACATGCCAAGTGTGTCAGTCCGAACACCAAAACGGCACCGTTTCCCTTTAAAAATATCGGCTCCAAATCCAAATACCGACATTTTACAGGCGCTACTTCGTAGAAAGCCCAACTGCATAAATACCACTCTTTCGTGTGACTCGTTATCTCTCTACAGGAAGCCCTACCTTCATTTCACAGCAACTTTCACCGCTGCAAACGTCAATCGTTAAACTCCTCTCTCTCATTCTATCCTAACCCTAGTTACGTCCCTCTAAAAACTCTTCCCTCTTCCACTCTTTTTCTTTCGATTCTCTCCTCTTTGTGTTAATTTCTCTCTCCATACAATCTCGCTACCTCCTTGTAACCCTAGTTTTTGCCATCACTACCCTCTCTTCGCATTTGGTACAAGGCTTACTAACAATCGCTATCTGTCTTTGGAACCCTAATTATCGAATTCCGGATAAATCTTGTAGTTTTGATTTGTTTTAAATTTTGGTTTCGGTTGAAAATTTTGGTTTGGGTTTTTGTTTTTTTTTGGGGTTGGTTAACATCGTAATTTGCCGACATCCAAATTTGAACGTTTCGGACAACTTTTCATTCCAGTCCTCCAAATTTTAACAATTCGTAAATTGCGCCCTCCCACTCTGGACTTTCTTGTTATTTGCATCCCAGTTGCTGATCTAGGCAAATTACAGGGAAAAGAAGATGGCCGGTGGTGGCAGGAGAGACGAGGGATCGATGGTGATCAACAACACGAACGTCTTTGCCGCGCTGGAGACTCTAAGGAAGAAAAAGAAGTCCGATAAAGAGCGCGGATCTTCAAAAAGCAACGTAAGAGGGTCTTCTAAATCGCAGCAGCAGCAGAGCAAAGCGCCCGAGGAGCCACAGGTGTTCTGGGCCCCTTCCCCATTAAAAGTTCAGTCGTGGGCTGATGTTGATGATGATGACGATTATTACGCCACCACGGATCCTCCCCGGACCGTTTGGGGATCTTCTGAGTTCCCAGAGAGTCAAGAGGAGAAGCCGACCAATGTTGAGGTGAGATACTGAGTCGTATAATTCTTATATATATGTATGCGCATGCGTAGGACTACGTGTATAATTATGTATAAATAGGTTGAGCCGGTTGACAATTTGAAATCTAGTTTTAGATACTGGGATAATAAATAGAATTTTGGGATACACAATCTCATTTGTGGCAAAGTTTTTTTCTTTTCAAATGAAAATTAGCAAAGATTTTGAACTAGTTTCTAAGATTGTACCCAGTAGCCTTTTCTGAAAACTCCAATAGATTTTTTTTGTGTCCATTGTTTCTTAATAGAAATTATAATCGGGGGACGATTTGTTTGTTTCTGATAGAAACGGAAGGGGAGCAAATTGTGTGGATCTGCTTGAGTTATACAACAATATCTCGTGACAGGGATTATTTGATAGATTGTAATAATTGTTTTTCTTGTTCTCTTTGTACTTTCTTTATGTTTTGGTATCTCTATATCATATGTGATTGTGATGTAAATTTTTATCTTCACAAGCGTTGAGCCTCCATGTCACGATTGATGTGGGGAGGAGTTGTGGGAGATGAGGATGGTGCTTGTCATGATGTACACATTGTGATGGATGACGTTAATTATGATGGTAATTATATTTGATTAATATTGAATATGTATACGGCCAGTTCTATGATAATAGATATCTCACTAGCAAATTTAATTGACTTTTGTATATAGTAGGAAAATATGGAATGGAATCAGCTGACAACATTGTTAAAGTTTCTAATTCTGTTTGTATTTGTAACTAAATTGGATTATTTTTTTCGCAAGCGATGAGACTCTTTCTTGTACATATGTTTTAGGGTGTCAGTGATACATATCTTACCACTTTGTGTAGAAGTGATTTTGTGCTCGTTGCCATTTGGGATGTGTACTGTGTTAAGATTTTAAATAATCCAGAAGTTCTTTGGGAGCTGTAAAGAATGGTTTTATGGGAATTCTAGAAATTGTCATGGGATTGTTGAACTATAGTTTGGCTGGATATTTCAAATTTATTTTGGTTTTTGCATTGGTCAAGAAAAGAGCTGGATGATAAAGAGAGTTGGTCTTTAAGTGAGCAGATGGCATTTGTGTGATTGAATGTTGCCCCTACATTTTTCCATTTCCTATTGTTTTTATACCAGTATTTTTCGATACTTATGCTCAATGATTGCATACTTTCATGTGTAGTAGCTTGCTATAGCAGTTTGAATGCCGTACAAAAGAATTCGATACTTGTTGACATCATTTTCACTTTGGGATTACAGGAAAGTGGAAGTGAAGAAGATATCCTAGATGAAGGTGATGATGATATAGAGGAAGAACATGATCATGAACCTGAGGTTCCAGTGCACCATGAGCCAGTGGTGAAGCCACCTGAAGTTTCTGTGGTACTGAAGGAGGCAGAAAGGCAACTCTCAAAAAAGGAGAAGAAAAAAAAGGAACTGGCAGAGCTTGAGGCTCTTCTAGCTGATTTTGGAGTTGCCCCCAAAAGCAATGGCCAAAATGAATCATGTGGTAATTTGGACCAGTTATCTGCTTTAAATGGTTTATTTAGCTTATAATGTTTAAATTAAGTGTTATGACATTGCTATCCATCCATGGCAGATGAAGTAGTTCTTGCCATCAGGTGCTATCAGTAAATTTTCGGCACCCAGTTCTAAAAATATCCATTCCTTAACCTTTCCTGGGAAATAGGAATCCATCCCAATAAAATATCTCTCATGAACTCAAATTGTCTCTTTTTTGGTCAGTCACTCATCTTTCTTTTCCATACAAAAACATACATGCGCATGCTCTGAAGCTCACATGTGCAACAAGCAATCTTTCATGAAGCACAGCCACTCTGATCAACTGCTATAATCCCTTTTTTTTTGCCAAAATTTCCTGTTTAATGATTTTATCAATCAACAATTACTTATCTAGTTATGTTACTTAAAATAATTATTTTGACTTGCAGAAGACAAGAAAGAAGGGGAGCCCAATGGAGAGGAAGAGAAGAAGGAAAATGCACCTGGAGAATCCAAAAGTGCCAAGAAGAAGAAAAAGAAGGATAAATCTTTGAAGGATGTGAAACAAACCCAGGTTCAGCCTAATAATTTGGATGCTGCTAATGAGCCAGATAAAGCTGCTGCTACTGAACAGATAGAGGATGATGCATCTACTGTTGTAAAAGAGCGGCTAAAGAAGATGGCATCTTTGAAGAAGAAGAAGTCTAGTAAAGAGATGGATGCTGCTGCAAAAGCAGCTGCTCAAGAGGCAGCTGCAAGAAGTGCAAAACTTGCTGCAGCAAAGAAAAAAGAGAAGAACCATTATAACCAGCAGCCACTGCGGTAAATGCCTCTTGTCTTTGAGCAGATATATGAACACTTATTTCTTGTTGTTCATATATATGACCCTGCAAAATAAACAGTGACTGTTGGCTATGGTTTTGTAAGGGATGACATTTTAGTTGTATTGCCGTGGAAGAAAGAAAGATCTGTGTTGGCCTTTTGGGTTTTATTGTTTTGCTGTTATCTTTGGACACATTGTTCTGGCAGTTTTGTTTGTGAAAATTTTTACTTGGACAATACTTTGTTCATAAACTGTACTGCTCTCAAAACGCACATATTTTCTGATATCTTATTACCGATGGATTCTTGTGGACAGACGGTCAAGATGTGTGAATTATGGTGATTTTGTTTTGAATTAGTTGCACAAGCTTTTGTTTGGAAGAGTGCTTGCTTGTCTGCCTCGAGCTGGGAAGCAAACCTAAGCTTCTCTTTTGGTATAGATTATCGATCTACTTCACTTGTCATACCTCTTTTTTATTTAAAGATGATGCATATATTTAACTCTTAATGCTTCCATAAACAAATTAACACTTAAATCCAGTGCATGCTAAAAGTTGGTTTTGTTGATTTTCTCATGTGTATAGTAGGAATGTCAAAATACCTGTGGACAAAGCTCATCCATTTCTGAGCAAAGAATGACATGATGTCTACTTCTAACTTTACACTTTTTTGAACTCTTAAAACTATTGCTTCTCTTTTGTCCCTGTTTCTTCGAGTTCCTTGAATAAATAAATAATTTGAGATGTTACATTTGAAGCAATAAACAATGACAAAAAGAAACGTATTCACAGATGATGGCAAATTGCTCAGTCCTGTGATGTTGCGGAGTACTCGAAAAGGAGGCGTTTGGAAGGAGCAGACTGTAGGAGCACCCTTAGGCGGCTTGTAAGCTGGTAGATCAATGTCCATTGCATAGCCATTTCCGAATCTTTCATCTGCCTAACAATGGAGGCCTAAAAAAGACAAAATATGGGTATGTTAGATGATATGAAAGGCTAAAATTTCCAAAGTCTACATGTTTCCAAAATGAAGTGTGTGAGGCTCTTTCCCTTGCTTCATTGTTTACTTTTTTTATTTTCACTAGACCAATTTATTTTCCAGAATGTAAAGCTCTTTAGATTTTAGAAAGAAGGATATCGATGAAATCAAAGAATGATAAAAGGATATTCAGATGACCTGAAGACGTCTCCCAAGCTGGACTTCAACTTCAGTACCAAATGAGATATTACTTGCAAGGGATTTGAGGGGATCAACAGTCGGATCAACAGAGAGCAAACTAGGTATTTGTGGGGCATACACCAGCCTCCACCTTGCCTGACCAAACTCTCCCTTCCCTTCTATTCTTGGCATCAGTGTTTCAAGTGTTGCTGTGGCAAGCTTTTTGAATGCAAGTTGGCCATCGCCTTCTAATATGGATTCTGCCAATTGGCTCTCAAAGACTCTAGCAGCCTGTGTGCAAAGGAAAAGAAGATAACATCAACTAGCTCAAAGTAACAGGATATACATCTTCATCTGAATCTTGCAATTGCAATGAAGACTACAACTATGTTATAGATTCAAGAGACTGCTGAACAAAATTTGGAAAGAAGTCTACCAGTCCAAGACATGCACTAGAATTGACAGATCACCACAAGATTAGACTACTTATAAAGGAATAACACATCCATCCCAGCCAAAAGTACCCTTCAATGTACTGATATTGTTATTTGGCTTAATGTACTGATATTGTTATTTGACAAGCCAAAGTTGTCTACACTTGAATAACTTTATCTACGGGCCGTGAAAATTCACATCCAGCCAGAGTCTGCATGCCAGATATTAAAGAACCTCATTGTGACTCTGAAGTGGTCTTCTATATCATTGGTAACCTACCATATTAGTCTTGAAGTATTGTTTACCAGAGAGCATGCTTTGACCTTTCATTTGCTATGCCTACTATCAGTCATCAGCTTATAGCTCTTTTAATATGCAAAAGGGAAAAAGATAAAATGTTCATGTGAATGCTTCAAATGAATGCCAAACTGGAACATAAAATAAATAGATAATGGTGCATTAAATTATTGTGAGGGGCACAACCCAATTACATAATATACATGATGGTCTGTTTTGTGATTTGGAAACCTTAAATGTTACTCCTAATTTGTCACCATCCCAGCAAATATGCAACATGGCAACAAAATAAAGTGGAGAAAAGTTCCATTGCATAAGTTACAAACTGAATCCATCATATCAGGCACAACAGAAGAACTTGACCAGAATATTCAATGTTATATACCTCAGTAGGCGAAAGGACATCCTGTTCTACAGAACGTGTTGATGTAACTACAATCTTGTCCTGCCAGTTGCTTGCTCGACTTTGAATCCTGAATTGCCATTCTGATCCAACCAAAACTAAGTCTAGCATTGGGTCCAGTCCATGCTCAGACTCAAATTTGGCTATATTTAGATGCTCTCGTTTAAGTCTAACCTGAAATCAAAAAAGGTATTATCAGCAAATTCAATAAGAACCACAGGCCACCTACAGGAAACAAAGAGAACAATCACTGCATCAAAAAGACTTAATTACTGTAGTCATAGAAAGTGAAAGGAAACAGAAAAGAACAAGGAAAAGGAAATAAACTCACTTGCGTAGCAACGAGATTCACATCACCATTCTCAAATGTTAGAATGCCTTTAGGCTTTATCCACTTAGGATGTGCAGGACCATTTATCTCAAGCTCTCCACTAACAGCAAAATTAAGAATCAAAGGATAAACTATCCTAAGTTCTGGTCCTAAAACAAACTTCAAATCACTTAGGCGGATATCTACATTAGGTTTTATATTCACTTGCTCCATCTCCTTTTCAACTTCAGCTGATTTATCTGCACACAAGGAAAAATATAAAAAATGAGAATAGGAGTTAACTTTTATATTTTTGAACTGATTTTTCATTTAGGAATTTCATATAAATGCTAGACTCTGTGTAAAAATACAAAACCAGATAAAGGAAGTCCTTCAAAATATTTTTCAACTAGTTGTGAAGCTTAAGAAAGAAGTATGACATAATTCTAATAGCAAATGGGTGATAAAATGGGGCTTGATATTTGACTGCTTCAAGTTTGGTGCATTTACGAAAGAAAAAAAATAATAACAACGGTTCTCACGAAAGCATATTCAACCCCCTCTAAGAAAAGAAACATTTCAAGAACTTCTACCAAAAAGTTCAAAACTTTGACTTTTATTAGAATGTTTACTAGCAGATTATGGAAGGGAAAAAATCATGGTGAATATGAAAAGTATACCAGATGGCCGAGGGAATTTGGTCCTTGAAGCAGTGGGTTCTGAGCTAAGAAACCGTGAAACGTACCGAGAAGCAACTGCTCGATTGATACCACCACCTGGAAGCCTCGACTGATTTGGCTCCAATCTATTGAAAGGCACAGTTCCACTACCCTTGTCATGTGGTAGATATGCTTCTCCGTGGCTCAATTTGATATTCCCCGAAATGTTTGGTTGCAAAATAGAACCAGTTATTTGCATCTGAGTATCGACCTGACCACTGATTTCGGCCAGACACTAGGTTATGCTTGATATGTAAAAATATCAAGAAGATGAAGCAATTATGATGACTAACAGAAAGATTATCAATTATGAGCATTGGAAAATTAGGATCCATTTGGTACTGCTGTGCTGTGGCTTTCAAGCAATAGCTACTGTGAAATAAAATCACTAGCTGTCAAATACTAGTCTGTGGGTGGGTGGTAAATATTAATTATCAAACACTTTAATTGTAGTGCTTTCAGGGCACAAAAGCAGCTCAGAAATCCCAAACCAGCCTTAATTAACAGTGTAAAGATGTCTTTTAATCTTCTTTCCAGGAAATAGTGAGTAGAACAGAAAGAACCAATGTGCATTCAGAAGAACTCAATTATCAAAGAAAGAGTATCAGTGGATGCACTGAGCAAAGATACCTAATACTAGATGCAAATTAATGATTCCAAAGAGCAAGAATAGAAGTTTGTTAAAGATCCTGAGTGTTAGAAATTAAGGCACCTTAGTATATTCTTTGCCCGTACTTCCAGAACTTCACACTTTAAGTCAATTTTATCGGCGAGCGATGCTTCATTAGTTCTCAGGGGCAGATTCCCTTTTATGAACAGCTTGCCCTTTCTGCTTACCCTGCTTTCCAGTGAAGTGATGCATAACCTATTTGATTTCACATGCACAGTGCCACCAAAATTTGTGAATGGTTTCCGGAGTACTGGTGAAGATATAGATGCCCTATGGAATGTTGCAGATCCATCAAGGACAGGTTGCTCAACTGTACCTCTGACCTATTTATTAGAACACAAATCCTAGAAAGTGATTTTCAATTCTTTTTAGGTCAAAATTGTAGAATTAACAATTACTGCAAGCATAGTTTACAAATTAGCATGTAAAGAACCTATCTTACCGACCTGAAGCATAACATCAGCATTGCCGTGAAGCCACTTGGCATGAGGAGATAAAGCTGTTAACAGCATCATGCCTCCATCCTTTATATCAGCATCAACTCTTACTTCTCCTACATCTAAGATATTCCAATTTAAACCTCTGAGGCTTTCTGCTAATTGAGTATCCCAACGATCTTCATTTCTATCTCTAAGGATTTTCATCTCCCGTGCTTCATCGGCAGACCCTCTGCCCCTTTCGTTCGCCCAACCAGGGAACCAAGCTGCTCCACTTTTGTCTGTTTCTGTATCTTCTTCTTCTGACGTATTATTTTGGGCCAACATAACAGGAATACTTCCTTGTATATGCACATGGCCATTTTGGATGATTGGTGCAAATTTTGCATTGAACAAAAAACGACTGGTTGAGGTTAAGGAAGCAACTATTTCAGCTCGTCCAAGATCAATGCCACCGATGGTACCATCCAGAAGCCTTACTTGAACATCACACTCAGGTTTTGCAAGATTTCCTCTTAGATCTCCTTCCATGTGCAATATACCCCTAATTGGTGCTAATAATTGCCGCAAAGAATGAATGGCATCAGTAGCTGATGATTCAATAACCTGAACAACAGTAGGGACTAAACTAACAGGAAAATTTAGAACAGCAAAATGAAGATTGGTTTTTGGCCCCAGCAATGTCCCATCAGCATGGACTGTAGCATTATCTTTTTGGATAAAAATTTTCTCAAGGCGTAGACCATCATCATTGCTGTATGCACCAACTGCCAGAACACGCTGAGTTCTGTAGGTACCCCACTCCCAGTCCTCCCCATGAAAGTCAAATTCTGCCTGACAATATATACAAAAAGGAAAAAAAGAAATTTTTTAGGGGCAAACTCTACATAGGGAAGAAAATTCATGAAAGATTACTGGCAGTGATAATGAATAAATAATTCTTCTTCCCCACTAATTCAAATAGTTATAAAACCTACTTTCCTTATATAATTCTTCTTCCCCACTAATTCAAATAGTTATAAAACCTACTTTGCTTATAAGTGGAGCTGAAATGGCAAGAAAAGAAATAAGAATAACAAAAAATTAAAATAAAATCCCAAAGAATAAAAAAAAATTCCTAAAGATTAGCAGCTAGGCGTGAGAAAACAATGACCACTTAAAATCTAATCTCTTGATAATGACAATAAATACCATTGTGTCCCCATTGCCTCCACCACTTGCATCAAGAGAGCCATGCCAGCGGCCTTTAAGCTCAGCTAAACCTGGAAGACTCAAGTCTTCAAGAATAACTTCATTTGATGAAGTATAATGCTTCCTTACAACCTGAAAGTTAAATCATAGAAACACAAAAAAATGAGGTCATTTGTCCTCTCTGCAGTTCACATTATAATAAACATGAAAATGCATCTCATTTCAGTCCCATCAGTATCAAGCAAAGGCATTAACTACTTCAGCTTTTGACTTGGAAACAAAAATGAAGTCGTTTGCCAAGTTAGTACCTCAAGCAAGTCTTGAAGGTTTTCAGCATCTAAACCCACCGACTGCAAACTTTGAATGAAAAGGTCCTGAGATAAGTAAATTGAACACAGCACAATCAGAGACTTTTAATTAAAAGACTAAACTCTGCATATATGTCAGTAGAAGACATCAAATAACTGTAAATACACTGATGACACAGGAAAAATTCCTCTTCTTGCTTCTACTTTTTTTAATTGTCTCATCCCTCAAACAAAAACTTTATTGTCCTGTCCCTAGTTGTACCACATCATCATCATTGTTCATAAAAATTCCCCATGTTTAAGTACAATGCCACCTTTGATCTAGAGCGAACAGCAGGATCTGTACTTCGAGAAAGGAGTCTGGCAAGCGGAAGCATCTCAGCAACCTCAGCTCGAGGAACTTCAAGTCGCATTCTCCACCTTCCCATTGAAGATATGACACTACCCAAATGTCCAGTCATTGCCCTCTTGAACAAACCACCCCTATCCTTTTGGGAAAGGTTTCGATCACGTGTTCCAGGTAACACATATTCACCTTGAAGCTCATAACGGCTATTGATTTGTTCCAAAACAGTTTTTTCAACAGTGATCTAAATGCATACAACACAGTAACATCAGCCATGCCATTCACAAGGTCAGATTGTACAAAATTACAAAACACATAAATGCATAATAAAGCTCATGCATATTCCATGATTAACTTCGTAGGCAATATATGGCTATTACTTTGTTCAGCAACTGTTAGCCACAAGGGAGGAAAATAATAATGCTTGGAGCATCACTGGATAAGAATATTAAAGTTGACATCACATCATTAATGAAACATAATGAAAAACAATATTTTAGTCATTAAAGTTTGCAAATAAGTAAAAATAAATCAATTCAACAATCTTTCAGCAACAAAATCCAAACGATGGCTGGAAACAAATAGTAGAGAGAGGACAAAAGGTTGGTTTCTAGAATTCAACAATAGAAAATTACAGAGACTATCTTACCTCAGCAAAAGAATGAGAAAATAAAAAAATGAAAAAGATTATGGCTTTGCATGCATGTTTAAGAAATCTATGTAGAAAAAGCCGCTTCAACCAAAAGATCAAATTTAATGTATGCAATGGAAGGTATCACCAGGGTACCATACAATTCAACACTGAACAATGGTGATGCTTGAAAGTTGCAAGTAGTAACAAGTTAGAAGCATAAAAGGTATTTGAACATAGGATCGACTTCTTATTTTGACATTGATTATTTGTCTCACAAGATCTCCAACCAAGTTTATAGCAGAAAGTTCAGTTTTGGCACTCACAACATCTCCACTCCATCTGACAGCCACATCCAGGGCTTCACCAAGCAAACCACTGAATTTGGGCCGAAGTACAGATAACAGCCCATGACCCCTTCTTTTCAGCAGATTAAGTTGAATCTCTGCCTGATAGCAAACAAAAAGATGATGCCTGAGCAAATTTTAAGTTAAGACCATTATAGATGATAGACTAGCATATATTTTAATCATCAATATGAAACCTAGAGACCAATATGTAAGGAAGGAAACAAACATTAGGTCATCATTTCCAGAAAATTCAGGCTTACAAAGGAGAAAATCACAGAGTAGGAAAGAAAAAAGAAGATAGTTGATCCAAGCAGGCTGGCTAACCTTCTGTACGGTTCCTCGAAGGGAAGCCAACTCCAATTCATCGAGTGGCAAATGCCGTACCTGAACCAGCATACAATGCATGCAAGTTAAACTACCTACATTTTCAAGATCTTTTCATCTTAAGGATAAGAATTCCGTAAACTGCCAATAGACCAAAAAAAAATGAATTTGCTCCAAGGTAACAGAAAAAGATCTCAGGATTTCAAGATACCTCCAAGGTAATAGAATGTAATGGTCGAAAACAGATGTTAGCTTTCAATTGCCCCTTCTGCAAGGAAAAAGACAACAATTTCCCGCTCTGTGAGTTCTCTTCACTGCTTGGCTGTAATGGCCCAACAAGCTCTAGTGCTAGACTTTCATCTGGTCTACCTATCGCATCCAACTGCACAGCCAAAAATGAGCAACGATTTCAGAACTCAGCAAGTATTTGCCAAAAAAAAAGAGGCATTAATGGGATATGTCCACACCCTCAGCCTTCATAATTGCATACCTATATTAATTATTGCACAAGCTAACACATCAATCTCAATGGAACCAGCATACATCAAATTGTACATGATGTATTTGTACAGGCAGAGATTTATATATCTCGAACTTATGAGACACACTACTCTCGCACAGAAACACAAATAACTTTTCAAGAAAGGAACCCTTCAGGGTTTGCTATAATTGCAATTGCATGACAACACAATATCTGAGAATTTACGATGTTAACAGGGACAGAGGAGTGTAAGCAGTTGATAAAATTTCAGCCAATAGAATTATAAAGAAATAATTCTTCAAAAAAAAATTCCCAACTTTTTTTGATATGAGAATAAACGTAACTTCCCAAAAGATGTTAATAGTTCTTAAAATGAGTTAGTAATTCACAAAGGAAATGTTTGGGAATATTCTTGACTCTATTGTCAAAAGTAGAAGACTTAAAACAGAGTGAAAAGAGAGCTCATCAGAAATTGCAAATTGGGGAAACCCAGAAACTACCAAAGGACAGAAATATCTAATTTACAATTATAAATTATGCCGCAGCAAATTTCTAGAGTCACTTAAATAGAGCATTTCAAATTCTTTGAGTAATACAAAAAGGCAAGACTTTTTCTGTAATATATAAAATAAAAGGTGTCACTGCAGTGTAGTATGGCATAGTTGCAAACACAAAACCATAGATTATATAATTATCTTGTTCAAAGATAATAGTTTTTAGGCATTACTTTGATATAGTCACGTGAAATATTCAACAGTCCAACCAACTGAGGTGCCAGCGTCAATTGATTCAGTTTGAGTCCAGAAACTGACAACTCCCCAACAAGACTTTTTTTGTTTCCTTTATCAGTTTTTTTCACATGATGTATTTTCTCTTCTGAGTCAAAAACTTGCTCAATAGGTTGACTATATGGCTTCAGAACCTTTCCCTGAAATTTTATTTTTCCAGTTGCTTTCAAATGAGCAGGTCTTGGAGAGTCAAAAGGATAAGATACCAGACTGAAAAACTCAAAACCACGCATGCGCAAGTCTAAGTCAACTCCTTCCACAGTAAATGGCATTGCACCCTTTAAATGTGCCTCTTTTCTGTTTATCCAGTAATCATCAGGATAAGATGTTTGAACTTCTGTGTACAATTCAAAAGCAACAGATGAAGAACTAATAGTGATACAATCATGTGAGATCATGATATCTCCTCGAGCATCAGTAAATGACCCTTCTGCTTTTGGTGCAATCCACTTAATGTCAAACCTCCTATTTTCAAAAAGATGCACAAAAGCCAAATTTTAGGATAATCAACAACCAATAATAAACAAACACAACTCTGAGATAATGAACTAATAATGACTGGATAAATGAATTAGAGTAAAAAATATGGAAAGCCCATGAAGCTTACGGTCTCAAAAGAGATCCAGAAAGTTTTGTCTCCCCACTTAAATCCCCTAATTTGAGTGGCATCAGTTGAAGGTAACCTGGCATATATCGATGTACAATTTTATTGAAAGACAAATTTCCAGAGAAATTTACATCCACTGCAGTATCATCCACTTCACCCTGCAAAAATAAGTTATTTTACACCAGCATGAAGGAAATGGCCATATGACAAAGCAATCAATGAATGGTTCCAAAATGAGAAGACTGGGATTTATTTTCCGAGCCATTCAAGTCAGTTAAGAAACTTATCTAAGAAGACATTACAGATGTTATTCTACAAATGTTTAAATCATAAGGTAGACAACTCCAGATCAGAAGAGCCAGAGCAATGATTAAATGCATAGCATTAAACAACAAATCACCCAAATAGAAATTGGACAAGAGAAAAAAATTAAAGAAGCAATGCCATAATGCATCCAAATTACCAATCAAGCACCACAATCCAGACACCACAGTAACACACAACATGGTGGGAATAAAAGGCAGGTCCTATCTTAGAAGCTGTTATCTACCTCTGGGGAAATCCATGCATTCCCTGCCCCGCGAATTTCACCACCATCTATGAGGCTAGCTCTGATTCCATACAAGTCAGCAACCTATCAAATGCAAAGTTTCACTTTTTAAAATAAAAAGTGATGACATAGAAAAGCCACCTTCTTTTAATTTTAAGCACAAGTAATAAAATAGATAAATAAAAAACTTACGCAATTATCTGTGTTAAAAGTGAAGTTAGCTGATACATATGAAAATGGAACACGATCAAATGCTGCCACAGCACCAGCCTCCTTGCTTTTCAGCATTGCTTCCAACGCACAGGATGCAGGGCCGTCAGAAATAGAATAAGTCATCTTTCTAGAGACCATTCCACTTCCCACAAATATTGGCGCATCCAATGGGCCTTGACAGTTGAATACAGCAGTTATAGAACCAGCCAACTGCAGTCAGCAAACACAGAAGATGAACCAAAAAATAAGAACCATATTTAATTTTTCTTGTATTCAATTTATTTCCATTAGAGATTCTCTTGTGCCTTTTCCATATTCATCTTATGTAGTTTCTAGACTCTTTATCCAGTAATTTTAACTTTTTGGTAGAGTTCAGGCTTGTAATTGCCATGCACCCGACATTTTCTATTTCTTAATAAATTACTTAGAAAAATAAACTTGTAACAAATAATTCAAATTATCATATTCCTTGGAAAAGTAAAAGATAATGACACACAAGAGGAACTAACTTACTAGGTTTTGTACAAACAGCAACTAAAATAGCTGAACCTGAAGTTCCACATTAAACACAAAAACAGAGTAAAAGAAAAAAAAACTCAAAATATCATACCGGGAATAGCAAAGGCTTCATCTTGAAAGTTTTCATCAAGGCATTTACTTCAACACAAGGAACCTGGAAATGAAGATACATAGGTTACTAGTTGAATGCAGAATAGAGCACCAGAAGCTGCAAGCAAAAACAAATAAAATATGGCCGGCTGCTGGTTAAACCCCAAAGGAAGCGCCAAAGATTAGAAGTCATGACCTTCAATGAAAATAGAATGACACATACTGTAACTTATAAATGCCCTCATTTATTACATTCCACATCACTGAAAGTAAATATAGAACCAAGTCGAAAATGATCTGATTGACAAAAATAAAATGCATTTTTTCTAAAGAAAAATATACTTTTCATCAAGCTATTTATAATTGAATTCACTTCAGCACATACTAGGAGTATCAAACTTTAGTTGCAAATGCTATACACTGAATCATTCGCATTCAATAATACAGCTTGATTGACATACCTGGCACATAAGATGAAACTCTCCTTCCTCAGGATGAATGCCAAAATCTCCTGAAGCTTCTAAAGGAACACTGCCAAACCAGCCACTTGCATTGTGTAGGAATATTCTTTGACCACGGAAACATAAACTTGTTGAAATATCCTGCAACATGCATGCACAAAACAAGATGATTTTCCAAACTACCAATCATGCTGGAAATAATAAACTGAATACAATTATTTCAGAATACACCATTTTGAAGCTGGTGCATTGCATAAACATAAAAGCAATAAGAAGGAAGCCAGATGAGAATAAAGAATGGAGGCTGGTAAATTTCTTTTTAATAGGTAAAACATCCATATAGTTCTCTCCTTTCTTCATAGGAGCACCCAAAAGAAATACTTTCATGCTCATTAGATATCTGTTCCCTTCCATGCACTTCCTTTACTTGTACCTACAGCCAATGTATTGAAAAACTGACAATATCATCAGACTTGTGCTCTTTAAGCATTAGAGGGAATAAAATGTGTTAATGGATATTGATTTAATCACAATTGCTTCCAGATATCTTTACTTCTTGACACAACATTATTGAACCAAATTGCACCTACATGACTTTAGGAGGCCCCCAAGCCATCAAAAACCACCCCTGCGACAAAATAATCTCTTTTCAAGTCGCTATTATCAGATTGTGATTATAATACATTGCAAGAGATATCTTTATGGAGAGGGGAGAGCATATGAGAAGAGATGGAAGAAGGACATACAGAAAACCAAGATGGAGCATCAATTATTTGAAAGTTCAACCCTATTATGTCAAGTTGTCCATGAAGATTTGGAAATGCTTCCCCCCTGTACATGCATATGTGAACCTGCAAATAGGAAAAGTGAAAATGACAAAGGCAATTAAAAAATTGACCAGGATACGCAAAGTTAGCAATGTTTTGCTCACTTATCAGGCTGTGGTTAAAAAAAAACTAAGAAAAATAAAAAAAAATCATGGAATCAAACCAAAGTTTGTTTCCATTACGGCAAAACACACTTGATAAAGGGATACAATCAAATAGTTGCCTGGCAATATAACAGCAAAACCAAAAAAATAAAAAGACAATAAATTATTAATATTAATATCCCCAAAACATCATAATATCTTTTATAACATGACACTTGGCTCTCGTAACTACTGATCATCCAAGAGATTGACATCTGATCTAGCAGGGTTTCCAGTATTGCAAATAAAATAACCTACTAGCATGCATTATAACAAGAAAAACACATGCAGATATCAAAACTCTCTATCTAGCAAAATCAACCAGAAACTGCTGAAATGCTCCAGTCAGAAAAGAAGGGCAAAAGGAAAGAAAGCAAGACCATTCTAGTGAGTAATCATCAAAGCAGCTTCCATATAAGAATGAATGCATGCAAAAGAACTCCAAATGGAAATATCATCATGGCTACTCCATGAGGTCTAAACTTGAGCTACTTTCTGAAATTCTGGAAACCACAGAATGAAGCAACTAACTAGGAGTTAGAAAAACACCTCACCAGTGGCTCTCCCTTTGGACCATGTGATTGGAATTTCTAAAATTCTTTCAAAAAGCTGCACATAGAAGAAAAACAGGACACAAGACACATTCAAATATTAGTCATTTAAGTTGCAGACAGCCAAAGGCTTAGCAATTCTAATTACACAGTATACTTTACCGGAACAAAGAGGTTGACAATTTTTAGATTGGTATGCCATTGCTGCTCTATCCAATCTACAAAAACATCCGCAGACAACCAGCCACCATCTCCAGACATTGTATCTGATCTCCACATCTTACAGTTGCCACTTACTTGTACATACACTTGGCCATAGTGATTTTGAAACTTCACATGTCCAATGGCATTGTCCATCTCTCTACACAGTGCATGAAAATGAAAAAAGCTAAATACTAACACATAACTTTTATAAAGATGATATGGTTTCAAGCCATCTTCAACTAATTAGATGTTATTTTAACTAAAGGAAAGAAGACCAGCATTGGAACTCACGATACATTGAAAGCAAATGTGTGTGACTGGTGAACAACTGCATTTTAAGTTGGCAGAGGTAGGAAAATTCTTACAAACAGCAAAAAGAAACAGCAAGAAAGATTGCCTAACGTTGTCCAACTAGTTATGCAGTACTTGTGGAGCTTGATGAGTCATAGAGAATTCAGCATAAGATGTCTGTTGTTAAGTCAGTAGTGATAGAGTTGTCAGGTCATCCCTGCTTTCATTAGATTCAAGAGGGATAACTGTAAGGTTTTGCAAGTACTGGGAAAGAGGATTTATAGCCGACTGGGAAGGTTGAGACTGGATTTGGTTTTGGGTGGTTTGTTGAACAGTTTCTTAGTTGGGCTGTGAAACTATTTGATGGGAAGGCTGTGAGTAATAAGAATAATCTGTTTGTGCCTAACTACAAAATTCTATCTTTCATTATATTAATCATAGAAGCCACGAAACAGCATATTCAAATAGCTAAAGTCTCGGCAGTTCCTCGTCACGTATTGTTCACTACATATTTTCATTTCACCAAACCATTTACATGATGAGAGCAAGCATTACCTAAACAAAATAAAAGTACTTGTTGACACTAATATTTCCTTAAATTACTTGAGCCTCGATATCAGGACCATTGATTTGCTAAAACTCAGAAGTTGTGGTCTGTTCATACGATTCATTTGTTGATGGGTTATCCAGGGAAGTTTACTCCTGGCATTTTGGACAATTATTGCATTTCTCCTCATTGTTTACTAAACAAACTGAATGTTACAAGTTTATTAAGAACTGAATGCCACCTTAATATGGATGGATTTGCAGATGTTCCTTAGGTCAGAGATCTAAACGAAATTACAAAGTTGTATACATCCCGGGAAATTTTAGGAGATAAACTGTATTTTAAGTTGGCAGAGGTAGGAAAATTCTAACAAACAGCAAAAAGAAACAGCAAGAAAGATTGCCTAACGCTGTCCAACTAGTTATGCAGTCAAACAGTTGAGCCTGATATCTGCAAATTGCCTAACTACAAAATTCAATGAATGAACAGTACGGAAAATTCCATTAAGTGAAGCTGGTTCACTGATTAAGTTTAAAAAGTTAAAAAAAAATGTTCAGCATAATTTTTACTCGCAAGTAAAAAACATGTGTATGTACTAATAATACTCTTACCTAGGCTCCCTATCACCATATGCAAGCAACATTAGGGTTCCGCCTTTGAAATGAACAGAATCCAGCGTAATAGGAAGCATCTTCTTGATGCCTTCATTCTGCACTATATTTACTCCATCAACAAGTTCTGCAACAACATCTTCAATGTTAGGAGCCATGCCTGACTTTAACTCTTTAAATGGACCACCAAAAATATTCGATACTATTTCCCTTGCATTTCTAGAAAAAGAGAGTAGTCTGGATTCCAAGCCCGGTGACCAAATGGTAGCCGAATTGGAAATTGCGTGCTGAGGCTCAGAATTTATGAAAGTTGGATTTTGAGACATGGGGACCCCTTGGCTGTCTGGTGTATTGTCATCCATACATTTATTTACTACATCAACTACTATATCCTCACTATTTACACTACAACTATTAGTCTCAGCAGCTCCCACTACATTGGTAATAGATGGCATATTTGCACTGAACTTTCTAACTCCTCTGAGCCGCCCTATAGTAGTCAGAAATGGATCACGTATGAAATCAAATGTATTTAAATAGCCATTGACATCCTGGTTTGCAGTGAGAGAATACATTTTAGAATCCTTGTGTTGTTTTCCATTTTGGTTATCACCTAGTAAATGATCTCCGGAAGTAGTCAAGTCCATGGGGCCAGTATGAGTCTCATGCTCACTTTTCACCAAAACATTGTCAAATTTCAGTAAATCATCATTTGTAGATGCATGTCGAGGTTCGTCAGACTTCCCTTGTACTAAACTCTGGAAATATGCTACTGCTGCTAATGCACTGCGCTCAAGGATTCGTCTTTTGGCAGTAACACCAGCTTCAGACACATCACTTCCATTAGCTTTCTTAAACTTGTGCTTCTTAGGTCCTTTTATCGCTTTTGACCAGAACTTTAGTCCTGATCCCGGAATCTTCACACCAAATGATTTCTCCAAGTCAGCATGCTTCATATCGTAGTCAACACCTGTGTCCATGCAGTGGTGATCACTCCAGTGCATCTTCTCATCCATGCATATTAAATTCTTGGAGCTTGCTAGTTCTGTTGAATGACTTGCCTCTTGCAGAGCATCATCCTGGGGTTGGTACAAGCTTTGCTCAGACACAATGTAACCTATCTCTGCAGCTTGCCTAGCCATATCATCCCTATCCCTGGACCAGCGAGTAGATACTTCCTCTCTGGCAAGCCTCCTGGTCTTGGTACGATAATCAATCCCTTCTTCAGTGGACAAGTGCCTCTGCAGAAATCCACCTTCAGATGGGGGTATCCCTAACCAAGTAAAATCCTTCTTTTGCACAATCAAGATACTTGGATTAGACAAAACTGCATCAATGACTATCTTTCCCCTCCTCAAACTGGCAAAAGGACGAACACGAAGTTTCATATTGGGTACCTCTCCACAAGAAAACTCCTCACTATGAGGTCCAATTGAGCACGACTCCAGTGTAATGCTCAAAGGTGAAACTCTTCGTACCTTACCAAAATCAAGCTCACGCTGGATATATTCACTAAGCATTGAACAAACAGAAGGCAAAAGCTTGGCCTCAATAAAACTCTTTGCCTTTCTCTGCCCAAACCACACCAATAAGCACACCCCAGATATCACAGCTACAAAAACAGAACACCTCATTAATAATAATCCCTCTTTCCACAATGGTGCCAATGACTTCACCAAGGCCTTACTCCGCACGAGGGGTTCTTTCACACATTTGACCACCAACCCATTTCTTGAACCAATTGATTTCCTCAATAACTCCACATTTTCCCCACAAAAATGTGAAAACCTGATTGCTTGTGTTATCCAATCATTCTGCCTTTTCTCACATCTAAATTTGCGAGAAGCCCTTTTACAAAATTCCCCGCTACCAAAATAAAGACAATTGCCAGTGTTTCTACCATTTAAAGAGCTATGCAATGCACTACCGAGAAATGGGCTGTGAAGTTTCCCAATCATTGTTGTCCGTATAAACTAACTTCACACCTCATCTGATGGGGACCGAGAACTTGTTCTCAGTCCCTTACAATTCAGATTTTCCCAGAGTGGCCAGGCATTTGAACCCTACGAAAATACAGAAATCACTGTATAATAATAAGTCAAGGGTTTTAATAACCAAATAAAAAAAAAGGTCAAATAGAATGTGAAAAGTTAGTTTACCAAGTGTTTATTTGGTTGCCTCACTCATAAAATGAAAATTCCAGTCTATATCGTTTAACGCCTTAATAACACCACAACAACAAGTAGTAACAGTAATCTAATGAATTCACTTTCCCAAGAACTGATTAATGAATTAACAATAGTACTTCTAAAATTTTATCTCCGCCGTTTCCTCGTTTACAATGATATCAAACTTTTGGGAATAGAAAAGGGCGAAAAATATACGCATACACATGCACATTACCTGAAGACAAGCTGCGTATCATTTACGGAGAAGCGCGAGATTGCTTATTGGATTTGTTTCTGTTCCTTCGAATATTTGATGGTTGCTTCGCTTGCTTGCCTCCCTTTGCTTTCGACAGCCGAGTAGAATCGTTTGTTTCGATTGGGGTGGGAAGGAGAATTCTCTAATGTTTGTTGGCGGAAATGACACCGAGTAACAAGTGCAATGACGAGAATAACCTTATCTGACAACAATGCAAGGCGATATGGATCGGCCTTTCCCTCTATCCGGTCTGCATCGCAGCCACGCATGAACGGCCCATTGATGTGCTTGCTTGCAATCATGACCAAGGATTAAGGAAATGACGACGGTAACCTTATCCTCAATAATTTCTAGATTGACTTGAATTTCGTTAATTTTGACATCACACTTTCCTTTTTTAGATTTTAATTAATTTTCCCAGTTAATATATAGGAATAATAAATCACCAACGAGGGAGAAAACCGGAAACACAATCGAACAAGACAATTTCACATAAAAAAATATAGCCAGACAAGTCGTTTCCGAAAAAAAATTGGATTAATGACAAGTCGTCCGCCAATAATTTACAGTACAGATTGATGATAATCAACGTATGCGCTTTGTAAATTGATAATTCAAAAACGTCAAGTCATCCATAAGATGTAATCAAGAACGACAAATTGATAATCTATATGCAAAAACGATAATCCCCCTGTTCTCTTGCTCTAAAGAGACATCAGCAAGAGATTTTTTTTTCTTTTTTTTTCTTAATTTCCTGTTTTTGTAAATAACTGACACCTGACCAGATGACTCGAACTATAAGTTTTCAGTACTGTAATTTGGTAGTCTTAGAGGAGGTTGTCACCAAAATCTCCATGGATCTTTATACGGAGGAACATAGTTATCTGTGGGAGGCAGAAGGCGAAAAGAGTCCACAGTTCTTTCCAAGCAAGGTCCCATCTGCACCACCCAAAAAAAAACATTGATTTTTAGCAAGACTCAGTTACTTACCAACCTTATTATTCATAAGTGTAGATATGAATATGTGGGCGAGCGTGCATGTGGGGAGAGACCTTGTTCCACTGCTTGTTGAGGGTCGAAGCACTTAGAGAGTATAGGTAACCTGCAATAGAATTTTTGCAGAGTTGAATGAAAAGTCCCAAAGTGCAAAAGAGGCAGAACCTTGAAACATAAGCAGAATTTGTCTTCAGTATTTCAAATGTTCAGTAGCTCATCCAAACCTTCTCTACTTTCTCCACCATGTTAAAATTTTATTGGCTGAGAAAGCCAGTAAAATTTTTGGATTGTACAATGGACAAGCTGTTTTATTTCTTTTGAATATAATGAAAAATTGGAATTCAGAAGCTCTTGGACACTCTGTACACGTATCTTAAGGGAACTTCAACAGCACTACTAGCACAGGGAGTTGAAAATGGGCTAAAATAAAAACTGACAAAAGTAGCATGCCGGGAGGATGAGGAATAGTCCAACAGGAAAAAAAAATTATTTTCATACCCTCTCGTTCAGCAGTTGCAGCAACATAATGTCGAAAAAGGTTTGATTCCTGAGCCTGCCATTGCATTTAAATTATCAACAACAGTAACAGTATGCACATCATTCCATCATAACTTCCTACTAAACAAGAAAATACTAACCAGATTGGTAGGTGATTTCCGAACGAGATATTCATAATACCAGTATGGTTCACCATCAACCTGAAAATTTTTTTCAACAAATTAGAACCAAATCCACATGCACAAAAATGGATATGATTACATGATATGTAACCATGAACTTACAAGGTAAAAATAAATTCTTTTACCCATGTAAACCATTTTATTAAGAATTGTATTTGGTTCAATTATGGAAACCAAAACTTGAAGCAAGGTTTTAGAGCTTACTTCACCGGTGTGTGTATCAAGAACAGAACTCGCATCCATGCGCTGACTTGAGGTGACTCGCTGCAGAGGCATGCAGCTTGTCAAATTAGCATTGCTCCAATGAGTTAATTGTCAGAGAGAAATAGTCTAAGAACCTCTACATAGGCTATTTAAAACCCTAAATAACATGGTACATAAAATTTGGATGACTTTGGTATAGAGGAAAAATTTTCTGTTTAAATTGCAGTTTTGCATTGGATTTTTATTACACTGCCGATGAAGTTTCACATTATAATTGGGTCAAAATTCCACAACTAAGCAAACACATGTTCCGGTAGTCCAAAACAGAGTATGAGACCCATTATTTATGATCGTTGAAAGAAAATGCTTATTGTGAGAGACATGCAAATCTTTACCAATGCGGACTTTTCAGACAAAACAGAATCAGCAACATCTTTAGCACTCCATTCACTTTTCTCCTTTGATTTTAAGAGCTGCAAATTTGGTGGGCCTATCTGAAACAAAGGACACAAATTCAAAAAACTGAAGGGACAATCAGAGGGGAGTGCATTTATCAAATATATGGTTATTTCACAAGTTACCACAACAGAAATGATGAGATTATCAATAATGTCAACACGCTCGGACACGATGCGTAGGCGTGCATTAGCTGTATCATATTCAAACATAAAAGTGTTAGCTAAACTTGGAAAGAAGGAATAAATTTATGTAAGTGGCAAGCTTGTGAAAATTTTGTCATTCTAGTAGCAAAACGGACAGAACATTCAAACTTACGTGACAGTGGAGCAGCTGATGAATAGCGTTCTGGCTTTCTGGATTCCACCCTTCAAAAAAATGCCCAGGCAATAAGGGATGGAACAGTTAGCCTTTGCAGAGAAAATGTTGAAGAAAATATCAATTCTCTGTAGCTCATGGTAGGAAAAGTATTTTTAACATTATTGAACTATTCGATTGACTATTAAAGAAGTAAAGATATTCCTTCCAAAAAGATATCCCTAGTTCAGATCCACCTAACGTAGCCCCTCTCGGTCTCAAGTCTAAAAAGTACTACAATGCCTTAAAAAGAAAAGGAATAAGGCAACATATGACGACGAACAAGAAACAAGTTAAAACATTTTTGGAAAATAACTGGGGGTGACTATTATTATCCCATAATATTTTCAAAAGTTTATTGATAACTTGCCGATATATAACCTCAAATTAGAAATTGAGGGAATTTGTCCTTTTTTAGAACTCTTATAAAGGAAACTTTTGACATTTACTAAATCATCCTTCTATCCAACACCACAACATGCAATTTAAGTTAAAAAAAATCTTTGATGACAAGGAACTAGCAGTCAGAATGTAAAAATGAAGAATAAAAACAACAGCTCATTCCAAATTTTTGTTCTAATGCAGAAAAACGAACCATTTAAAGAGGAACTTCATAGATGGCAACTCCATTGGGTACAAATAAGTGTAAGCATTTATTTCATCAACCATTGAAGCCATTTTCACATCTTCCCTGGCGATGGATCCTACAACAGAATTATTTTAGACCATAAAATACACAAAGAACAGGTGATTCTCCGAAAACTCATAAGCATGATAACAAATTTTGCATGACAGTATCTCATAGGTAACTAGAAAAGAGTAGGTAATTAGTTGACGATTATGTTTCCAGGCCAAAACTCACAGCATGAAAAGACAATAGTGATGGTTAACAACAAATCAAAATTGCATATGAAGAGTAGCAAATTGGGTTCTGCAAAAGTCAAAGACTAGGGATCTCCAAACATCAGCCTTACAAGAACAAAATATTGTTGAAACATCAACAAACTAAAAGGTAAAGCTAAAGACAATCATGACAAATGAAGAGTGTACGTAGATCATTCAAAATCCCTTGTTCTTCTCTACCTCTTCAAAATCAATGATGGTGAACATAATCACCAACAAGCGAAATGTGAGATTTATAATTTGGCTTTTTGTTGGGCTCAATAAATTCTTCTCCCATCATAAGTGCACAACCAATATTCTCACATCAAGAGCATAATGCAATATGAATATCCCATTACATCAACACATCACCGAGGACTGATGTTCTGCATCTGTGACATCTGATTCAAATCCTTTGGAATCTGTCTATTTTGTTCACACCATGAACATAGGATGGAGATGAAACCTGCTCAACCTTGAATCTGTCTCTATCCTTTATTGAACTTTAAAACCACTAATGTAATTAGGTTCACCATCATCATGAAATGTAGTCATTCTTTTAGGACTTTCTTCTTCAAAATAACACATACGCAAATTCGATGCATTAGTTATTTAGGCTCAACAGTGACTGACAATGCCACTGCCACAGCAGTAGTTCGATAATTTCAGTCATGAAGTGAAATATCATACACAATTCGTTTCCTTTGGTTAGAAAATCTAATAAATGAAACAAAACAGTGATTTCTTAAACAGAGATTTGCACTAGATTTTCATCCACAAAGCTTAGCTTAGTCTAAAAGAAAATAATTGTGATTGTCATTCTCTTCATTCATTCTCTTTTTCTAGGAAAAATAATTAAACATAAACATTTTCGTTTTCCTCAGAGAATTGTCCATATAACCTTTCTACACATCATCAACAAACGGGCAGTGAGTTTAAACTAAAAAAACCATTATTCAGAAAACGAACAAATATATAGAGACCAAACAAGTGAATATTAAGCTCACCTCTAGACGGTAAGAGCAAAGATATTGACGCGGAGAGACCAGATAGAACTAAATCCCTTCTCCATAACCCATTCTGCGAAATGGGTTTCGAAGATGAACATGAACACACTATTTTCTTCTCTTGTATCCGACAACTCTTCTGGTTTTGCACTGTATTGGGCTGGTTTCTGTAGGCAAACACAACACTCCTCCATTAACAAAAATGAAAAGAAAAAGAAAAAGAAAAAATCATACATACATGTACATAAGAGGGTACCTGAAGAAATGGACTTTCGGGATAGAAAGGGAGGGGGAGAGAAGTACCATTGTTGTGACAGTAGTCTCATCCACCAGGATTATGTAAATCCGTTCATAGTTTTTTAGTGTTTTTTTAATAATATTATTATTACAACAGGGTAGGAAAAAGCTAGCTGCTATGGAGATGTTTTCATTAAGAACCTCAATATTTGTATTTATTTCACGAAGTGGAAAAAGTTCTAGCCCCATTGAAGCCCCCCATGGATTACGAGGCAATTTGGTCGCGACGTGCCTGCGCTCGGTTTTGAACAATGTGGGACTTCAGTGTATGTTTTTCTTAATAGGTCATTTTAACTTTGATAAATAAAAACATGAAGGACATTACTGAAAATGTTTTCGAGATATGGTTTCTCTACCATGTCGGTGCATTTTGGTTTACGATGTAACCAGTACAATGTTGCCACGTGGGTAAACGGATTGAAATACCGGCTTTCATTTTAAGCGACCTCAAATGATTAGCCAATGACGAGTGTAGAATATAATACTCGAGTTTCCAAACAGAACCTAAACCGCACGAATTTGAAGAAAACGTCTTCGCTTCTGTTACTCTAAACCTCTATTATTAACTTTTCCTCTCCATTTCAGCAGAGTTCTCTTGGATCGTCAGCTTTTTCGCCTCTTAAGATCGGTAAATTTTAATTTAATTTTTTTCCATTTGTTTTATTTTTATTTGTGCGATCTTCACATCGTGATGTTATGCCGATCGTGATTGATAGTTGCTATTTGGAATATCTGAATAGGGTTTGAATTAACAGTTTCTGTTGTTACTTCCTTGATCAAGTGTTTTATCTGTTGAGAGTTGAATGGAATAACAGATTTAGGCTCAGATTCTTATCTATCGTTCCTTTCTAATTTGATAATTTCGCTTTTTCTGAGTTGATATTTGTGAAGTAGTTGAATTAACAACTAAAAGGTGAAAATGCCCAATCAGCCATTAACAGTGGGAAAAAGCTGTGGAGAAATTAGGTTAATCTGGTTATATTCCTTGCTAGGGGTGCGTTTGGGAGCATTTCCTGTAAAAGCATCTAGAAGGGCAATAGATGCTTCTCTAGAGAGCGGCCAGAGTATTCTTGATTTCGAAACTCTTTTATTAGTTTCATCTGAACACTATGACATAAATGAAGAAAATACTTTTGGCCATGTGGAAGTGCTATCAGTAGTGCCAAAAGTGCACATAGATGCACCATATGATAGTCTCATTGTGATTTTGTCATGAGAGAAATAAATGATATAGCTTAGAGTTTGATTTCGGTTTGAGTTCCACATGTATCTTGTTATGATACTCCTTATTCTAAGTTGTGAAATAGATGTGAAAGCCTTTTTTACTAATTGAGAAAAAGCATGAGTATTGGCAGTCTTTTTATGGTTATTCGATTTCATTGGTGACATGGAGAACTTAGACTAATTGAAAAAATAACATTACCTTGTGGTACCTTTACTTCAGTTTTAACTTCGATTTTATTATTACAAGAATAACTAGCAAGTGTATTTTTGTTGGCATGAGATTTATGTATTTAGTTGGGTGGCAAGATCCTTTTTTCATTTATCAATGGAATTTTTGCTACGTGCACTATTTTCTTTCTGATGACTGATTTTATTTTATTTTTATACTTTTGGAATGTAGCAATGAAGCCGGGAGGTACTTCTTTAAATCCATATGCAGCATCATATATACCTCTCTCCAAGAGAGAGGCATGTGATAGAATTGAACCTACCACAAAGGATTCCAATAGTGGCAATGACAATGTCTGGTATGCAAATCCTGGTCATTTAACACAGAACCAGCATTGTAGTAAAGCTTCTCTTGATTCCATTGCTCAGAGTGCTCAAAAAGTCCCCATTCCTGAAGGGGCTACAATGAAGAGCCATCCTGTCCATGGATCTTATGGTTCATCAAGTAAGCAGGTGATGGATGAAGAATTTGACATGGATTTGGAATATTTGCGGATGTCATTTCCAGGTTTATCTGATCAGTCTCTCACTGATGTGTATTTGGCAAACAAGGGTGACTTGGAAGCAACTATTGACATGCTAACCCAACTTGAGGTAAACTTGGATGATTTATAACCATTGAAAGTTGTTAAATATCATCCCTTCAGTAGATTCGTAATGTTTTATCTAGTTCTTCTCTTTCTTTGGGTGGTTGGCTTGGGGGAGAGAATGAGCTCTTCATCTGGTGCTTGCCTACCTGTAGCACAACTTCATCTTGTTATGAAGGGTGCTGTCTCATCACCAATGTAAATTTATTGAATAGCATGACTGTTTTTGGATTCTTTATACTAACCAAGGGCAGTACAGGCTGTGTTATTTCATGTTTGTTTGATGAATGAAGGTGACAGGAGAAGGGCTGCTTTCCTGAACTCTATGTAGGCATTAATTTTATGCATTTATGAGCTGTTCAGTGTTGTTTTAGTTTAAACAACAGCTCACACAATTATGATCTATATATGACTGCTGAAAGTAATGCATAATTTTTGTTTTGAATATTCTCTCTTGATATGATTTTATTGGATAGTAAATGTGTAATTGTATCTTTTCTACATTTGATTTATGATAAAACTTGATTTATCTCATATTTGCTTCTTGCATGCCATTCTTAGTAGTTTAAGTGAGCAGTTGCGTATGGTAGTTGAAATGGTTGTTTTAATCACATGGAAAATGCTATGCTTTTGGCTTGGTGACAGTGGGGCTATTTTGTTAACTGTTAGGTTTAGGTGCATTATTTTTATCAGAAAATGCCCCTACTTCATAGGGAGTTAAATTCAGAGGCCTAAGAGAAGTATATCATAGTTACTGTTTTTAAATCATTCTTGTTTCTTTTGCCCTCTTAAGAATTTAGCTTAGATGATGTGGCTCTTAACCTTTCAGTGATTCCAAGAGTGGATTTCTTTTTTCAACTGCAGTTTGACACTGTTGAGTCATCTGAAAATCTACCAGACACTTTGGACATTGGTGATGTTTCAGAATCTGGATCTTCATCTGAGTGTGGATCAATGAAACTGAAGGCTGCGGTGGGTGAGGCCAGTGCTTCTTCATCTGGTCCTTCTGGCTCAGCGATTGTCTCTTGATTGATTTTCTGAGAGACAAGTCAGATATGTTTCCTTTTGCACCCCGCCCCCTTTTTTCTGTTTTTTTTTCTCTTTTTAACTTGTTACAAGTTATGGATAAGAAGCATGTAATTTAGGAGGGGGGGGTGGGGGTGGTGTCTTTACTTAGAGGTGAGAGGCATAATACAAATTATGTTCTATTGTGGTTGTATAGTTACAAGGTGCTTGTGTCCTAATCTTTTTTTTGTTTTCCTAAATACTTTGGTAAGATGGGTCAAAAGCCCCTTGTGCAATTATAATGCAAATTCCAGTTCTTTCATATTCAGGTGATCTCGTCATCGGTTTTGATTTGCTTAATTGCTTTTAAATTGTATGGAGCAAAGAAGATACCATGTTGATGCATAGGCTACCATACCAAAAGTATGGTGTATGCTACAATCAATCATAATAGTAAGCAAGAGAAACCAACCAACCATTTCCAAAGTAAGATTGCAACTGCTCGCACTAGTTGAGATAATAACATCTTCAAGGTAACATGGCAATTTATTCATTAACTAGGACTTAACTAAGATATATCTATAAAATTTCGTAAAATTAAACCAAATAACATAAATAAAAAAAATTAAAATACGGATATAAGTTTAAAAAATTAAAATAAATATTAAAAAATAGATATATTTTATACAAACATATTATAGAATTAAAATTAAAGATATGATCATGAAAATTAAAATGTATTTTATATCAAATATATTGCAGCCAAACTCTGTTTAGTAAAAGACAAGGGCTTTGTTATGGTCGGTGAAGTTGGGAACAGCATCCCAACCGTTACTACCGGTTGTTAAAATTAAATATATGTCCGGATCAGACATTGTCTTTAACTTCCAAAAAATAAGGCAGAACGATTCTTTCTTTTCGATTATTATTTGAAACCCAGATCGGCAACAAGATCAACAAAAACAGCTAGAAAGTTATTCTCGTTCATTACAAATAATCATTATAGAATCTCTCAGGCTTGCCAAGATCTTATTTGATAGTTTACAAAGACCTTAGAAGGAGAAGATGGAAGGACTTTGCTTCTGATGATCTGGGAGTCTTTAGAATGCTTTAATTCCGACGATTTTTTAATTTTGGGCCTACTTGTGATATATCTTGTTCTTCTTTGTTTGGTTGAATGTTGGGGTGATTGTATTACAGAACAGAGAATATGGGAATGGATATTATTACAACATATTGAAGGTCAGCAAGAATGCTGCAAATGAAGATCTTAAGAAATCATATAGGAAATTGGCAATGAAATGGCACCCAGAAAAAAATCCCAATGACAAGAAAGAAGCTGAAGCCAAATTCAAGCAGATCTGTGAGGCTTACGAGGTAAAGCTTTTCTTTTGTCCACATATGCTGGTTTCATTTGGACACAATTTTTTAATCGGTTTTCCTATTGGTATTTCGATTGACAAGTTCATAGGAAAATAAAAGAAAGCATATATTGAGCTATAGGTGTATTGTGAATTTTGATGTTCTTCATTAATATTGATGGTGTTGGTAACCAAGGAATAAAAATCTACAGTTAGCCACAAGAATGTTGAGTTGGGAGCATACATGCAAAACTCAATTAAGCAGAATGTGAGATACCTTGCTATGAAAATCTACCCGTGTAAAATTTATACATTCTGTTTTGGCAACCGAATGGAGCTTAAAACAATTTGTGTTTGCTTAACATGAAATTTGATATCCTCTAGCGATAGTGTTTGCAGTTGTATTGGAACTGGTCTTCTAAACAACCAAATGAGACTTCAATAGGGCTAAGTTTGATGGTTTACTGATCTTTTGGGTTATTTCAGGTTTTGATTGACCCTCAAAAGAGAGCAATTTATGATCAGTATGGTGTAGAAGGGTTGAAAGACAGGCCACCATCTAGCGTTTGGGAATGTTGGTGGTGGTGGTAGCTCTGGTGGTTTTAATCCCAGGAATGCTGAAGGCATCTTTGCCGAATTCTTTGGTAGCAGTCCTTTCGGATTTGGATCTTCTGGACCTGGAAGGTCCATGAGGTTTCAGTCAGATGGAGGGGGTATGTTTGGAGGATTTGGTTCAGGTGAAAATATTTTTCGTACTTATAGTGAAGGGAACGTGTCGAGGAAACCTCCACCAATTGAAAGCAAATTACCATGCACTCTTGAGGAGCTATACACTGCATCAACAAGGAAAATGAAGAGATCTCTAGAACTGTTGTTGATGCCAATGGGTATGTGCATTAGTCTCAGTAACTTGTTCCGTTCTTCTCCTTCCTACCTTTTTCCTTCTCTAATCTTCACCTTTCATTGTTTGAATTAGATCTTCCAACAGAAGCTACCACTTCTCATACACAATGCATTGCATTTGTTGCTAGATTGACTAACCATCAAGTTTAAGATCTAGTTGACCTTAAATTATTCTCAAGCTTGTACGCAAGCATTGATACTTGTGTTCTTTCTTTGCTTTACTTTGTATGGCATTTTTTTCTGTTAGTTTTTTTCTCGTTAGAGGATAGCTCACTGTGGAACAGAGCCAGCTTGCCACTGATATCACTTTATTTTTAAGCTCACATTGTTACTTCCTGTTCAAATACAATTTCAGAAGGGTTCGCAGTGGATTTATCAATAGGGGGACTCTTATGTGTGAAAACTAGAGGAAAGTTTGGTTTAGCAGTTTGACCTACTTGTGGAGAGGCACTTTAACTCTTTATTTTTGGTTCTATTACCTTTTCCAAATTGGCAGTATTTTATAAGAAAGATAGCTTCTCAGTTAAACAATCCGGGTTTCCCAATGAGCCAAAGGCATTTACAAAATCCCTCTGGGAAGGAGTATATTCAGCGCCATTGTCCCATCATATTAATCTTTGTTAGCGCTTATGAGTTACTTCTCCATGCATTAGATGGAAACTGCAATAGCCAATGATTCTTGGTTATTGCTTGCATTTCAGAGCTACACAAGCTTAGTGACCACAAATCACCATGCTGATTATCTCTGAGCTTATTATAACTTTGCAGACGGCAAGCTCCAGAAAGTGAGATATTAATCGTTGATGTGAAGCCTGGATGGAAGAAGGGAACTAAGATTACTTTTCCTGATAAAGGGAATGAACAGCCACATCAGCAACCAGCAGACCTTTGTGTTTGTGATTGTACAAGAGAGACGGCAATGACCTTATTGTGAATCACAAGGTGTCCCTAGCTGAAGCACTTGGAGGTACCACGGTAAATCTTACTTCACTAGATGGCCGTGATCTCTCGGTTGATGCAACAGACATAATTAGTCCTGGTTATGAGCATGTAGTTCCCAAGGAGGGAATGCCAATATCCAAAGAGCCCGGTAATAGGGGGCGATCTAAGAATCATATTTGAGGGGAAGTTCCCTGCAAGATTGACACCGGACCAACGAGCAGGAGTCAAAACGTGCATTGGTTGGTTCATAATTTGCCTACCCTTTGATATATATGCGCAATTAGCTTGAGCCAAGACGCCCTCAAGAGCCAAAATTAACCTTTGCTCTATTGACAAACTGCTGAGAGCCACCGGCACCCTCACAGTGTCAAAATTGATATGCCTAAATCAGTATCCTTCCTTTACACATCAATCTTCACGCCTGTGTTATGTTGTTGTGATCTGGCAGCTCTTGCTATAATACTTTTCTTTTGTTACTTCCTTGGAATCCACCACAAAGGAAAGTACCTAAGAAAGTATATTTGGATATTAAATTGTGATTAATATAATTTTTAAAATTTTTAAAAATTATTATTTTTAATACTCAAAGTATATTACCACTCTTTTGTTGAAAACGTATCGAAATAGATCTTTTTTGGGTCCTTGTTCTTCCCCTTCCCTTGTACGATGGATGATCATAGAAGTGATTTTAAGCAAGCCTGTGTGTATTGTGATTCATCCTTTGAGACGGGATACTTAATTAATTTTAAAATGAACGTGAATAATTAAATTTGCTTAGTAACTTACTGGTTAACTGCTCAGTAGAACATACCTGGTTTCGTTGTGCTACGGAAGACCAAAAGAACCTACATTTCAACTCCTAGCAATTACAAACTAAAACGACGCCCAAAGAAAAGAAAAGCAACACTGGATTTACAAACACATGTAATTCAAAAGCCTCTGCTCTTGGGTGCATCTTGCTGCCAAGCCACACCCGGTTGTCCAGCGTAATATTGGACGCCACTAGGTTGAGATGGCTGAACCATATATGACCCATGGGCCCATGAGTTTTGTTGTTGACCCTGTTGCATTACATTCATTTGGGGCTGCAAATTTACAGCTGCCTGACGATAATGTTGATGAGATTGTTGCATCAGTCCAACGCGTTGTTGTTGGTTAACCATGTGGGCTTGCTGATAGGTATGAACAGGCTGTGTCTGTGGTGGAGCCTGAGGCTGCCACTCTGGAATGTCGTCGTCGTCGTCGTCGTCATTCCACGGCTGAGTAGAAACCCCTACACCCCTTCTGTCTAAGGAGACACTGGGATTGGCTTGGGGTTGTCCATATTTATGTATAAGCTCTCTGATTTGATCTACAGGGCGTGACGGAGTCTGGACATGCGAGTGAAAAGAGGTAACCGACCGCCCTCTGGGAGCATTCTGGGTTGCACCACCAGAAAAATTGAACTCGGGAAGGTCATCATCATCCCGGCCAGCCGGAGGGCCAAAACCAGGGGGAACGTCGTCATCCTCGTCGTCATCTTCAACCTTGGGTTGGGAATAAGCATGGGGTTTTCCATGACTCACAGAAGATTTCGCTGTCATACTTGCGTTCATGTTGTCCTTATCATGGTGTCTTCTAGAAGACAAGTGTTTCTTAGACGAATACTTATGGTGTGAAGCTGAGTTTGGTGAAATTGTGGAAGTTAATTGAGCTTTTTTCCAAACAAGAACGCCGAGTAGACCATTGTCAATAGCACTGAATGCGTCAAGTTGGTCTTTCGGGAGGATCTTGCCGAGCAATTCGATGGTTTTTGAGTGAGGTGGGCAAAGATAAAGCTCAACACCGGGGGCTGGCTCAGCAATACCTACCCTGCCATCCGCCACATAGGATTCAGCGACCTGCAGGAACAGCGGCTCCGCCGTTTAGGTCGACACACATAACAAGCAACGGAGTAACTTGTCCGAAAAAAATGAACTCACCTCAGAGAGATTCCCACGATCACTTTTAGGGGACGTCTCCTTACCAACAAAATGCAAGATCTGCAGAAGCAAGTGAAAAACCATGAGCACATATTAAATTGTCCTGAAAAAGTAAGGTACGGACATGCACATAAAACACATGTAAACAGGGATTCCTTTTCCAACATATCAAATTTTAACCTTCACTTCGTGTGCTCAAGGTGTTTATCTATCCCCCTAAGCCCAACCCTGAAGGCCTTTTAACATATGGTTCAGAGTACGGTGAAGGTATAATCTGATGTCATAGTTCTGCACAAGTACTTCTTAAATTAATTAAACAGCGTTTTGTCAACGTTTGGCTGTATAAACTGTTTACAGGAGATGGGGCTTAAGCTGTGAACTACAGATTAATTAAACACTTATAAATTGTACAAATTTTGTTGCCCTGCTATTCATCCACCACAACGATGAGATTGCAAACAGTCACCGCTGTTGTCCTCTGGATGAGCGGAAGTGCATTTTTTGCCTAGTTCTTTCACCTATAAAGTAACTATCAACAACTTTTGACTTACGATTAACATGAAAAGCATGCCATTTTGTGTGGATAAGACGATCCTAAATGTATCAATATCAAATAAAAAAATGGGATAGAGGGGTTTTTCTTCCTTCTTCCTTTCTTTTAGGAGGTTTGTAAACAGAAGCAACACACAGGTCACATATTTAATACAGTGCAAACAAACTTGAGATACCATAACAGCACGACTTCGGGACATTGGAAGCTCTTGAAGGTATTTCTCAAATGCATCAAGTTTGACTCTCCCCTTGATCTCTAGGAAGTTGGCCCACTCCTTTGAAGACACTTTTTCACCACTGAAACAAATAAAATCAGATTTATCAGCAATACAATCAATATAAATTAATATATATATATATATATGATAATGGGAGCCATGTCAACTCCAAGACTACCGTTTTTACAAAATTGGAACTATAATTGAGTTATATTATAGTCGTAGTCTACGAATACATATATTTACTTTCCATGTAACTTCCAATTGTAAGTTCAGAAACCAATCGTGTAAATATTATTAGCCATACAAGTAGTATGATTCCTAAATATTATTAGCCATACAAGGAGGATGATTCCTAGACAACGACTATATCATAACACAACTGTAGTTCTAATCTTGTAAGATCGGTAGTCCAGTGGTTGACATGGGCCCCATTATAATTTTGGTCATGTCCTCCATCTCAATTACACTGGAAACCCTTGAAACTTTTTTTCAATTTTTCTTCTGCATGTAATAGCCCTCCTGACATTCTTCACAACCACGCTCCAACTAATGGGTAATCAGGCTTCCATTGACTGCGGATTATATCATTTTGCAAAGTACGCGATTTCATTCCAAGAAACTGACCCTTAACCCACTTAATAGCAACCAAAATGTGGCCAAAGGACAAAAGAAAATTATAACTTCCAGAAAACCTATTTTCTGTTCACAAGTTTACATACATCTCACAGTTAAATCCATGCACGAGATATTATAAAATCAAAGCTTGCTTCATAATGTGTAGAATTTTAATTACACAAGGCACTGCAAGAGGTAAATAAACATAGGCTAGAAACAGAGAACTTGAGTAGTAGAAAATAATAATTGCAAACTTAGAAATGATTAATGCTGCTTGTAGGGCAATAAGGTTCCAACTCACTTAAATCTCTGCAATCATCAGATCCATTTTCCTCACATTTGACTCTTGCCGTTGCATATGGATTTTTGCAAGCTTATTCATAGATGACATATCATTGTAAACAGACACGCAGTAGATAATACAAGACAAAAGAATTCCTAAAGATTAAATAGCTCATCAATTTAAAAAAATCTGAAAACAACAAAATGATCACACACCTTTTGAAGATGCCCATTACCGAGGCCATTACTGAGAGATTAAACTGAAGTAAGCCATCCCAGACAAGTTCACCCTTGGATGCAACAACAGGAGCTGCCATTTCTGGTTTTACAGGACTGCTAGGCTTTGTGTCATTATCAGATTTTGAATCTGTTACATCAATATTGTCATGCTTGGCCAATCTATACTCAGAAGGATCCTGAGGAGCTTGAAGAGGAGACTTTGCTTCTGAACCAACTTCTGTGTCATCCTTCTCTGACATTTTCATTGATTTTTCCTCATCCTTGGGTAAATCTTCAAATGGAGGCTCAGCATTAAGGGATTCCATGAATTCGTCAAGAGAGACAATAGGAGGAAGAAACTCAGCATCTTTCAATTCGTTATCAACCATGAGCCCTTGCATCAAATCAGTGCCTTCACTTGATGGGATGGTAATGGTGCATGGATCTTCTTGGGCTTCAAGATTACTCTTTCTTTCAGTTGCTGCTGCATTTGATTCCTCCTTCATTCCAGCAGACTTAGATGGGGGAGAGGCTTCGGCATCGTTGACTTTTGCTGAAATTAGACCAAGTGAGCTTGACCCAACAGATACATCCACTGAAGCAGCATCCACTTGTTCAACTTCAACTTGGAACTCACCCTTATGCGTCTTCCTTACCAACCGTCGTATGTCAACTTCTGTATCTGGTAAAACCACCATTTGGGCCATCTCCTCTGCTTTTGCCATTCTCCACTGAGAGAGCTCCTTAGATGCAAGTTCCTCTGCTGTCATAGAACATAAACGTTTTGGGGAAATTTCACCCAAAATAACCCTCTCTCTGAGCTCGGGATTACTGCGATCCTTTAAATTGAACAAAAGTGATCTTCCCTTTTCTTTATACTTCTTATTAACGCCTCCAAATAACTTAAATAGCTCAGCTTCAATTTCAGATGCCAATATTTCTGGACATTGATCTGATGGCTTTTCTCCACTGCCTCCATCCCTACCCGTTTTCTCATTTCCCAATTCTTGTTTTTCAGTGCTAGGAATTTCCTTTTTCTCCGCAACCCCTATTTCAGGTTCCAAGACCCAAGCAAGCCCATTTCCCTGCAAAAGTTCATCCCGGACAAAAAAATGGTCACCAAAAGAAACATCCTCATCAGCCAGAAGATTACCATACTGAAAATCTTGCCCATTGCATTTTCCAGTCTGCATATCAGCAGATTTGGTACCATTGGCAAAATTATCCTGGATTGCACTTTGAATATCTTGGGATATTGCAGCAGAAGAACCTTCCTTGGAGGGTAATGATTCCTTAGGCTCTGCAGATACAGACTCGCTAGCAACTGAAGCAGCAGGTACAAATCCATCAGGTTGCGAATTCTCCTGTCTCTTTCCAGGACTACCAGCAGTCTCATTCTGAGAACTTTTTTCTGCATTTGAAGATTTGTCTTGAGAAACCAAGGCCAGCGCAGCCGCCAAATTTTCCCTCATCTTGGATCTCACTGATTCAAATGGCTCAGTTTTCACCTTTGTGGATGATTGCATATGAGCATTTTGACTTTTTAACACCGATTGCTTCAGTAGGCCAGATTTACTGGGAACAGGTTCCTTTTGCACTAGTTTCTTATTTGAGGCTGACAGATGTTGAGATCCTGGGGAATTAGGCATGAATTGCACCTGCTGTACAAATCTGTTATCTGGGGCAGCTACCTGCTGCAACCATGGCCTATGTTCCCCTTGAGCCACCCGCTTATTAGGCATTGATGACTTCTGCATTACAGAAGGTTTAATTGGTTCCTTTCGCTTATTCAATAATGACAACTGCTGTGATCCTACATTATTTGACATTGTTCCAAGCTCTGCTAGTTGCCTGTTAGGTAGAAAATACTGCTGCGATAGCATATTATATGTTTGTGATTCCATTTGCCCAGTCTGCTGGTTTGATATTGATAACATTTGTGTCCCAAGATTACTGGAAATTGGCTGCAACAAGCCCATTTGCATGTTTGACATTGAGATTTGCTGAGATGCAGAGCCACTATAACCTGGTCCTACTGGTCCAACACCCACATTTGATATTGACATCTGCTGTGAACCAGTCCCCAATCCCATTTGCATGGATGAGTCCAATTTGGGTTCCAGCTGGCCCATTTGGTTGCTTGGAATTGATAACTGCTGAGAAGCTAGATCGTTTGACATGCTAGATCAGCAACACAAATTACATGCCAAAGAAACTGCAGTATGCACATAAAAACAAAGAAGTTCTCAACTTAGCATAGTTCAAATCAAGTTAGGTAGGAGCACATCTCTAGCCATCACTGAATCAAAAGTTCAGAAGCGTAAATTCAAAACAAAATGATATATTACAAAGCAAGCTCTTTTACTTTCAGAAATTCAGGACCACGTACAACCCTCCACAAGTAGCATCGACTATGCAAAATCAGATCAAAAATTCAGAACTTTTCCACGCTGGTTGTGTTTGTTTAAAAAAATAACAGTAACTTGTTGAACCCCAAAACCATTAACTAACAAATGCAATCCCGGTTTCAATATATCAAACACTGGAGATAAGAAATGACGTACGCCAGAAAAAAAACCCACAGCCAATTGATGAAAAGAGGCCTAACTAATCAAATACAACAGAGAAAGTAATCACACACTAACCATATCATAAAAGTAGCCATAAACATGTTATTAAGCAACAAGCTGCTATATAGGAAAAAAAAGAAAAGAAATTCTTCACTTCACATAGAGTAGTCACATAATCCATAAAAGGAAACGAAAAAAAAATCAATAAGATACATACAGCATCAATTTCTTTAATTCATAATAAAAGAAAAACTCTAATTAGACAATCATTATTTCAAGAAACAGTACCAGCAGCACATGCGTCAACCCAAAATCGAAGAACACCGATACGTGTCTAAAAGTTATTCACAACAAAGATCAAGAAATAAAACACGCGAACAGATCGATACCAAAAACACCGTTTTGAAGTGGTGACGAGCAACTGCTCGGATGTTCACCGAAGCGGTATCCGATGACGGAATCGAAGAACCAGGCTGAAGAGAGCGAATCGACTAAAGAAATGACGCTTCGCTTGGCTTGACTTGGCTCGAACTTCGTTCGGGTGATAATATAAACCCTAGAAATTTTATGATCTGAATCTAAAGAGATGATTACTTATGTATCCGTGTCAAGCTACAGAAACGGTCTTTCTAGACACTAGTCACTAGATCAGTTAACACGTGGGGGGAGTTTCGCTCGTGCGTTGTGGGACCTACCGAAAACGAACGGTACAGATTTACGTAATTTGCTTGTTGCTAAAAGCACTCCACTAATGTTCTGATTACACCATTGGTGTTGCAAAGAAGTGCCTTCAGGACTAACTGGGGTACATTTAGTTTCTCCGTACAGAAGGGTTAACCAGGTTCTTCATGAATCACATAAGCCAATAAAATATAAATAGGGAGGCACGTCGTCATTTTAGTAGGAGAAATTCTAAAGAAAATTTTTTTAAAAATAGTTTTATTTTTATCCTCTTATATTTTTTATCAATCTTAATTCATTCTTACTAAAGTAATTATTTTGAACGATTTTATTCTCAAACTTTAATTTTAGATTATAAATAAATACGAATCTTATTTTTTTATTTTTTTTATGACTTTCTTATTCAAATTTTTCCTCTCTGAACAGCTTATACAATAGAAAAAATACATATTCTATTTTTCAATTACGAATTTGAAAAAAAATAAGTTTTAGAATTTAAATTTTTGTAATTTATATTTAATTTAAAATATATGAATATTATTACAAAATAATTAAATGATATTCTTAAATATACTATTTACATGTTGAGAATTTAAAGTTATAATAGTGCCCTAGGTGGATGTTGGATTACAGTTTTGAGTTGGACAGTCAAGGCTCTAATAGTGCCATGGGTTGGCAAAATAGTTCCCTAAGTTGGCTGTCAATTTAGAGTCATCTTAATTTTAAAAGAATTTACTGTCCTCTGATGTGAAATCCCACGACCGGCCTAACATAATGTATTCTATATATTTACAAGTAAAAACCCCATAATCCCTACTATTAACATTTTGTATTGGTGTACTTTGCGGCCTATGTCACTAGAATGGAATGTGAGTGTTAGTGCAATCTAGCCGATCATCCCAGAATCCTAATCTACGCAGTGCCACCGGGAGTAAAAGGCAGATGGACTTTATCACATCAATTATCTCTTGGGAGGAATGTCTTGATAGGGAGGAATCGTAGACTGTGATACTATGCCTTACCAAATTCACCGATATCGCCACCCAATGACCTCCACAAATCAGAACAGGCATCAGAACATAATCCAACGACCTCTATGGTTTGTATATACCCACCTGATCTCCTCGAACGTGGATCTCAAGGCCAGAGTAGTTTGTTGACTCATAAGACTTGCGCCGCCATTTGTACAGTAATTATGACTGCAAATTTATAACCCATGGTTAATGATCATCGAATTCAAATATTGTAATGTAATGGAATTATGAGTAAGTTCTGAATCTATACTTACATAGAGGTAGGGCGTGGCCAATAGTCACATTTCTGGCAAATTCTGTCAGGACACGCCATTTGTTGATGGGTGACTAAATATAGATACTCATCAATGTGCTGCATTAATAATAGAACAAACATTAGATTAAGTAGTTATATACTAACAACGCTATGATAAAGTGGGTGCAAAATTTACAGTATTTTTCAGCTGTGCATCCTTATCTGAAATACCGCGAAGCCTCCTTGGTGTGATTGTGACAGTCTTCGTCTCAATAAATACTTCAAGATCCTTTAACCAACTGAGGTAGGCAACATATAAATCGTTTGCATAAAGGACGATCGAATCTATGACAGTATCTAATAGATATTGCGGCAGTTTCTTATTGGCTGGGATCCTGAGCGACTTTTTCATTGGGTTGGTGTATAGGCTTTTTTCCTGCGGTCCAAGCTTATACACCCTGTTGAATCAGCTATAACTTGCATCACCTTTGGGCTTTGGGTCTGACACAAGCTGTATGTTAGCTTCAGACTATATGCTGGCTGATGACTCTACTTCAACACCTGTATGAGGTTGCAGTAAAATGTCTTGTGAAATAATAAACAAAGGGGCAAAATTAGTAGTAGCAGACAAATTAATAAAACCATAATAGAAAAATAAAGAACAACACATATGAAAGTATAAATATACTAACCTGTGATTGTTTATGGCCACTCATCGCCATTCATGCACGGAGGTCTGCTGATAGCTGATCGATTCGGCCCAAAACATCGCGTTCAATTCGCTGCATATCGTCACGAATGTCACGCTCTATTCTATCCATATCATCTCGTACGTACATAATGTCCTGCCGCATGTAATGGACCTTTGAATTTAAGGAGTCGAAAGCGATCTGTAGCAAATCTCCTAAACTCCCCATCGATGTATGATGGTCCAAGGGATGAATGGTGTGATGGAGCAGGAGAATGGCGATAGAGCATAACCGGTGATGGCGAAGGAGCATGGTACTGTACCGTCACGGGTTGATGATGATGTGAGGACCTCGTCTAGTGATGTGACATGACTAATGAATGATGAGACCTCGCTAGAAATTGACGCTGTAACAATCAAGAATATGTTAGCCAAATATAGAACACTTACGTTAAAATGTAAACACAACTATAAATCATACCTCAACATAGCTTGAAGTCGTTAGAAGGTTACCCCGTACGCACCTTGTGGTTGAATAATCTCCCAATAATTCAACCACGTGTGGCAATTCGATCTCTACACCTCAGGTTGTAAGGCAAGAATAACCTGAAGTGTCTATGCGCCGAACAGATACCTATGAAGAGTTGACTAGGTCAAATTTCGCTTCAGGTTCTTCCATCGCATGATTTGCGAGATGCCATTGCGTACAACAACATCAAATCTATTCTGTAGGCTAGGGATACTCTTGTAAATCCACACTTGCATGACATAAATTATAGCATTACAACATAATACACAACAAAAAGGTGAAAATATAAAATATTACATGAAGTTTGTTAGAAATGCTTTGAGAGTGCAATCGTCATCCCATTAATGTTATACTTGCCCTTAAATTATCAGCCACTAGCCTGCAAGCGTGCTGAAGTGCTCATGTATCTGCCACACTGGATAGCGAGTGATCTGACGCAAAGATTGCATGATATGAAGATGGGCTGACAGATTCCCATGGACATCTATTAAACTCTTCTAAATCCTCTAAAATATCTAATAACCATAAATCAACGAGTGATCTCTCGTCTCTACTAAATAAAAACCTCTCCACCAAGTAAAAGAAGGATAATCTAACTACATTTATATTTTAAGTACAAAAAAATCTAGGGCATTAAAAACTACATCTAAATCGTCTAGAGTAATCACATCCCTATCCCCTAAATATAACATTCCCTAAGACGAGTATTATCTCTGCAAGTGTAAAGTAGGAAAATGCTCACACCTAAGTCTGGTTATCAACCCAAACTCAACACATGAAAACTCGGATTATTTGGTTACCAACTAAAAACCACATCTTGTTTGGGTTACTATTCACATCTATCTCATGCAACATCATGTAATGAATTAAGATAGGAGAATGATATAAATTACCTATATCTAACAAATGACCTAAACATGTTTGCCTAAAAATACCTAATTGTGTCTCACTTAATTTAGCCCTTATCTGATCAACCTCTCAAATCTCGCCAGACAACACGTCTCTGCGTGGAAGTGCTTATGTACTAGGATTTTCAATCGAGGTTGAGTTGTCATTTGTACCTATACATTGGAAATAAATAATAATTAGTTATTACTGAATATTATAAATAAATAATAGAATGTGCACACCAAAAAAGGGCCCTAGGTCTGGGAACCTTGGGCCCAAATATCTCAGGTCCGGGAAGCTAAGGAGGAAAAAGGCCCTAGGTTCGAGGACTTAGGGCCCACAAAAATTGCCCTAGGTTCAGGGATCCAAAGGAAAAAAGGCCTTGGTCCGAGGACCCAGAGCACAAAAAAATGCCCTGGCTTCAGGGGACCGGAGCCCAAAAACCCCCACGGTATAGTTCACGCACCTAGGGGAATCCATCATCATTGGGCGCTTGCGATTCATGCACCCAGAGGAGACTAATGTTTCCCTTGTGCGCGTGAATCGCATGTGCCCACGCCCTTCTCCCCTTCTTGTACTTCGGGTGCATGTATCAACATGCTCGAAGAACAGCCGTCGTCTTCTGCATTTTCAAACCCAAAACACCAAAATAACCCTATTTACTATATTTTACCCTATCTACACGCCAAATTCGCTAACATTATGTCAACATTTTAACAACAATTCCTTACAATACAACAACCAAAAACTCAATTTTTTTTATTTTTCTAATCTAATTACAAAAATATTTCTATTACTTGTAAACACACAAATAAAGTAAAATTTTATATAATGCAAGTCGCATTAATTTTTTTTCTTGTTGTAGTTGTATTCTTTATACTGTTGAAACAAAATTTGTAATTTACCGACGACATAACGATAAAAAAACTTTAAAAAAAATGAATAGACCGTAAAAGGTGAAACAATCTTTTGATTTTGCTTTTAATTATTTTCAAGGTCAAATTATAATTATTCATTAAGGTTTAAAAGAAGATCGTCCAAAATAGTTATTTTGATAAAAATGAATTAAAATTAATCAAAAATATAAAGAGGAATCAAAATAAGATCATTTTTAAAAATTTTCCAATTCCAAAACCGTTTTGAGTGGGTTTACACGTGCATAATTGATTGTGATTTAAAATAAAAGTTCCTAAAAAAATCCAATAAAATTAAATATTTATATATTTATAACGTTGATATACATATTTTCATACTAAACGCGGAGGCACACAAGTTTTTACATGGCCATCATGGGATGCCGAAATCTATATGTAACAACAAAGGCAAAATGTTTGTAAAAATTTTCCTATGGCCAAGCTACATCTCGGCCAAGAAAAAAGAAAAGGATCAGCTTGGACAATCATCCAACCATAAAAGAAGGGATCCGCAAGCTTTTTTAACTAGCAGATCATATACGGGTACTCTGAAGGAACAAGGTTCTTTATGTTATTACATCAACGCGTGGTGGTTACCAAGCCATTGCTGGACCTCCTGTCATTTGCCCCGGAGATTGAACCCAAAATGCCAGCACCTACCTCGGAGATGGAACCAACCATCTCACCAACCTCACACTTGCATAGGGGACATGAGGCATTAATCCTTAGCCACTTATCAACACACTCCTTGTGAAAAAAATGGGAACATGGTAACTCTCTCAATTCATCGTTGTTAGCGAATTTTGCCAAACAAATGCAACAAACCTGTACACGGTCAAAACAATAGAATCATATTAATACCATCAACAATGACAAGATTCATAACATAATAAGAAGTAGAAGCAATGTTGAAATGAGTCATCACTTGCAGCGTTCTCAAGGGGAACAATATCATGTATGTAATCCTAGTCACCTCCCACTGGTCCTATTTGAATATTCGGAAAATAACAGTGAACTACAACGCCAGGTGATTTAGTGCTGAGTTCAAACAGGTTAACTGAAACAGATGTACAGATAAAACTGGCATTTGGAGTTCTAGGAAGCCTGTGCGCAACACGGATGATTATGATTGACAGTGAATTTTCAATGATTGGCCCAGTTCATTACTATTTAGCGTTACCAAATTCATCCTCATTATACTCAGAATGCAATTCTTCATTTTGGAGAGACAAAAGTGGACAACCAAAAAGCAGAAACTCTCCTTAAGGTGATTTTTAATATCTGTGACAAACAACAAATCAACAAGGTCAAAGACAAAAAATCTAAACCCATGAGTAAAACCAGCCAATACTTACTGCATCTTCTCCAGAAATAACGCGCTCCTTTTCTGTTCCTGCTGCCACAACACCTTCTTGACCAACACCTAAGCTGTTATCTCTATCATTGCTGCTTCTCCTTTTCTTCAACTTAAACTTGTATGTCGGTAAAGCATCTATTGATTCTGATGTGGCTCCTCTGGTCTGTGCCAGATCTTCTCTTAAACCAAGGATGGAAACTATACAAGGCAGGCAGCAGCAGATCGTTGCACATAGAATGAAGGGCATAGCATATCCAATACAACTAACAGCAAGAAACACTATAGATAACCTGCAAAGCAAGAAACATATAAAACAGCATGAGCTATAAGAAAGGGCAAATTTTGGAAGGAGTAACTGAGATAAATGCCATGGGGAAGTACCTGTACAAATTAGGAGCATCAGAGAATGATGTATGCCCACCAAACACCCACACATTGCCAACCACAAACCAAACAGCAAAGAAGCAATCTAATGCCATTTTGCAGTATTCCAACAGCACCTTGAATCTGTCAACAGATATTAACTAATTTGTCTATAAAGAGCTCTTAACTGGCACAAAAATCAATACCAAACAACATATGACAATGCAAAACATAAGAAGCAGAATTACAATATACCATAAAATCAAAGACCATAGAACTCATGAGAAAAGAATCCAGTTGTTTAGTTAGGTAACACTTACTGAAAAATGATTATTAAGTAAACCATGGAAACAGACCAATGGTAAGTTGATGATAAAAGAAAACATTAAACTTCTTATGAAATGATCTCATTCTTGTGAGATGACAAGATGGCAACTGCAAACAGTAGACCAATTGATCAAACGAGATATTGGAAAACAAAAGAACAAAGAATCTGAGAAAGTCAAGACATATTGGTATCTTCTACATCAGATACCAAACCCACAACAACGTAATTCATGTTTTTCCAAAATCTAGTTCTACATTCTCAGCCACAATCCTCCCAAGAAGCTAACGTCTACTACTCTCAAAAGTGCTTGAATATTGAGCAGGAGAAGCAACTCTATTAGACAAAGTAAACTATTTCAAACCGCATTAGTCATCAGTATAATTGGATAGATGGAAAAAAAAAGTAGAAACTGTTGTCCCAACATGAACAATGAGTAGCCTAAGATTCAAACCTTGGACTCAGTACCCTCGTAGTCTGCCCACCTCTATGGGATGTAACAGGAGCCTGGTGATCTTCCCCTTCTGAAGTCCTAGGGACAGAAATAGAAAAAGGCACAGCAGGAGCATTTATGTGAGGGGAACTACTATGAGGTTGCCCTGAGTCTTGTTCTGAAATCAAGTTACTTTGCCGATAACGCCAATATTGAAAAGGAAGGGTTGCAACACATCCAGATGCATAACCCACAATCCATTCAAACAGAGGCGCATGTGGATGCTCATGTCTTGAAATTGATAAAACAACAACAGCTGCAACAATCTGGCTCAATGTGAGAACTACTTCAATAGAGATCCATAAACCAGAATTCAATGGACTCCTGCGACGACGGGCATCCCCTCTCCTCGTGAATGTAAGATTCCTGGGGTTTGATACATTGGAAGAAGTTGATGGTTGAGTAACAGGAGTTCTTGCACTACCTGAAGATCTGTCTTCCCGCTGTGCAGAATCTAAGCCATTAGAAGTTCTATCATGAGCTGAAGTAGATGAAGAAGCATCAGTAATTGGTATGTTGATAATGTGCTCATTATTGTTAACGTTCTCTGGCCGCTCCATTAATAATGGGCAAGTTACGGTTTCGGTTTCAGTATGTAGTCCCGCAGAGGGAACATCCATCTAAGTTCGCCAACACAATTGGAAATAATGAAAGCATAGAATCACAGGACAATATACCAACTCTTAGCCAACTGAGATTGAGGCAAACGGCACTTTCAACCAAAGATTGTTCAAGCTGTATTTACTAACTCAAATCACTTTGCACCACGAGTTGTGGATGATTAATAACCTACATACTGTTAAACAAGAAAATGCACCAAGATCAGAAGCAGAATTAAAATCATTTTCCCTTCCAAAATATTATCATACATTTTCTCTCAGGGCCAAAAAATCAAAAGCAAACTGAAATTTAATCTGAGTATATTCATAATTTAAAGCCTGAAAACATATACATCCACCTAAGTTTATAAAAGTACACCTGTCAGTCTATGTGAGTTTTAAATCAGTTAAGACAAAAACAATCAAGAACTTAAAATTGAAAATTGTGCTTTCCTTATTTTTCCCAGCAACCACAAACACCTAAAGTGGATATAATTTGGGCAAAATTAACAGCAGAACATAATGTTTTTGCTACCATCAGGTCAGAATACACTGACAGATGACAGAGGTATCAGAGCTAATTTTACTTTAAAATAATCATTCAAATTACTGATCCATTCATGATGAAATCAAAGGCAAACATGTAAATCAAATGAATGTAAATTCGAATTCAGAGCCCTTCCACAGAAATCATATCCATTTTCTTGGTCATCCAACACACTTTATTCAACCAAGCATTCGGTTTCCAAAAACAATTATAAAATATTTCACAAATCAAAGTCCCCTTCACCTTTTTTCTTTTTCGCCTCTCCTTAACAGAAACAAAACAAGGCAATATAAACTGAATTATAATTCCCATCTTGTTGAAAAAGCAAATAAATTAAGCAATAAAAAAACACAACCTGATTAAGGAAGTTTAAAAGGAAACAGCATAAAATCGCAAAATTCAGCCTCGCACAGTTGCATTAATGTATAATTCCAAACAGTTCAAACGCTAACGCAAACATAGAAAGAAATTGAAACCCTGAAAACTTCTTTAAGAGCTAACATTTCCATAATACTGGTAGCTGAAAATTCGAATGATTTACTCACAATTTCCAATGTCAACAATACAAACAACTGTTGATTTTCCTAAAAGTAAACGAATCAAAAGAAACCCTAACGTTGATTAATTTAGAAAAGGACGATCGACCAATCAAAGAACGGATAGCAAAAGAAATTCACCATGAAAAACAAACGACGAGAGAAGGAGAGATAATCGTACCATAGTGCTAAACCGCAGCGAACAAAGGCGATTGGAGTGTGGTTAAAATACAGGAGACGGCTTAACGGCGTCGTTTCGGCCGAAGGGATTTTGTGTTCTTATTTTTATTTTCCCTTCTGTTTGTTTTGTGTTGTCGCTTTCTTTGAACAGGAAGATGAAGCGTCAGCTTTCGACCACCATTTCCTTCTCGGCGTGATCCAAGAATATGCAGAACTCGCATCTGTATTAAGTACCAAAGTTCGCCATTGCCGGACAAAACGGTAATTACATATTAAGTGTACATTGTTTATAAAAACAACTAAAAGCCGGTACAAGAAGGCCGTTAAATAAATTAATACCAAAAAGACTTTTTAAGTATATCGATTTTTGCAAGGAGACTTTTTTAATTAATAAATTTTATTATTTAATTAATATAATTAAAATTTTATTTAATGACGTTATTATCAGAAAAAATAAAATAAAATTTTTAATTCCAACGTATATCACGAGCCCATCTGACGTAACAAGGTTTTGTCCAACTTCACCAGGTTACAAGTTCGTTATCATCACGGCATTGACGAACGACCGTCCCCAGTGGGAACATTCTAAAATTATTCTAAACGTGTAATCGACGATGAAATCCGAGCCGTTCATTTATGGATACCAACTATTGAGGAGATTCCCGCAATTTCCTCCGTACAACTCGAAGGCTCTTCTGCCTTGAAGTTGGAAGTAACCGCCCAGGACTTTTCAGAGAAGGAACAAAATATAATGAAATTTCATTCACCATTTCTGCTAAAATCTTTAATAACAGTCAGATTTAAGACATACATGAGAGCTTATTTCCTGCACTAATGGCTATTGCAGCTAACATTTCCAAGCATTGATCATCCCACAAAGAAGCAATCGCATAGATAGAAGATTGAAAAACAAACTTACAACAACCGGCTGTCCCAGGACCATACAAAAAAGAAATCCCATCAACCTAAATAACAGCCATTTTTCGTACATTTTCGTTTTCCGGGTTTCCCACCACCACGGGAGGCAGGAAGCTAGGAGGGAAAATTCAGAAAACGGGTACAAAATGGAGGTTAACAGGCAATTGAGGTTGCTAAAGGAGTCACGAGAACAGCAGTGTTTCCAGCAATTGGCTGAAGACTGGCTGCCTTTTCCAGTCGCTTCCATGCTTCCTTGCGCTTCTCAGCTACTGAGCTTAGCCTTGATTCTTCTTCCATATACTGATTGCGGCAAGACATGAACAGCACATCATCCATCTCTGAGAACATCTTTCTGACATTCAGAGTAAGGTTGACCACTGCTGGGTTCCAATGGCTTTGGGCATTTTTCTCCAAAACTGGAAATAAAATGGGCAATATCACCTGCCGGCTATGTGCAATCAAATTGACAATTTGATCATTGTTCCACAAGAAAAGGGCCCTTTCAGCCACCTGAAACAAATGAAGTTGAGACAGTAATTCTAGGAACTTCTTTCAGCTCATATGTGTGTTTGTGTTTTGCAAGTTTAATACAAAGGCAGATACAAACACAACTAAGAGAAGAAAAGGGGAGGCAGACACTGCTATCCTCAGAATAAGCAAAAACTGTAATTACACATTGCAGTTGGAGAGATCAGACAAGAGCATACGAAGTGCCAAATGACATGAGGTTCCACATACAAAGAAGTCAAAGCTCGCCAAGAGACATAAAGAATACGCCATTTAAGGATCCTTGAAAAGGTCCCTTTCACCATTCACCTAAGTTACAAAAAGTTTCTCCGAAAGAGCTGAATTCCATTACCGCTTCAACCAAAAACAAACCCATTCCAAAAAACAAAAAGATTTCAAAAATATCAAGAAGAATATCTTCCAAGAGGCACCTAAAAATTTATGCCATTTTTTGACCTTAGACACTTAAAAACTTCATTTCCACTGACCCAACAAACAAAAATGATATGCTCCAAAACAATTTTTTTTTACCTAAAAGCTTATTATTTAATCAATTTCTTAGAAACCAAATAAATAAATACTTTTTTTCAACTTTTTCATTCTAATTTAGAATTGACCAAAAATCCCAAAAATGAAAGGACAAGAAAGTCTTATCTGTGGATGGATCCCCCTCAAACCATTAACCTGAATTTGGATTCACAGCCTATCACAAGTGCAAGTAGGACCTAGTTGGTTCTTTGGGATGGGTCACTACATCATAGAAGTTCACCATACTGGAAATCTTCAATTGGCATGCAAGGCTGTGAATAAAAAATCTACTACAACAGGAGCTCGAGACAAGATAGCCATCAGAATAGTCCAAAAAAATTTCGATTATTATTTAAAGAAAAATTATTTGTTTAAACAACATAAAACAGGAAACTGAAAAGGGAAGAACACAAGGTAGGATCTATAAAACATGCTTTAAAAGACATGAGTAAAGGAAACAAAAGATCTGACATACTGCTTTACAGGGAAGGAAAGGTAAAGCTAGGCGCCTAACTTAAGGAAATAATATTCAGCATAATCTTAAGCATAGGGGATTAAGAAAAATAGTCTGGGAAGGGAAGCAGTACCTGGAAGTGGAAACTGTTAATGCAGCATCCAATACGCCAGAACAATGGAACCATGACCTTTTGAAATTCCACCATGTTAATTGTTTCCAAAATCTCTTCTAACTCACCAAGGAGCATCGCCTCCTTCTGGCTATTAGTTATTGGCCAGTATCTCAACAACCCATTGATCACAATACTTGCCAACTTTGGCTCCTTCTCTATAAACTGCATAACACAGTAGGAGAGCTGTTGAAAATAAGTCCCCAAGGACTTGGGCTTGTGTAGAGGAATTAAAACCCTCTTCAAGAAGATCTTATGCTCCTCCTTCAGAGGCAGTGCAAACCCACTAATTATACTCCCAAAAATCTCCAACAACTCCGCAACCCCATTATGTTTCTCAGTCTCAAAAACAAACCGATAAAAAATATTACTGATAGACTTTCGAATAAATGGCCTATGAACCATAAACTTTCCATAAACCCTATGCATAATCGTCTTTAAACACTCCCTTTCTCTTGGATCATCAGAATCAAACAAGTCAAGCAATCTTAAAATAAACGAATGGTCTATGTACCTTTTCGCAACTTTGGCATCAAGAGACGAAGAAGTAATAAACTTGAGCAACAATTCATACACAATTTGCAAATGCGGCCATGAGGGATCAAACATGGGCTCATCATCTTCATTTTCACCACTACCATGTGAGCTAGACCGATAATTAGGCGGAAAAACTCTGAACAGATTTATAGCACACATTCTACACATGGCTAAAATTGCGGGTTCGCTAAATTTCATAGACCCAGATGCTACAAAGTCTAAAAGCTCAATCAAGGTCTGCTTTTTAACATCTTTTTCAACACAATTCTTGGTTGGGTCAGTGAAATCAAATGTTACACAACAAAGGCTTACTTTACTCACAAACAAATTCATCTTCTCCGCATTAGGCACATCTTTAAATGGAATCAGAGGCTCGATTCCTGCTACAATGCTGGCCGGAAACACTATTGAGGATGTTCGTTTTACAACATTGGATCGGCCCGAGGAAGATTTATCACCACCGTTGGATTTATGGGTCCCAGAAGAAGAGCCGTTGCTTGTTGTCGTGTTAGAGTTTGCGGTGGCGTGGTGGTTGCCCGAGTTGGTCCGATTGAGCTCGGGCGAATCAGGTTTTAACGATTTTTTGGGAAGTTTACTGAAAAATTGCTTCAGCATTGTGAAAAATGTTAAAATACCAAAGAAAATATTAGCACCACAAGGGATTAAATTGCAGGCATAGGGTCTGATTTGGTAATTAGAAAAGCATCAAGGTTGAAAATGGAACCCTAGATTGTCGTCGTGGATCTGGTGAAAATGCATGTAAGAAATTATGAAGAGAAACAGGGGTGGTGGTAAAATGAGGGACATTGATGAAAAATCAGATCTTGAGACAAAATGTGGGAAAGAGTTGACAATTTAAAGATTCAGGAGAGGAATTGATTGCGAGTGCATGCACCATCAAACATTAATCATTGCCGAAATCTTCTCCAATGGGGGGAAGGGAGAGAGAGAGAGAGAAAGAGAGGAAATTTTTCAGATGTTGATTACAAAGTGATACAGGAATCTCGACAGTGGAAGATCCCCAACAAAGAAACTTTTCTCGACATTCATACACACATACTATATATACATATATATAATATAGAGGGAGGGAGAGGTGAAGAAGAGTTTTTGAGACAGAGATCTCAGAAGGAAAGTCTGTTCAAAGTTGTTGGCAAGATTTGATCTCCATGGAGAGAATACCAAACCAAACTAGACAATGAGCTGGGTCTTAATGGTTTTCTTTTATCTCGGTCGACGAGAAAATTATGGCATTTTCTCAGAAAATGACTGAAGAATTTCTTTAATAATAATAAAACAGAACAAATGGATGTAATAAAACGTGAGTTAATAACATCCGGATCCTATATTTCTATGATTTCTTATATCGTTACATAACTCTTCCATCCAAATCAGATAGGTCCCTCCATTCTTCATTTCAAATGATCGAGGGTTAAGATAAGAGTTACAATTTTTTACAGAATTAATATTATTTAAACAGTTAAAATAATATTTTACATGTATATTAATTATGATATATTATTTATATGTGTTAAATTTAATTTTAATTATTAAAAACATATTAATTTATTAATTAAAAAATTAATATAAAAAATTATAAAAATGTAAGAATTTTTTATTCATTGAAATACGTTTACACTGAGAAGATGTAAGAGTAACTACAAGTTAGAGAGACTTGTATTATGTAAGTAGTCCTTATTTAAAAATTATAATCTATTAGGGATCTAGATGTTAGTAACCAATAGTACTTGGCTTCTTTTTTTTAAATAGTTTCGTGGGTTTTGGCTCTTTGGTTCCGGTAGCGCGCGACGACAACATGATTACGCTTGTCTTATGTCTTGGACCGTTGGATTAGGGATCAACGGCTTCCTTTTTCTTTTTTTTCCTTCATAATATTTTATAATAACTAAATTGAGCAGTAGATTGTGATTTACTACTGCTGCGGTGCAAAATACTGATGTGCAGCAGCAGAACCAACGCCTGAAAGACTATCGACAAGGACGATTCCGTATAATTTTATGAGTTGTTAAATCTATGATTTGCATTCGATTTGCTGTAAACGCATTTTAGAGTAAAATACTCTACAAAGAATCCTAAGTTCTAAATCACAACTTTGCCCCACCCTAAAGTATCAATTTAATATTGACTTATAATTAATTAACAGTAGTTGCACGTGACATGAGCATGTGGTCTATTTCATGCCCTTCCCCACGAAGGAAACATTTGTTTTCATTTTCTGAAGTTTCTAAGGATCTAATCTGAAGAGGAATTTAAATAGTAAATAGTTTGTGATCCCACGTGTCAGTACGATGCTTCACTTGAAAAATGAAAGGAGACATTTGTTTTCGTTTGTTTTCTTCGACTTGAGATTCGGGCGGTAAAAGAAGAAGTTTAAGTTATTTCCTTTTTGATTCATCGGGGGGTTTGGATACAGAAGTACTTCTTGAATAGCTACAACCCTAGTGTCTACTTGTAACCCAAGAAAAAATTTTAAAAAAAAATCCTAGCTGCCGTCAAGACTTCCCAGCGGCTGAGAAGTTCTGAAAATTATACCTCAGAAGATAGACAAAACTGACTGTCTAAATGTGTCAAAACTTCTAGCAATTACAGATTACAACCACGACCTGGAAGCACCAGAACTTGATCAGATGTTACAACAAAGATAGACAATAGAGACAATTGATAATTTTAAATTAAAATGTAAATGTGTTATGATGGGAATCAGGATCACCCTCCAAGTATTAGAATGGAGAAGCTGTGTCAATGGAATGTAACTTATGAGGAAGAACCAGCTATTGTTTTGGTTCATCTTCGGAAAAGTGATATAACTCGCTCTGTTGGGGTCAATGTTGCCACACACTTGAACTGTCATAAGAACAGAAGTATTATGAAAACCGAATAATAGGAAAATTCGAATTTCTTTTTTTTTCATCAATCAAAGCAGTAGAAGAAACTTAGAGCAGGTTTTAGCATAGTTTATAAAACGATAATCAGGTTCCCCAAAAACAACTTGAGTGCATGACTAGTTTGTCGAGTTCATCTGGAAATAGAAAGAAGCAAACTTTTCAGAAGGTTTCAAGTGTCTTTTACCTTGCTTTGTCTATACTTCTCACGTATAGCATTTAGCGAGCAACCATTAGCATTCAGCTGCAAATCTTCTAGTGCGAGTACTGTACACTTCAGCTCTGATGCCTTGTAAGCAGTATAGTGCTCTAGAGTTGGATTCTGCAAATAGCACACAGAAAGATCTTATTTAGATATTTCTTTTATTAGACAAGAGTGAAAAGAATGAAAAAAAATGGTTCCCAAGGAAATGGAAGAATTGCCCACCCAAGGGTAATCTGACTGATTGAGGGTCCATCTGGCAAGGAACACAGCAGATGCTGCTATAAGGGAGGGACGGAACCTAAGGAAGTCATACTCAAGAAGAGTTAACTCTGCCAAGTAATTTGCCAAGAACTCAAGTTCCAAACAAGTAGCCTGAATATCAAAGTAATTACATGGTTATACTAAATTGTTATACAAGATATTAAACCGAGCAATATGATTTCCATTTAGAATACCTTACAAGAAGCTAGTGCTGCTTGAACAAATCTCCTGAAAACAGAAACCGATGGATCTATTTACTCTCACCATTGGTGGTATTTAAAGAACAGAAAGGGAAGAAGCTGATAGTATATTACCTGAGAAATGTTTTTGTTGTGGGAAGAGATAGCTGAAAGTGCAAGAAATTCAGAACTTGACTCTCCATTTTCAAAACCTGCCAAATGACCTCAATCAGAAACGTTATAAATCAGAATATGGAAAACTATGACAATCTTTTCCAGTGTACTGCTCCTGGGCCTATAGCAAATTGGCTGTAAGATCTTTCAGAACTCCTAAACGGTAAACTTGTCAGCTCAAGTCGATGGCAGATAAAGGAAGGCCACAAGTTATAAAAAAGATGACAAGATTTGCATGACTCAACAGAATATATGGCTTCCACATACATAGAGTTGTCAAGTAAAATTTTACCTGTTCTCTTGTGCAAGTATTATCAGTGATGAAGCAAAATTCTTCCACTTGTGGAGCACAGATTTCTTCATACTTTCTTCAACCCATAATGGAACAGAAAAACACAACAGAATCCCTTAGAGGAGTACGCAAAATGATCACAAAATATGGATACAGAAAACTCTAAACGCCCAGCAATTAAGGACACGAGAAAACTTGTAACTTACGAAGCAATCAGCATGCAAGTGACACCAAGCAGCTGGAGTCTGTGCTTCTCAATACAATTTTGTGAGAGAAACCGATCAATGAGGTTAATTGTGAGGTAAAGTGTGTCTGGAACCAGTTTATATTCCTCAGAAACCTAAAAGAGGAAATATAAACTAAGAATTGTAATCAATTATTATCAAATTTTCTGGATACAAATTCATCTGTGAATAAAAACATTGCTTCTGGACTCAAGCAAGGATACACGCCCACTAAGTCAGTTTGACTCCACTTACCTCCACAAGCCAATCAATCAATATTCCCCGCATGTTTGGAGTGATATCTTGCTGCAGCTTTTCCATATAAGTAGTTGAAGGTCTTAGGTTAAGCTGAGAATGGAGAATTTTTAGAAAATCAGCGTTAATTGTGCTTCAATATATAGTAAATCATAAACTAGAGCCCTTTGACAGGCACCATTTGAAAGCAAAAGTTTTTACTTAAACATAACCAAAACAACTAAACTTTCACTTTAAGACAACCAAACTGAATCCTATATGCTTTCTCCCAGCCAAACATGAAGAGAATAGTGGGTGGATATCAGATTTTGCAAAGATGTAATTATAATGATAATAAGATGCAGCCAGCATGAATAACTTTCAGTGATGAGAAAAGAGCACAAACAACAGTGACTTTAAGAACTGATAGATTGTTATAATATTTAATATGCCAACCTAGTTTAGTCAAGCGTGGGCAATGATCATGATATTCAGTGAATGAAAGAGCATAATAACAAGTATTGGAAAGTAGCAATTGCATGACAAACCTCCGTAACACGTATATTGTTGTATATATCAGTGGCATAAAAGCTGCAAATTTGAGGATCCTTTTGGAATGAATCTATATTCACAATGCATAGACCATTTGATTCTTGGCACAACTTGTTTGCTTCTGCACAATCCAATTAAAACAGTGTCATCTTTGCACATAAAACAGAACTTGATTACCCAAGCATTTTCTTTTACGGCTTACTTGAAAGTTGCACCTCCAAAACATCAACCAAATGATGAAGTATAACAAAAACTCTATATAAGGGAGGAAAGATCTATTTCATGACATAGTCTTTGTTGCATAATCTTCGAGAAGACATTGAATACAAAAAAGAGGCATGTAACGTCTATAAGAAGATATGCCACTATTTAATTGCATTTACTAAACAGTTTATACAATTAAAATTTCCACAAATTGTTCTGGAATATTTTAAAATTGAATTCAAACCTTCCTTTTGAGGGTCTTGAAGTCCAACAGGTTTCTCAGAAACGTGTAATGGACAAATCCAGTCTGCTTTGCCACATTTGCTCATGCAATGACATATACTCAGTTGTACTGGTTCTCTTTCTTTTGCCTTTTGTGGTTCTGCCATCCTTATTTTTGACAATTCTACAGCTAACTTTGTTTTAACGTCTTCTTCAACATGTAGAGTTTCCACACAGACATCTGAAGCCACCTTTTCAATCTTCTTTGGAGGACTAATATGAGCTTGCTTGCCAGTCTGTCAGCCAGCAATATCAACAAAGACAAAGTTCTCGTACTTGCATCAAAAAGTTTTCGAAATAGTTAAAAAATAGATAGAGTTACTAGACAATAACAACTGACCATCTCCCCTGATAGATGTTTTGATAAGATCAAACACATTATGAAGTATGCAACAAACCTCACCTGAATTTTCGCAAAATTGCTACTGTTTGTATGTGAATTTTCATGTATGTTAGTTGCATCTTTAAGCATCACCCTTCTCTTATGCTGAATGCCTGAAATGGCACCCAAAGAAGTTTTGTTCTCATCTGATGCTGCTCTTTTGGAATTCACTCTATGAACACACTTCTGGTCTGGTTTAAAGGTAGGTTTTGAGGAGGGAAATATCCCTTCTGATGTCCCCAAGGCGTTAGCCTGTGCTTGTGTGATCCGTTGAGGAGGCTCTTCAACTTTGGCAGCATTTGTTTTTTCTTTATTCATATTCACATGCCTTGTAGAAGAGCGCGGCATGATCTAAACTGAAATGCTGTTCATTGGACCACCATTTCTATGGCCACTTCAGTGTCAGATAATGTGAACAAGAAGCTGGGAATATAGTCAAAACAAGCAATACGTAAGCAAAGATGCAATTCCATTTATTTATAACAAAAACAAGCAAAACAAATCACTGTTAATCACTTGGAAATATGTCCCTCGCTTAGCAGAGAGAGTGACAAGCATTATACAGCCGCATTATAAAGCCATCCCTCTATTGTAAAGCTTATGCTCACCAGTTTGACAATATAAGGCCCATTTTGATTTATCATATCTTTATATGATACAACTTCCTTGCCAATATTATCGTTCCTACATATGAATGATGAAAGCTAAAGACAACAACCAATCAATGAAAAATGCAGGAACAAAGTCCATGAAGATTCCAAGCTAGGATTAAAATATTAAACGTTGATGTTACTAACAGTTATCTCAAAAGATCAAGACATAATGTAGCTTTGCTGGTGGTTCAGATAGAAGTTATTGGCTTCACTCTAAATTCGCAAAATATCAACCAAATAGGTTAAAAATTTAAAGAGCCAAATGCTGGCCACCAAGTTAATCTTCCCCACTAATTGGGTTCAATAACAAAGCTGCCAATCAATTACCTCTTCAAGAAGATTAGCTAAAAAACAACAGATCTCTTAACCAATGGGGGAATATCAGTAAATTCAATCACTTCAAAAAGCAGTAACTAATACATACTCAGCAAAATCAAACAGAATGGAAAATATTCTGAGATTTTATATCGTTCGTATTTACACTCGACCAAGCAACTAGAACATAATGGCCAAATAATGATGCTCAAATATTCTGATTTATGAGGCTTTATTTATTTATTTATTTTTTTATTTTTGACATTATTTGGTCAGCTGAAATTTGAATTGAACATTTCATTCTCCTTCTTCTCTTTTTCACATTTTATCGTAAATAGAGTAGACGTCACTTCCTGTAGTCTTGTTTGTACTTCACGTAAACCAACCAAACCCTAACCTCTCGAAAATTTGGTCTAGTTTTAGCATCAAATTCAAAAAATTCCTCCATGGCCTTTCTCCAAACAGAAGATCTCAAAAGAGGAAAAACTTACGAAACAGAAAATGCGCATATAAAACTCTCAAAAGTTCAATACGACGGAGTCGAGACCAAGAAAACCGTCAAATATAGTAAAGTAAACGAAATATTTCAAGGAAGAGACTCCATCACAGATCTACGAAACGAAACTCAAAATAACATTATCTCTTCCTCGATCCATAACGCAAAAACAACGCCACAAATTTCGTAAACTGCGCCAGTATTTTACAGAGAAGACAAGCTTACTGAGTCACTAGGAGCTCCGAGACCTTTCGATTGGGATCAGACGAGCTCTAGATAAAAGAGAAACAGCTTTGTATTTGTTTCTGTTAAGAAGAGTAAAGAGAGAGTGTGCGTGAAGTGTGCTCGTATTACACCAGGGGGAGCGTGAGCGGGACGGGGACGGAATAGAGTTCCAACTTCCAAAAATTGTTGTTGTTTCCGCTTCCAATTTTTTGCTGCTTCCACGCTGATTTTCAATTTGACCATGTGTTTAAAACAATTATTAGTGGGAGCTGAATCACGTACGGGTGAATCTAGTCCCGTGAGTTGCTTTGACCACTTATATCTCGCCACATTGAAGTCAATGCAGAACGGATGAATCATTTTGGGTATTGATAATTTACAAAGGGCTGTAACAATGGTCATAATGATTAATGTAAATGAAAATTAAGAGAAGTTCATTGATTGGATTGGGCAGAAGAGTGGACCCCAATTTCCTTTTTCTTTTATTTTAATCTTTTTTTAATTTATTTTATTTATTTTTTAAAATTTAAACTCAATTTTATTTTAATAAACTATGCCACGTGATACAGTGTAATATTCAATTATTCATTTGTAGAAAGATGGGTAATGTCCCAAGTATTTGCAGTATAATACGTATTTTTAGACGCATGGCCGTTGTCTTGAGCCACGTATTATAAACCAGAATGAGGGTAACAGTTGACAGCTTCCATGTCCAAATTCAATAATCCTGCGGCATGAGATCAGATCGAAACTGAAAGTACGATAAGAAAATGGGTTTCTGTTTCTGTTCCAGATACATCACAGCCATGGTCTGTGCTGCAGCAGTTCACGTAACATATTAATATTAAGCAGAGTCTCCGACAGTCAATGGACGAGAAAAATAATGTAAACTCAAACTGAAACCCAGCATCTATTTCAGGGCATTGTTCTTAAATTACTGACAATAAAGAATGTAATAATAGATTTTGTGTTGGGTTAGCTTTAGAAAGTGTAAACTGAAACAGACAATAAAGAATCAAATGAGTCAATTAGAATTTGCCAAATTTTTTAAGTATCAAATTCTATTTCCTTACCAAGCCCAGACCACGTTCAGCTCTGTCCTCTTGCTTCAAGGAAAGTAGCACGTTCATCTGCATGGAATGGCGTAAACAGATTCTGTAATCTGTCCCTTGTTTATCCCTTCTTGTTGACTTGACTTTACAGTCTTACACCTGCTACAAACCAAAGCATCTTTCTGAACACGAGACAGCAGGTTTTGAAAATAAAGCAGCCCCTCTTATGTTTTCTCTACTCTTAATTAAAAAGAAAAAACTATGAAGGATGAGGAATCAGAGACGAGAATTGAATGGGAAGCTTGATACCAGTGAGCTCTGTACTGGTGTTGTGGTGATTGTTATGGAGATAACAGCTCTCAGAAAACATATGAATTGATGAATTAAAATTTAATTGATTAATTATTAAAATAAATAAAAAAAATTAACTGCCGCACCCACGCTTACCTCTCTTTATACTCACCGTTTAGCAAGCTCCTCTCTGATCAATCATGGCTCTCCGTTACACAAAATACTCCGATCAAGTGCACCCCAATGCACACTTAACCTCAACCGAGAATTTCTCAAAATCCGACTTCTTTATCATATCTGACGTCATCTGAAATCTTAACATCTCCTCTTGCCCTTCTCTCGAGTCCGCCTGAAGCGGACCGGTGTCGAACCGTAGCCAGGTCTGCTACAGGCTGTATTGGAACAAAAAAATTGTTGCACGCTTTGTTTCTCTGGGCTGAGAGGAAAGCTGGGTTTAAATCCTTTGTCTCACTGTTTAAAGCAAAGGAGTTTGATTAGTCCTAGTGAGTGGTGTTTGTAAGATCAGTAGACATGACGGAGCCCATTTTGATCAGACGGTACGCTCATGCAGGTATGATACATAGCTTGTGATTGTAAGATTTGAATTCTGCGTTCAATTCGAATTTGGGATTTTGTATTTTGTGTGTAATCTGACAGTTATCGTTCAGTTTAAATGTACTCTGAACGACACTTGCTAAAAAATGTTGAATGAGAAAAGATTGACTGTTGATAGGAACTTAATTTGCGACTAAATTCATGCGAGTAAATGTGGGTGTGCTATGTTGGTAATTTGACAGCGTATTCTGTTAGTAATATGAACGCAAATGTTTGAATTTGCATGTAATCTGAATTGTGATGTAATTTGACACTTTTTGCGTCATGTAGTTCTTGTTGTTTAATGTGCTCTGGAACTGACTCGTTTGTCTCTTCTAACTTGATTCTTTGTTCGGAGCTTGGTGCAGGCATGCAAACAATTTAGAGCTAATTAACAATTCTGATTCAGGAACGAGTTTGTTTGAAATTTTATTGGATTCACTTTGTGAAAAAAGACATGTTAAGGTAGCTTCGGTCTACTTTGGTAAAACAAAGGAGTTGGACAAAAGTTGGCTCCATCAATTTGGGTCCCTAGTTTACTATTAAATGGATGGTTTAGGTCCAAAGGGTTAGAAAATACAGAGAGATTTGGGTTACAAATGAGAAGAGAATGTGACTCCAAATGTTGTAGCATATGGCACTCTTGTTAAAGGATACTGTTGGATGCGCCATATTGAGAGGGTGGTTGAGGTGGTAAAAGAAATGAGGAATGAAGGAATTGAGCTCAATGCCATAGTTTACAAGTCTATAAGTGATGGATTTGCAAACGCAAGCAGGTTTGAGGAAGAGGCAACGACGATGGAATGGTTTTTACTGCATGAACCTGGCCCCAACATTATCTCTTACAACTCTTTGGTGAAGGGTTGTTGCAAGGCAGGCTATCTTGAAGGGGCTAGTAAAATCCTTAAAATGATGATTAGCAGGGGTTTCATCCCAACCCCCACAACCTCTAATTATTTCTTTAGGTACTTATCAAAATTCAGAAAAACTGAGGAGGCAACTAACCTTTATACCAAAATGATTGAATCTGGGTACACTTCTGATCAGCTAAGAGATTGGAGTTGGCAATTCGAGTCAGCAAGGGAATGAAAGCTAGAGGATGTGATATGGACTCAGATACTAATACTTGTTGATTGATTTGCTTTGCAGAATGCAGAGTTTGAAGATATGATTAGCAGGGGCATAGTTTCTGGATGCCTTACTTTCCAGAGAATGAATCATAAGTTCAAAAAACATGGAATGACTGACATGACAAAGAAACCAGACAATTTGTTGTCTTCTGTACCTTGTTCAATGATGTTGCCAGATTCATGCAGTGAAGTTCAAGATGCTTCGTATGCATGGAGACGAACTACAAGGTAGAAAGCTGATACAATGTCTTGTATATTGAAGACCTCTAGAGGCCTAAGAGAACATGTTAAGCATAAAAAGTTCACTTGAGACTTCTGTTTCAAGTGCAAAGCGACAGAAGAGCTAAGATGACATCAAGCTATAAACCCTGAAATGAAACCCTTAAATGCATGAGAGGTGGATAAACTTTGCTCTCAGTTGGAGAAAACTATAGGATGTCTGTTGTGTTGGGATTTTCTTTGCATGTTGGGAATGTTGATAATGCTGAAAGATTACGCAATTTTCAGTCAATGATTGCTTGGTAATCTTGTGGAAGTTTGTGTTTAAGACAAATTGTTCAAACATGAAAGGATCAGTATCTTTATATTCTACCTCTAGGATGGCATCAAAATTAAATTTCTGAAGTGGGTACATTTTCTATTTGGCTTGTTTCAAGTTTTTCTTGCCTTGACTCACCCACCTTAGACATTGTGTGATTTACTCTTGGATGCGTTTGGTATGTGTAATTGTACATACATTATGGATGATTTCTACGAAACTTTTATGTCAAGCATGTTGTTCTAGTTGTGGAGAAATACAAAAGGGAAACAATAAAATTTTTATTGGTGGTTGGTTGTAAGATTTTGTGGAATCAAAATCAATAATAGATTGGAAGAAATATCTAGGATAAATGTGCCGGAAAATCAGCCTTATACATTTGGTCTTGCGCTCTATCTCTGGCTTATTTATTTGGTGGTTGACTGATTGATTCAATATTTTCTTCCATCGATCTTTGCATAATTTCTACAGCTTCTCTAATCTTATGTCTTGCAACTGGGATGTATGAGAAACTATGACCATAAATTAGAGATAAAATTCACTGATTTTCAGCATTTGCTTGATTGGATGCTCTTTCGTCTATGCCGTTTTGAAAATTGATATCTTTTGGGCCAATTAACAGCAAGACCTTTGTTTTATGATTAGGAAATATTCTCAGGGAATCATGTGTTCTTGAGTTCTGAAAACTATTTTTTTCATTCCATCAGCTACTCGTACTGATCAACTTTCTCTGGCAGCAGACATCACCTTTAGTTATGCAATAGCTCTTGGATTTATCAGGAATATGTCATTTCCAGACCAACGTACATATCATCAAAGAATATGCTGAGCCAATTATGTTTGTAGGTATGCGGAAAAACCGTTGAATGCCTGTGACCTGAATGTTTCCTGTATAAACCACATGTTGGATTCCAAATCATTCTAGTGCTATACATAGTGCATGCATTTTCAGAACCTCATAATATCATTCTTTGTCTACATTTTACTGTCATGTATGGATATATATATTCTTTTAGTTGTGTCCTTGATGGAATTGAGTAGTCACTGTGTCATCAGCTTTGCATATTTGCTACAAAATCTCTCTCTAAATTTGAAGTATGCAGTGCCCTTTGGTAAGGAATTTGATTCAATTATAGGGAGTTTGACAGAGTATATGGTCCACTTGAGAATATTTGAGATGTGTAAGAAACACCAACCCAGCACGCCTGATGCAATCTCTCCCTTCGTCCAAGATGTGACTGCATAGTATTTGTGGGGTCTCATTTCTCGCACTACTTCTTCACCTCTGTTATTATTATTGCTCTTGAATGTTTGATCTAGGCACTGTGCCCTGGATGTTTACCATCAACAGTAATTGCTTAAAGCTATATGTGACACAGTAGCTGACATGATAGATAATCAACGACCAGCTCTTGTGTAACTTGATCCCTCGCGGTGGTGGGCATATGCATTTATGCTCAGCTACCTTAGGAGGATGTCATTGTTGATATGCTGACAAGACTTTGGTGGATGTGTACAGGCTTTTTGATCATGATTGATTTGGATTGCAATCGGCAATTTGCCGATTCACTTGCAGTGCTCTCACGCCTGTTGTTATATTCTATACCCTCAAAACACAAACACAATGGATTGTTGTTCATATTTGCTCATATTTAAGTAAAATCGGATGTCTAGTCATGGTTTGATTTGTGTGTGGGTAGTTATTAGGAAGGAAATGTTTAATCCAAAAGCAAAGTGGGATCATGTCATGGGGTTCGTGTGGACACCCACATGTGATTATGAATATCCAAGGGGGGAAAGTAATTATGCTTTTGAAAGCAACGTTATTTTTTAATTAATGATGATTAACAAATTACCCTTTTGATGATTATCAAATGAAGTGGTGATTGTCAAGATTTCAACTATTTTTATTGATTATGTGCCCAACTTTTGTTGACTAATTGGGTCCTCTTGTGTAGTTATTTAGTATATATTATTACTATTCTTTGTACTTGATGCGGTTAATGTTGAGGGGAGAGAGGTAAGGGCAAATTGACAAAAGAAGTTGGGTGCATTACACGAAGGAGAAAGTGGGAAAACGAACGGCTATGATTAAATGTGGTAATAAGACTAAGAGAATCAATCAATTGTATGTACTTGAAAAGACAGGAGAAGAGAACCAATGGTGCAATGTGCTTCTCTCTCTAACCAACCATTCATCAAACAAGCATTTCTCGCCATTCCCTCATCATTCCAGTCAATCGTGCTGCTCGTTTTAGATCCTCTCTTGCCTTTTCATCCATCAAATTTCAATGAAAGTCCCAACATAACTCCAAATAAACCCAAATTCTTAACACAAACTTTGGTTAGAGAAATGTTTTGTATGGAGGAGTTAGCACGAGTATTGGCATCATAAGAGGGGATGATGGAATAAAAGTATCACAAGATGGGTGGGTGGTTATGTAAAATTGAGAAAGAATAGGGACCCCTTGCGGTGTGGGGAAGACAAGAGGAACAAGAGTGCAACAACAGTAGTGCCATAAATCTCAAGACCTTACGGCATAAAACAAAAGCACAAATACACATGATCACACAACATTTAATCTTGCGGGAAATACAACGCAATACCCAGACACAAGGACACACGCAGAGACAGGGAAGAAAAGAAGATGTGTTAAGAAAATATAAAATAAAAATGCCCCCATTTAATTGAATTGAGCGAGCAGTACATCAGACAACAGCAACTGAGAAAGGAGGAACCTTTTGCTTTTTAATGCTCTCTCTTTCTTGCTCTACCTCTCTCAGAGGAACTGCGATTCTCTGTCTTTTCATTTTATCAAAAATTGTGTGCTGTCTTTTCTTTCGCGTTCTCTCTCTCTCTCTCTGTTTGTGGAGAAACTAGAAAGGGAAGCTTGAAGCTATGAAGCAGCAGAAGTAGCAGCAGCATCGTGAAATGGGGATGATGGAATGGCCGTACTGATAATGGCTCAACAGAGCAGGAACAACAACAATGCAGCAATAATTGTCAACAGCAGTGACAGTCGAATGAATACAAGCCAGCAGCAACAAGTAGTGAAGCCAATGTTACACGACTTTTTGGGCATGAAGCACACGGCAGGTTCTTCGCCTGTCGTTTTGGCTACAAAACCCTCAGCATCTGAGCCCTCGCCAAATGCCTCGGCTTCAGTTGGGGCCTCTTCTGGTGGTGGCCGAGGGCCCATCTCTTCTACCTCTGATCTCGTTTCTGGTGAATCCTTTTCTACTCTTTCTCTAGCTCTGTGCATGAGTGTTTGTTGGTGTATTTTTATTTTTTAAAAATGTTTGTGGTTTGATCATAAGCCGGTGTCTTTAATTTCTGCCACTTAAAGTGGAAAATGTTTGCTCTTAGCGTCTTCTCTTTCGCACTTGGATGTAAGGTTTTGCAGTCATTTTTGGCCGTTGCTTAGTACTGTAGTGTTACGGACGTCGATTGATGATCTTCTGTGGAAGTAGATACGCATTTCTCTCCAACTCTTTTCATTATTGTAATAGACCATCTCGGTAAGGAAAGTTCTGTTCTTTACCCAGTTTAGTGGGGCAGTTTGGTTTTTATTTGGGGATGCATGATCTGTTTTTGGGTTGGTTAGCATTGATTTTGAATCGGGGATGTAAAAATCTGTCTGTCTATCTCGTGGTGGGGGTGGGTATTTTTGTTATGGATTTGTTATAGTGAGGTTAGTGATGGGTTTGTTAGCTTGTCTCTCTTCGTCCTTTCTCTTTTATTTTGTTTGAATAAAATTTTCTTTAAATGTATGTAATGTTAAGCAAAAGACCTTATCTTCTTTTTCAATTTTTCCATTGTTTAGGTAGCTGTTTCCGTTTAGATTAATGTGGCTTCGCAATGTAGTGTTTTGTGTTTTCTGTTACTTTATTACCGTTACTTATTGGGAAATTACAATGTCGAAATCATTTAAGTTATCAGGAATTTACTTTTTTTCTTTTGGGAATTTCTCTTTATAGATTGAGACATTTAGCAAAGGACCTCTTTTGCTTCGTAGCCCACTAAGATGTATTCTTTATTTTGGTGTCATTGATAGACTTATCTTTTGTATTGGTACCTCTCTGGCTGGAGATTATTAATGTTGAAGCTTAGTTGTTGTAATTGTATTTCAAAAATTGTGAGAAACCGTGGAGTACTTATGTTTTCTGGTCTCGGACAATACCTATGGAAATGAAAGTCTGATTCTTTTTCTCATCAATTTAATAGAAAGGCAGGTTGGAAATCATCTCGAGGGGGTTCCATTCTATGGCACGAGGAGTGATGTTTCTGGTCCTGAGATAAGCAACAGATTAGTAGGAAGTAAGCGAAGTAATTCAGAATCTGCCTACATGGTTCATGACTATCCTGAGAACTCGCATTTGATGAAGGTAAGCATTGTATCTCAGCACATTTTTCTTCTTCCGCTCTTATGCAAGTCAAGAGGCTCCATATTTTTAAATTAGTCATTATTTTCACCGATAATTGTCAGTCATGTTCAGATACTGAGAAATAGTGCAGAAGGAGAGCGAGCTAGAAGGTCCAACGATGATGAGATTTTCTACCAGATGCAGCAACTAAGGCCAACTTCTGCCTCTGTTATGTTGCAGCCTTCTGGCGTCGGTAGAATTGGTGCTAATGTTTCTAGATGGGAGAGGACAATTCCAATGAATGTTGGCCATGCTGTACAGTATCCTCCGCGCAGCACTCAATTGGTGCCTTTTATGCATCAAGTACCTGCGAACAGGTTAAGGGATGCCATTGCTGGTCCTTCAATGATCTCTCAATCAGCTGCTGATGAAGGATCTAGAACTGGGATTAAAGGTCCTGGTATTTTAAGTTCCATCAATGCTAGCGGCGGTCTCTCTGAGAAAAACTCATCTGCACTGCTGCCAAGTGGAAGCAAGCCAAAGTCTGGGATTCTTGTTTCAGAGCCAGAATCTTCTACTCCAAGGTAAATTTAATTATCTTAGTCTCTGCTTTGTTTCACATTTTCAACTGTCTTTTGAAAAGAGAATATTGATCCATATGTTCCGAATATGGTGACAGTCAACAAGGAACAACGTCCACTGGCCGGCAGATGACTATATTTTATGGTGGCCAAGCTCATGTTTTTGATGATGTCCATCCAAATAAGGTTTGTTTTCCTGTATCTTTGCCAATGCTATGGGCTTTTGTGTTCAATGTCATTGGTTTCTATTACCTTTTGTCCCAAGGAGCTTCTAGTGCTTTTGTTATATTCATTTATAGGAGCAAATCATCTAAGGGAAGTATGTATTATGAGCTCGGCTTACTCACATTTGAGTTGTGTGCTGTTGTTTGTAGAATTGCAGAAGCAATGCTTCACGACATCTCCTGACCATGTTAAATGTGACAATGAATTCTGAGCTTAGTGTGCATTATCTATAAAAATATATGGTTCCATTTTCAAGATTGTTTCTGCTTGTACTCATGTTACCCTGAAGCCTTCATGGACCACCAAGTTGTACATTTTGTTGCTTGCACCAAAAGATAATATGATACAAGTCTAATATTCTATTATTTGATCGCAAGCCCACTTTTAAAGACTGTCATCAATATAAAGTTTAATTCTAGTTAATGTTAAAAAAAAATTGTAATGCATAGTTAGTTGTGGTTAGAGCTTTGTACTTAATACTATTAGGGACAAAGCTACATCATTTAGGTTATGTCATACTTTGTTGGGTCCATTAGGTTTCTCAAGCACATCCATATTAGTGGTTGTCCATTTATTTCGAGTTTTACTTGTTGCCTTGAAGTCGTCACCAAATATCAAACTTTGCAAGTTAGACATTGCGTTAAGTTGATATGTTAATAGTTTCTTTTTAAGCTCAGTGACTTAGACTAGCAGTTATGATCATGTAAATTTGAGCGTAAAAAATGCCACTTTGCTATGTTGTTTCTGCCTTGAGTTCCTGAGGTGGCCCTTGTTGGTGTTATTGGGACTGCATGGTTTGGACTACTTTCAGGGCCTGTCATTGTCTGATTTGATGCCAGTTACTATTAGTTTCTATTCATAAGAAAGACTGTGCTGTGCTAGTTGTTAGGAAGCTTATCATGTTTTTGTGCCATCTCAAGTTGACACACATTTGTAGAGTTGTGTAACGTGAATTATAAGTTTTCAACTTAGTAGGGGTATGTGATATAAATGAAGCCAATGTAATTGGTGAAGAACCTTTTTGGTAACGATAATAGTAAATTTGGAAAGCAATCAAGACAGTGAAAGATGGCGGACAACTATTCTTGAGCTTTATGGAATTTATGGAATTACTTGTTCATCCTTCCACTGAAGAGCTTTCTAAATTCAAGCAAGAATTGAACATGTTCTTGCCTGATTACTTTATTCTGAATATATTCAGTAAAGAGGGTTCATTTTCTTTTCTCACAATGATGGTTGTTGAGGAAGGCTCCAAATCAAGTTGGATGTATGGTTTGTACAAAATTTCATGCCAGTGCTTATTGAGCAATTTGGCTATTTTTCATCAATTATTTTTTCATTGTATTGGTGTTAAGTTTTGCTCATTGAAGGCCATTACACTAGTTGATTGTGTTACATGCTGCTTGAAGCAACATTTTTGGTATTCAACCAATGTGCATAATCAACAGTCTTTATTGACTTTATTGTTGGCATGTTATACTCTTTCTACTGCTGGAAAGATGATCCTTGCTGGGTGGCTATATCCCCTTTACCACTTGAGACTTGATTTGGAGAAAATTAAATTTTGTTGTGTGCCTCAGCTTTCACTTTTGAGCAGTAAAACATAATGCTATTATGGGAAGCAAATCCGCAATTTTGATTTCTACTTTCCTCAAATTGCTGCTTGTAGTTTTAAAGTTGAGGGCGCCATCATGTAACAATGTTTGGAGAAGTTTCTGATTTTCTGTGGTTTGCTTAGCTGTAGGTGTGATGTTGTAGTACTTGAGCCATTAGTCATTTAATTTCTCAATTTCCCTTCCTCCTGAATAACTAATTTTGCTGTCTAGCATCACATAGTATGCTATTCAAATCCTGTACATAGAAGCTGTTCCAAAATTTAAGAACTTGCCATGTAAAAAGGTGGCAAGGAGCTTATTATTTCTTGCAGGCAAGGAATAAAAAAATTTTTGCACTAGATGTCTGAACAAAAATGAGGTTGCTGAAGCAACTTAAAATCTGCTGGTGTTTGATGGGCTTTTAAGGAGCTACACCAAACTGGAGGCTCTTCTTTGTTGTACTTCTGATGGCTATTTTCAGTTATGTAGTTTGCGAACTTCTAGGTGTGATACTATATTACACTGAGCACATACTCATACTAGAGTCTTTCCCATACCACCCTACTATGTATGCACATTTTTTTTTCTCAAAATGTTACTATAAATATCAAACAATTGAAGCCCTTGGATTAATTGCAAGTCATGACTACTTGGTTGCTGCATGAACTTTCAGGCAGATGTTATAGTGGCCTTAGCTGGATCAAATGGAGGATCCTGGTCAACCATCTACTCGCCAAAATCTACAGTGAGGCCAGTTGGTGAAAATTTCTTATCCAGCGGAGATCACGAAGCTTGTGTGGCAGGTAACGCAGCTTTACCACAGGAATTTCATGGAAGGCTATCTGCATTGGGTAATACCAGCCATGGAACTAGCTCTAACGATCGAATTTCAATACCTACAGGTAGTCCTTCATGTTCTGTCATCTAGTCTAAATGCATTTCCAACGATGCAAGGTTTTTGGCAATACAACTGCTTACCATAATTAGTTGATAATTTGTAGGTTTTCAAGGCAGCCTTGGTATGGCTAAGGATACAAGAAATCCAAATCAAGCAGCGGAGCCAAGTAATGAAGAGAATAGAGAGATGTAATGTCAAGGGAGTTTTTGGAAAAGCGTCAAATCTACTTTGCCGCATGTTTTAGGAAGAGCAAGCTTTTTGTCTGTGCCTATTGTCAGTTTATGCTTCAACTTGTCAGTTTTTTTTCTGTCCAGGGGTGAAGAAGGGAGGAGGCTGATAATTTATCATCAGATGCAAACAGATATTTCTCTGTATTCTCAGATATGATTATGCTCTTTTACCATTCAATCACCCCCGTGGCTTAAATTTGAGGCATTTGTACCATTTGCCTTGTGCCTATGCTTGTGTGGGATATGAGCATCATTTTGGCTTGTATGATTGTCATATATGCATATGTTTAATTAGTAAATGGGTATTAGAATGTGATGCTTGATCTTCAAGTGACGGTCAATAATGGAATGTGATTGGCAATTGTCCGGGAACTGATATGGGCTGCCCCTAAATCCTAAGCTCACAAACCAATCAAACCAACAGCCCATGAGCATTGTTACCCTAAAAAATTGAACATACAACATTTATAACAAGGCATTTGGAACTGGAAAATGTACAGTAAAGCAACTGCATATTGGTGAGAACATTAGAATAAAGAGAGGGGAAAGAAAAAGGGAAACCCTGGACTCAAATAAATTTGCAAATTACAATTACTAGCAGTGAATTGAAAATACATGATATTAAAATGAATATATATTATCAAATAATCCAGTCTACTAATCAAAGAATCGATGTCGTATAATGAAATTTTCAGCAAGCGAGGAGCAAATCATCAGGAAAATCGCCCTCACGGACTCTCAACTCAGCCTCCCACTCAGCTCGAGCCCTGATGCCACTGCACTTCGTCCACTGCTGTCAATTAAGAGCGAGTGCACATCTGCGGCAGCATTTCCGTCGCGGCTGCTGTAAGTTCAGTTTAGTACTTGTTTCTGCTAATCCTAGATTGATCTATGAAAGTCTGTAATTCTTTTGAACTTGTTTTGGTTTCATTATCACTTATCTTCAAATGGTTTTATTAATATTTGTTGAAGATTATGATTTCAGCTTTCTTGAGCTGGGTGATTGATGAATGAGTATTTGCTACTGGTTTGAACCTGAGTTGTGGTATTTTGAATGGTGTAGTATCTGATGCATGGATTGCGGCGTTTTGCAGGTTATGGTGTTCTTTTTTGATATTCACTAGACTTGCGATAAAGAATGTTTGGTAGATTGTCGACTAGGTTATTGAACATATGCATAGTTTCTTTATGTAAAGCCAAAAGGTTGGAGAAAGCGGAAGCTGTTATTATTGACGGCATAAGATTGGGAGCACTCCCTGATGTTGTAACTTACAACGTGCTTGTTGATGCATATTGTCAGTTTGAAGGCTTAGATGTGGCCTATTCTATTATTCATAGAATGAGAGAAGCTGGGATAAGTCCTGATGTTGTTACTTATAATTCTTTGATAGCTGGTGCTGCCAGAAAGTGTTTGTTATCACGTTCACTGGATCTGTTCGAAGAAATGCTTCAAATGGGTATACCTCCTGATACGTGGAGTTACAATACGTTGATGCATTGTTTCTTTAAATTAGGAAAACCAGAAGAAGCTAATAGGGTCTTGCTGGATATGCAACTCAGTGATCTGACTCCCTGTGCTGCTACATTTAACATCATGATTAATGGCCTTTGCAAGAATGGCTATACAGATAATGCCCTTATGTTGTTTAGGAATTTACAAAGACATGGATTTGTTCCTCAGTTAATTACGTATAATATTTTAATTAATGGGCTTTGCAAGGCTGGTAGATTGCGGGCAGCAAGGAGGATGCTGAAGGAGCTTGGGGAATCAGGTCATACTCCAAACGCCATAACATACACTACAGTTATGAAATGCTGCTTCAGATCCAGGCACTACAAACAAGGGCTTGAGATATTGTCGGAAATGAAAAGAAAAGGGTACACATTTGATGGTTTTGGTTACTGTACAGTCATTGCTGGATTTATTAAGACTGGTAGGATAAAAGAGGCAACTGATTTCATGGAGCAGATGGTGAGGGATGGCATCCAGCTTGATATTGTAGCTTATAACACCCTAATTAATTTATATTGTAAAGGAGGTAAACTAGAAGCCGCCTATGCATTGTTGGAGGAGTTAGAGAAACAAGGTTTAGAATGTGATATGTATACCCACACAATAATGATTGATGGACTGTGCAAGGCTGGTAATATTAAGGGGGCCCAGCAACATTTGAAATACATGAATATGATTGGCTTTAATTCAAACTTGGTAGCCTACAACAGTGTTCTTGATGCTTTGTGTAAAGATGGTGAGATAGACAATGCAATTAAAGTGTTTGAAGCAATGGAAATAAAGGATTCATTTACCTACTCTTCCGTGCTGCACAATCTTTGCAAGGCCAGAAGGCTTCGTTATGCTTCCAAGCTCCTGCTATCTTGTTTAAGAAGTGGCGTGAAAATTCTAAAGTCTGCTCAACAAGCTGTTGTTGATGGTCTTCGCTATTCAGGACGTAGAAGAGAAGCGAAGAAGCTTCAATCTAAGATTCGTATGGCCAAGATATCACATTAGTTGGGTATGGTTTCTGGGATACACACTGGAAGTTGGTAGGATGATAGGCTTCTTTTGAGTTCTAGCATAAAATCAATCTTAAAAGGTAACATAATATTTCATGTGTATTTATATAATATTTTGAGGCACTTTTCTTTCTCTCGTATTAGTTATGGTGCAAAAATTCTACTCAGGCCCTTATTTTTGTTTGTCAGGTAGTTAATATAAATGAAACCAGCATATATGAAATTGAATAAGTATGAAAGCTTCTCAGGGGAAATTACTTTTCAGACCTCTTCCTATTTCATGCGAGTATATATGACTCCACAGCTCTGATAAAATTGTCTTTATGCTTAATGGAGGAACATATATCTTAATAGTAATGAAATGCTTTTTTGAAATTTTTTGTAGTCTTTCATGCTGGCTTTATCAAATGTCAAATTTGAAGAACATGGTGTACTGTATACATCTTAGATTGTGTCTTCATTGTTCAAGGAGAAAGAGAATTTGAATTGTAAGGCTATTTGCAGTTTCGGTGATTTATTTTTGTGTTTTTTTTTCAATTACAGCTAACCATCTACTTTGAGATTTCATGGCAACATATTATGAATATTCTAACGAGTCTTCTAATGTTACTGCAGGTTGAAATCATACTGGGGCAGGTATCTGCCCACTAGGTTCAGTTAATTTTTTTGTTAAGTATTCAAGGAAAACTATAGTAATCTGCACCTCTTCATCACAGAAATTCATCTGTGGCAATAATCATTGTAGATATTCATGAGAGAGAGAGAGAGAGAGAGAGAGGTTTATATGTAAATTGAATTTTGGAGAAGTGAAAGGAAAATCAATCTACTTTGTGAGGAAAAAAAAGGGTGAAGGAAAATGTGCCCCTGCTGGAATTTGGATTTACTTGAGAATAGCATCGCTATAGTCTTGTTCTTGTTTTAGTTGATCAGAAGAATAAGGCCATGGCTGATTGATTGTTTGATGAATAAATGATTTTTGAGTATTTGGATATCAGTTTCATGTCTGTTAGGTGGTCTTATGGAATGAAATTATCAATTGGGTGTTATAAGAAATTAGTAACTGACTACTCTCTTTTTTCTCCTTAATTCTTAGTACAAGAATTATGGTTTTGTTACTAGCAGATAAATATAATAAGCAAATTATGGTTTCCCTTGTTATTTATGACCGTAAATGACGATGACAACTCTAAGCCTCTGCTCTCTGAAAAATGGCATCACCATTCTTCATCTCCTCCCTTGAGGTATGGAAAAACTACTTAAGTTACTTGGGCCAACAGAAGTGCCAGTAACGCATCATCTCTCCAACCACCGTCCAACAAAATTTCTGCTGCTGCTTACGGCAACTACGTAGTATTCTCTGAGCCAACCCGCACCACCAAAACCTTGTTGATTGTTGTAGAATTGGCCATTGAACATCCAAAGCAGAATTGGTTGGTAACTACATTCATTCATTAATGTCAACCCGATGGTGAATAGCCTTCTTCATTCCCCTAGTTTTTCATAAACCCAGTTCTCTCTCCCAAATTCTGTTACTTGGAATCCATGGAATTACTCAGAGACCCATCAATTCCTCTGGCGAACACTGCTCCAGCTTTGCATCCCAGTTTGAAGACATGTTGCCGGTGTTTTCTTTGAACATCTCAGTGCTCATGCTCTTCTCCTTTCCCATTTTTCAACTTTTCTCCAAGTTTTTCCTTGTTGTTCTCCAGGAAACCTAAAAGATTGTATTTGTGCTTAGCTTTCTCTTTTCCTTTCTCTCTAACTCCTCTGTACTTATTGATTATATTACGCACTTCCGCTTTGTTTTCCGGCCATGCATCCACTTCACTGTCGGGCCCAAAACAGACTGGCTAACGCACTGGCTTTGTTTTTGAGAGTTAATTATCCCTTCTCGAAACAAATTCCCTGTCGAGATCTCCCGTCGTCAATGTAGCCTCCTTTCTCTTTGATTCCAGGGTTTGTCTCTGCAGGACAATTATTGTGTTTCCACTTCAGCACCACCTGAATGCGAAGCATTGTCTCAAATAACATCCAATCCGTCAGTTATTGGACCCTCTCTCTTCTGTTCTCTTGGGCCTTCCTGGTTGGATTCCTGTACCTGCAATACAAAACCCACCATTAATAAAACGTGCGTCTTTTAAATCCTATGAATCCCAGAAACTGAATGCCATGTCATGTCATGTTGGTTTATCCTTTTATTTTTGAAAAAAAAATTAATAAAAAAAGAAAATGTAATTATGTAATAAGACAAAAACCCATAATTGTAATCCTAGCTAATTATTCAATTAATCAAAGCCTTTTGTCCCTTTTGATGGCTCATTGCAACAAGACAAAATTACTTTAATTAATTACCCATTTAACTTTGTCATTTTGTTATGTTTTTTTTTGACAAAACTCATTATCACAATCGAGGTTGTCTAATTAATATACATATATATACTACTAAAGGATGTATAGCGAGTGTTAGGGGTTGGATCATTATCTTTTCTTCGAAAGATTCATCTTTATAAAATTTAAGAATACTCCTTTCTTATCTAACGTAAAATTTTATCACATTCTCTTCCGTTCAATTCTATAATATTCTCGGTACAGTAAAATTGTTTGCATGTTCATTATCTTCAACTTTTAGTATTATGGATCTTTTATGAATGTATTTATTATGCATGAACGAGTGTTTGGTTGAGATACTAAAATCAAAATGAGTTTAGTTTTGATATCATTTATTACGGACTGATTTATTACCTTCTTCTCGGAAGATATATTCATTAATACGTGTAAAATTTATTTTTATAAAGATAAAATAAATATATTTTTTTAATTCTCTATAAAATTTTGTCAAAGAGGCTTTCAATGCCAATTATAAATTTCTCAAGGCATCGTCCATTTCAAATTCTTCTTCTCCCATTATAATCCATTATCATTTTCATAATTAAAATAGGTCAAAGTGGGTAATCGTGGATCTATTATTTTTATTTTAAAAAAAAATCCTTTCAAATGGAATGATTATTATATACCACTCATCAATTAAAAATTTATATTTTATTTCAAAAGTATATTTTTAATTTGACTACATGAACTAAGGAGGCACAAGAGATTCCAAATTTCTTAAAAGAAGACAAAAGAGGGTTACTATTGAGTCCATTGACACTGAAAGTGCAGGTTATATTGGGTAGTTTACCCGTCATTGAATCATTCAAATTTCTCATGACTCATCATGAAAACTGATGCCCACGATTTTCAGGAACCCAGATTGGCATGTCAGTCAATGTCGACGGATCGAACGCAGGCAGCATGGAATGTGTACAACGGCGGCGGCTTCTTTCAAATGGCAACAACAACCATTTTGACACGAAAGATAGTTGTTGAGTCTTTGATTCTCGTATTTCATAATCATCAGCACAGTATATCATCACTAAAATAATCAAAAAATCGAGCTGCTCCCTCCTGTAATTTTTCTTGTAAAACTTTCAGAGATTTTTAAAGTAAAATCTAGTGGTGTTTTGATTTGTACTTGCACTGTTGTTTGTTTGGAATTCATAAAATCCCTTTTATGCATTTTGATTTGGGGTGGTGGAAATGGACATGTTCAGTTTGCTTGTAGACTCTGAACCCTATCTGGAATTCCAGCCTTCTCTGTGCGTGTTCTTAATTTCAAAGTTCTCTGCTTGTAGACGACAAGTCATGTCCAAACTGTCTATGCTTTAAGCTAAGCTTTTAATTGCGTTTATGTACAAAATAGTATAATAACAATACGGTCCCTTATTTTTTTATTTGTAACAAATACATCCCAAAATCACAAGGTTACCTTGCTGATGTAACAAAATTACCCTTCTCGTGTTGAATTTTAACAACCATAGGTTTGAAGAATTTAGCTTCAGTAACTAATTCAGCAATTTTCTTGTAAGAGAGGAAGAAAAAAAAATTGAAATTGCAAATTGGGGACTACTTGTTATTAATATAAAAAATATGTACATATATGAAAATTATTAAAATTTTGAGACCTGAATGTTATTATTTCCGACGTAAAATCACAAGGAAGTATTCCTAGTCTTTGAGATGCCACAACTTTCTGCCAATCTTGTTCTGTGTTTTGTCTGATTCACAACCAATTCTTCCTTCTTTCCTCTCCCGCATCCCTCCAAATCCACAAACAGACATCCAATTGTCCAACAGCCACCCCCCCACTCAATCTCCCATCTGTATCATCACCTTAGCCTAATTCCATTTGTTTGATTATATTTGCCCTAATTATAATTATTATTTACTTAATTAACTAAGTATATTTCTATGTATATATGATCTAATGAACTAACAGAACACCCTCAATCAACAAACCTGAAGTAAAAGCATGCTGTAGCTTTTCAGAAAAGCCTTTTCTTCTCATTATACTTCACATCATGACTGGTACAACTCTCTCCGGTGCCTATAGAGAACACCCTCTTCATCTCCGCCACATCATCCCAATTGATTTCAACTCTCTCCGTTCTGTACCCGATTCCCATTTGTGGCCAAAATCCGATGATCTTTCATTATCATCTTCTGATCACAAGTTATCGGTACCGGTTATTGACCTCGGAGATCCTAAAGTAGCACAACTTCTAGGCCATGCATGCGAGAAATGGGGTGTGTTTCAGCTTATTAACCATGGCATTCCCTTGAATCTTTTGAAGGATGCCGAGTCTCAGGCTCGCCGGCTGTTCTCTCTGCCGGCTAGACAGAAGTTGAAGGCCTTACGATCCTCCGGAGGTGCTACCGGATATGGGATTGCGAGGATAACTCCATTTTTTGCAAAGTACATGTGGCATGAAGGGTTTACTATCATGGGTTCGCCGCTTGATCATGCTAAGGAACTTTGGCCGAATAACCATGGAAGGTTTTGGTAAGTCCATGCAGTTACATGCACGTAATTCATATATTTTCTAGGTAAAGTTGAAGGGAAAGAAAAAGGAAAAGGTTGTAAATTGAAGCTAATGAATGAAGCGCACACACACACATATATGTGTATATATATATATAATGTGTATAACCTTGTCTTGTATACATACATTCTTTTGAAGCAAACATTAATAAAACCTTTCTGTTAAATATGACATGATTAATTCTATGATTTACTTAAAGAATCATCCTATCTATCAATCAAAATGCTAAAGGATGGCTGTGATATTTGGGAAAAGAAAATGAAGCCTAGAGGCTGCACTTCATGAATCATGGCCCTAAATACTCAGCACACGTTTTCCTTTCCATTACTGCATCCAAAACCTGTCCATTTTCAACGTCCACTTATTCTGATCGTGTGCTGCTGCTTTTTGTCGACATTTGCAGTGATGTCATGGAAACTTATCAGAAGAAAATGAACATTCTGGCGGAACGACTAACAAAACTCATCTTCAAATCATCGGACATATCTGATCAAGAAGAGATAAACTGGGTTGGTTCGAGCACAGCTTTACAGCTGAACTCTTACCCTTCCTGTCCGGAACCAAATAGAGCTTTAGGTCTTGCTCCACACACAGACACATCCCTGGTAACGATTCTTCATCAGAGTACAATTACCGGCCTCCAGATTTTCAAAGAAGGTGTTGGGTGGGTTTCAGTACATCCTGTTGCTGGTGCGCTGGTAGTGAACATCGGCGATCTTCTTCATATTCTGTCAAACGCTCGATTTCCTAATGTTCTTCATCGCGTGTTCGTGAACCAGAACAGGCACAGGTTATCGATGGCTTACTTCTACAGCCCACCGACAGATTTTAACGTTGTGCCAATCGTTAAATCAGGCCAAGTTTCACGGTATCGTTCGGTGACTGTGAAAGAGTTTATTAGCTTAAAGGCAAAGAGTCTAGAAACAGCACTTTCTTCAATCAAAAGTATTTAACACACGATCTTTTTCCCTGCTTGCGAGGAATATTTCAAGAGTAAATCAAAAAGCGCTTCGCATTTTTATGCATGCTTGTCGGGGCGATCCTGAATTTACCTGTAATTTTGAAGGTTTTTAAGCGAGTATAACAAATTTTGGGATTCAACCAGTCTTTTGTGTTGCCTGCGTTGATGCCTGTCTGATATCAGCTTTGGCTGTGGGATTGTTTGTAATAATCCTCTATGTATAGATGAGATGAGATAAATGAACCCACCTTGGCAATAAGTGACGAACTTGGGATCAGAAAAGGACAAGAACAGGATGACACTCAAGCCAACTACCTTGTCTAGAACCTCCCTCCCCCCCATTTTTTGTAACTCTGTATGACAGACGAGTCATTGCTTTGATTGGGTGTTTCTCTGATTGATGTGGGTGCTGGAGATGAGAACAACAAAGTAAGAGTTACGTACTTCAGTTGCAATTTTGCTTGATTTGGAGCTACCGTAGAATCTTTGGTATTTCACTCCTTTGTCCAAATTCGAACAAGTGCCAGCTGACCCACCGAGACCCCTTGATTTGACAGATTTTGAATATGCAAAGGCAGAGAGTTCATCATCAACTTTAACTAAATGTGGGGTCTTGATGATTGTTTTCTGATTGTCTTCCAATCGGAAAGAAGCCTCAATATGATCCTGCCGCCTTTAATCCCGTGCAGAAAGGCGGAAGAAGCACGTGGATGAATAACTTTTTGAGCTAGAGAAAAGATTTGTGCCGAAATGTAGAGTCTAAAGCTTACCCTTGGACCACCATGCTCGGTGTGATAAGGTTAGGTTGAATCATCCATCATTTACTTTATGTCCAGAAGTTAGATGGCAACTCTTTGCTCTATCTAAATATCAACACCACTATTTCTTTCAAACACTCAATTGTGAAATGTTAATGTTAGCAACTGATGATTTCAACAAAGTAAACGTTAATCATGGGCATTTTTCGTTTTTAAGGAAAAAGGCTGACAGAAAACGACATAACTTGGACCAAAATTAGCTCTCTCACTCGTCCATGGTGAGTCAGGCTAGGGGCTTATCTCCTTTGCTTGTTTGTACAGCCTGTCTTTTGACAACAGTCCACTTTCTTGGGAATCAAAAGCAAGTATCTGGATGAGAAGCACACTTGATTCCATGGTCAATGAATAAATAGGAAGTTTGGAAATCAATGATTGTCTGCATTTGCTCTGTTCCAAATAGAGGTGATTACTTGCATGTGCAATTAAACAAACTGCCAGCGTTTACTTAGACATATGTAACAATATGAAGAGTCAAACTTGGTATTCAAATTGGAGATGAGTTGTTTCCCCAATTAAGGCATGATATCCTCCAAGGGATAAGACGGTTATTATTATAGTCTACTTGATACTCAAATGAGAGACAAATTGTTTCCTTAGCTAAGACGTGAGATCCTCCAAGGAATAAGACTGTTATTACAATTGGTAAACGAGTTAAAAACAGATTAAAAAACCTTTGATATATTATTTGATCACATAACATTTTGATTAACAACAGCTATACAAATGAAGACAGAAGTGCAGTAAAATAAACAAGAAAAGCTACAAAAACATATCAAAAAAACTAATGCTCTCAGATCAGATGCAGCAATTTCAATGGCAATCAATACCTCCTTGTATGAACAGGTAGGCAATCTATACAGATTTGCATGAGTGATCTCAGCCTCACATGGGACAGTAGTGTTTCTGAAGAGGGCTTTGACTCCGAAGTTCATCATTCTTTGCACATTCCTCCTATTGTAAAGCAACAATTTAGAGAGTATGAGAAAATTGACACCGGCCTGGATGATGCAAATACTCCAGCCTGTTTTTAAATCAAGATGGTTCAATACCATCTTACATTGTTTTAACTGACTAATTATGATAATGGAGCAATTCTTTTTTCTTTCTATTTTTAAACCAGAAACTGCTGTGTTTATGAATCAGAATCAGTTCACCATGATTTAAATTTGATTAACAGAAGAAACGAATATTGCACATTTCCACTGGTGATATTTTCCCCGATATACAACAAAGTAATCCTTGTGAATTAACAATCATTGAAGGAGAAATGGTGTATCTGCCCTGTCTATCAATGAAATACCAGGTATAAAAATTTTTTGAAATCAAAGGCATATAGTAAGACAAAAGATTAAACATTAAGTCTTGGTTCATACTAGTGGAAAAAATAACCCTTTCTATTAAGGTGGAACTGCCTCCTCCAAATCAATACCAGATAACAAATAATCAGAAGTTCTTCAGAGACCATGCACATTTTTTGTTACCATAGGGAAACTCATTGCAACTAACTTGGCATCATGTTTGTAGCAATTACCTGAAAGGCTTTTAAAAGAGAATGACACCGTCTTTGCTCTGCAATTGCTACAGCATACTTGTCCTTGAGAGCATCACAAATATTCTGCTCTTCTCTCAATCCAAGCTGTACCTTCTCTAGTTTCTGTATAATGGAAGTAAAAGTCACCACCCATACAATAATCTAAAGGCATCTTTAGAAGAAGGTATAGACAGAAATTGAAGAAGAATAAGGAAGTAAGATGACTAATTTGAGTGGGCCACAACTATTATCTACGGGCAAAGAATAAAATAGGAGAAAATAAAATGCTGTCATTCCCAGAAATTTTGGGTGTGGAAAAGGAGAAAATGGTATGACTTCTGTTTCTTCTCCAGCGGAAAAAAGAGTTTCTATACATAATTTGATTTTACAGTGTTGTTCTAACTACTATATCAGGCCACTAGTAAGAAACAAATGAATAATATTTCCTTATCCCCAGTCCAATGAGAAAAGGAGAAAAGTACCTGTCGGCTGCCCTTCACAATTTTCTCCATGGAATCAATTAGCTTCATACGACCAGCACTGCTGGTAAATGCATCTTGAAACTATGCAAAGTGAGATGTAAAACAAGAAGTCAGCAAAGGCGAGAGTCACTTGGTCACAGATGAATTCTACACAATATGACAGTTCAATAAATTATTTAAAATCACATCAACTAGCTAGCTAAGAAAAACCGAATTCAAAACAGAACATCATATCGAGGATTATGAGCAGAGGAGAAACATAGTTACATAGACGACTCTCTTTAGAAGGGAGCATCATGAATAAAAAGCAATTGATCATAAATGAAAGGTTAAAAACTCAAAATCTGACAGGCTAATTTGTCTTATACCTGTGAACTCATAGAGTTCAACAAAGAATTTTCCTTTAGCATCAACTCTTTAATCTCCAAAAGAGCATTATAGGTAGCATAGTATTTCTGGGTTTGTTGATGTTTTTCCTGTATATTTTCAAGAAAAAAATAACATTTTTGTCACAAATAGGTACTAAGAAAGTAATGGATATATAAGCAAAGATAGGTTCAACAAACTATTCAAATGAAAATGCCCAATAAAGCACATTTTGCGTTCTTGACCTGAATATGAGCATACAATTCTGAAAACCGGCGTTCATACCTGCAAAGAGAAGGTTAGAAAGCAGTAAACTAAATTCCCAAAATGATCGTTAACTTGCTCATTCCGTAAGCAGCGAAAGATCACCCAAAGAATTAGACTCAGATATGAAGTGTATTGCCATTTATATTTCCAGGTAATTGTTAATACCTCTCGGGTTGAATAGAATTTTACAGAACAGCTATAGATCCAATTACAGGGATCCTTGTATCATATATTCAGTGGACATATCCAAACAAGAAAGTGTACGATTTCACTTTAAAAACTCAATTTGCTATTTCAATATAAACTAATTTTCAAACTGCGAAAATCCAAATCAGTTACAACAAATGAATTGATTGCCATTACTTAACATTGCTTACTGAAGTCAAAATACCAAAATCCATTTCAGTTTGTTTTACCAGTATGGTAAATTCCTGTATCATGACAAGAACTTCATTTAATTCAGAATATCCCAGTACAACAGAAGCATAACATTTTTAAGGTGGATAAGAACATACTGGATGAGTTCTGAATGGGATGGCACATCACCAAGTTTCCGCTTTAGAGATAGAATTTCCCTTAGCTTACCCGCAAGTTCCTATATAAAAAAATACACCACATGATAGGAAAAATAACTAACCTAATTTATGATCAACAGAAGCTTCTCATATACGAGTTCACGGCACTACATTGCTTACATAACATATGAGAATAAAATCTTTTAATCCAAATTTAAATTACATAACAAAAAAAGTACTTACCCTCTTGGCTATATCCAGTTTCTCAAGAGAATCACTTAAATCATCAGAGATACTGTTACTGTTATACCCAGCTGACAATTTTTCCTCTAATTCAGCGATCTCAGCTTCCAATTCAGAACGTTTTGCGTCTCGAGTAGACTGGAATTCAGATTCTTTCCTTTCCAGAGCCTGGAAACATATTACCCACCATTGAATGCTGAAACAAAATTTGAAATAAAAAATCAAGTAAAGAAAAAAGAGAAACCTTTAGTGATTCGATGGCTGATTTCAATTTCTCCACTCTATTATTAGCACCTTCCTTATCGACTCTCTCTCGCAAAGATCGAATTTGTGTTCCTAAGTCTAGAATTTGAACTTCTGAAGCTTCAAATTCCATTGATTTTAAACTCTCTTTCAATTAAGATTTTTAGCTTCACTTCACTCGCTTCACCGCGATCCTTCTTCTGATCAGCCAACATAAGAAAGTGCTATCAACAAACTCAAATATAGAAACACACAGAGAGGGAGGCCTTGCGTACATTTCCGGAGGACGAACCGGCGGACTCGAGAAGATCGAAAATAGGGTAGTCCAGTCGGAAACGAACTCAGTAGTGGGCTTCAACATTCCAGGATCCAGCAATTTTGAATCCCATTGGGCCTTAAATGGGCCTGTCGTATCAAATCCAGCTTTGATTCAGTTCTCCTGTCTGCACAATAATATTTTTCAGATGAAAACTGTGGTGGCGCAATACCAATGCTTAGATGTTATTGTGATCGGAAAAGAACAAAAATGGCAACATATTCTTGAATTCTATATACACAGGCAGAGGCCAAAAGCCAATCATTCACAGTCAATCTGTTAATAAATGGAGTTGTTATTGTTCATGCATTTAAAGGAATACATGAAATCTAGTGGTGACATGTTGTATGTATGTAGTAATTCTGTTGGGACAGAGACATTGTAATGGTCATAGGCCAGCATAAATCAGTAATGTTGTCGACAAAGTAGGACATGAAGACTGTGAACTTGAATGGTCGGTAGAGAAGAGGATGGAGTTGGTCAGCAAGTTGTTTGGGAAGTGTCTACTCCTTCCTTGGGCATTGAAAATAACCCGAATGGATACCTCTTTCTTTCTTTCTTCCCACTCGTCACCACTCCATGCTCTACTGCTTTTATCCTCGCATTGCTCCAAGCCAGCCTACCAACCAAAATCAGGTTCCATTTTAGGGCAAGGCAAATCTTCTTTTCATTAGAAAAGAAGTTCAAAGCGAGATTTTATGGATTGAACAAACCAGTTAGTGTGAGCTTTACCCCCAGGGAATCAGCAATAAGGACTATGAAAGCGTTATTGGGAACCACGAGGCCTTCCTTGCATATCATTTTGGATATTGCTCAAGTGGATTGAAGTTGATATTAAAGAATACGACCGAGCACCATAAGGCCCACATTGGCTTTCTGCGGGACTGGTACTCACTTTATGCTCACTCAAAAGTACACAGAGAGCTCTTTGTTCTAAGAGTTACCAGGAGTTTCTACATATTTCAGTCGTGTAGGTTGAGAAAAGGTTCTAGTCACGTTTTAAATAAGAGGCCTCAGCCTTCAAAATCGTTCAGATATAAGAAATGCTAACAGGACGCACGTACTATTATAATTCTTCATAACCAGTACAAACATTACAAACAGGTACAAGGGGATTCAGAAGAAGGTTCCAGGTCGACAGGACACAGTAATACAAAGAAAGAGGAATACAACAACTAACGAGGTTAATTACTACCAAGGCTACGAGGACGCACAAGCAGAAATCTAGTTGACAACATGATGGGAGCAGGCAACCAAAAAAAGAAAAGAACTACAAGCATTTGCACTGAAAAGGACCCAAGAAAAAAAGGAAAAAAAAAGTTTTACAGCAGCAGTTACTCTGGTGTGCAATCATTTTACTTCCACAGCTTGACAAACTTATCGTGACTGGCTGAAGCAACTAATCCTGACACAGTCGAGACAGCCAAGGCTGCAATCAGTCCGTCGTGAGCTGGCAGAGTCATTGTCTTGTTCTCAGACATGTTCCATAGTTCCAAAGACTGCAACAAGAGCCCAACCTTGCTTGTCAGAAACATAACCTAGGCTGTCATGAAATACTACTTCACGAGCATTTAATCACAGAGATGTACTTTGCTGACTTAAAAGAGACAACAATAGCAAAGAATGAACAAACTCAAAAAGTTCGGAAGTGACTTGCCTGGTAACATCCAATCACCAGCAATGAAGGAAACGTTGGATGGAAAACACAGGAGTGGAACTTGTTGCCATTACAGCTCAACTCATGAACGCATTCCCCTTCACTCCCTGATCCAAGCGTCCAAACTCTTACAGAGTCCTCACTGACAGATGCTAGAAACTCTCCAGAAGGATCCCAGCACACAGAATGGATTGGTTTAGTATGTCCCTATAATTACACATTCAACAGTCAATCACACTCAGTAAAAGGAAAACATAAGAGTAAATATAAACAGTTACAATTTAAACAGAAGAATCCAAGAAGTTTGGGCTATGTGTAAAGAACACAAGCTAGTAAACGGTAAAATGTTTCTCAAGTCTCGAGAAAATGTCAACTAACCCGCAATGAAAGCCGACAGGCTTGTGTCTCCACATCCAGCATTGAGACCACATTCTCTGCAGCAGCAGCAAGATACCTTCCAACATGGGGTTGAAATCTCATCTGAGCCGTACCACCCTAATTCATAAGAAAAAATGTTAGCATTTAAAAAATAAATAACTATTTGAAATTTGAATATCACTCACATCCAATTGATCCCAAACAACCAACAAAATCCTACCTTGAAAACTTTAGAACAGCTACCATTGTTAATACTCCAGTAGCGTATTTCACCGTCTCCATCACAAGAGCAGATGAGATCATCTTTATTTGGGTGGAAGTCCAGTGACATAACAGATGCAGAATGTCCCATAAAGGTACGAAGTGAATAGCCAGACTGCAGAGAGCATGGTGCAAAGTATTTAGTAAGCAGGAACAGCACAACAGAAATATGAAAGAGCATATAATTTGATACATCCTAGTCTAATCCATATTACGAGGTTACCACTTCTAAGATCAAAGAACACATCTCCAGCCCAACCCGCATAACATGCAATCAGAAGCTAAATTTATTGAAATGGTTCCACAGCCACTGAAAGCCATGGAAAACAAGGCAGATTTTGTGTAATTTTATTTCATTCAGCCCAAATAAAAAACTATGTTGAAGAAAACACATTCCAAATTAAATGCAAGAGCATGACAAAAATAACTGGATGACACAAAAAAAAACTGACTACTCAAGATACAACGAATGTTGACTGACATTATCAGCATCCCAAACTCTGACCGTCTTGTCAAACGAAGATGTTGCCAGACGTGGCATGCTTGGACTGAAGCGGACGTCAGTGATCAGAGACGAATGCTCTTCAAGGTTTGTTTTCGACTTCAAAGTATCTGTGTACCACAATACAGCCTGCAATTTTAAAACCGACAGAGAAATAATTCAGCCTTGTCCTCTCTTCATTTTTTTTTGTAAATTTCTTTGGTTTAGCTGTAAGAGCACTGACCTTTTTGTCGTGGCCACCGGTGGCAAGCAACTTGCCATCTGAAGAGAAGTGACAACAGACAACTTTGCTTGTGCTTGCTCTAACAGAATTTACTTCCTTAAATGAGAACCCTTGAGTCAAATGCAACTTGGCAGCTTAGAGTGAATCATAACAAAAGAAATAGGACAATCGTCATATAAATATATGAGGTTCAAGCTCTCTTTCACTGGCATTATTTATTGGCAGAGTCCTATATGATAGTGCGAACAATTCTTGTCTCAACTAGCAGACTCAAGAATCCATGGGAAAGGAAAGTGCATAATGAAGAGATAATGTTTCTTTGATAATTCAGAAAGTATCCACTAAAAGTAGTGAAACCATGACCGACCAAGTAGAACAGGATTAAATGGATAAATGGACGGATACATGTATGTTAGAATCATATTCTGAATGAAAAATGTCAATCAAACACAAGAATAAGAAGGCAGAATTAATTTACTGTGCGTTTCACAAAAAGATTTCCATTTCTGGAGTTGAACTAAAGAATACCAGCCAAAGTAACAAAAAAGGCATGATAAGAAGAAAAATAGTCATTATTCTACAAATAATTGTGAGCAACTCATAAAAATATCCATAAATAATCAGCAAATCGTTGAGCTATGTCCAAGAACTCCATACTACATAAAATTGAGAAAGAGCAAATCAAAAGCTGAAGATGGGAAAGTTTTCTAGGATTCTTCACATATTATAATCAATATATTGCGTTTGCTTACCTTGGCTGACATCCATACAGCGGCCAACAGGATCTCTGGGGTCTGTATCGTCATGGGATAAAAAAGACTCGACATTGTCATCAAGGGACCCATCCTCCACAAAACGATCCATCTCAGCCTGCAATTCAAGATCTTTATCATCCCACTGCCAAAATGGAATGCCAATGAGAATTCATGCAAGGAGTTTTTAAGTCCTTCAACCCATGCAACAAGTTAGAAGATACACTCACCAACTGATTCGATGGAGATGTAAGTGTGGCAGTTCCATCAGTGCCAAACATCATCAAAGGCTTGGAAGTAGTCCCATTATGTGGCAATGCAGGCATCGATATCACATCTCCAGGAGTGTGAGTTGATGGTGTTGAGGGTGCTGAACTTGGTGAGGGTCCTGCTGTATTTGCAGTGCCTGAGCTATTGGCAGGACCTGAAGATGACACGGGCTGTTTTCTCTTTCTCCCAGTCTGGCTTTTTGAAACCTTAAAGGCATTAAAAGTAACCATGTTAGAACCAGCCCTAGACTTTCATAGAATATACAACAAAGTTCGGGATGATCGTATCAGTATCCGCCTCTTAGTTTCTGCAATGTAACTAATCAACCCCCATCCTCTTAAAAATGGGAAAATAGTTTGCAAAAATTATCCACTAATACACAGTTCTTTCATTATTTTACTTCAGCACTGGACAGAATTTTAACCCTGATTTAGGTAATTAAGCATTCGTGTAAGCAAGGAAAAGATATTCCAATCACTTCTAATATTTAGGAATGAAGATTCATGAGTAAGGTAAAACATTGTACACCACTAGAGATGCCGGCATCTAGTGAATAAAGGTGAGATAGGTAAATGGTACCTAAATGCGAGCATCATTTAATAATTATCATTGGAAAATGCTTCAAGTAAATTGTTAATGACTGCATTTAGAGAAAATCTGCCATTCACCGTGCCCATAATGCTTGTTCAGAACCGGAAATGAAACCAAGAACCTCGAAATCAGCTTAAGATGGATATATTAGACTACACAAAAGGACAGACCTGATCATTTCCTCGAAAGGAGTTTGACATGCTACCATCAATTGTAACACTGCCAGAGGGGCCCATTTTATCTTGTGGATTTACATTGTGATTTGAACTCTGAGATTGTTGATTTGAAAGAGTATGCTGCTGTGGATTACTGTTCAGCTGTTGTTGCTGCTGCAACTGAGCCATCTTTAACTACATGTAAACAGAACCTTTTAGAATTACAAAAGGCTCCGAGGATGGCATAGCATGGGAATGGTAAAACGAAATGCTGCAAGACTAATAAATGTACAAGAGAAACTACTTGATGAGCAAAGTAACACCTTAATTAGGATATCTGTATCTCCACGAGGCAGAAGAGCACCACCAGCTGGTAAAGGTGATCCAACATTTGGAACCACATCACCGACAGAATTTGATAGGCCATCCTTTCCAAGACTCATATTCCGATTACTCAAAAGCATTCTTAGTCTTCTACTTTCATCGCTAGCAGAAGGCGATGTCAAATTTTGCTGTGCAAGCATAAGTTGTTGCTGGTGCTGCGGCGTCAGCATTTGAAGTTGATGAAAAGGCTGAGGAGGAGCCTGTATAAAAGGCTTTTGTGGCTGAAGAAGCCCAGACCTTAGTTGTTCTAGTCCCTGACAAAGAAATAAAAATGTTAAAAAAAACAATAAACAAAGGAAAACGTTTTTTTCACTGAGATTTTGAACGAATAAATATTTCAAACCAAGAAAGAAATATTACTGTGAGTGGCCATCCTTTTAAAGTTAAATTGTTACCACCTTGATTTGAACCTGCAATGACAAATACTTTCACTTCAGCGCATGTCTACAAAATACCAATTGCAGTTACAAGAAGCATAATACACTTGTGAAATCAATCTGAATTATAAGCATGATAATCATATCCCAAAACACTGATGGAGGATGATCAAACCAGAATGAACAGAGAAATGGCTCAAATCATACCAGGAATTCCCAGCAATGATACTTCGGGCCCAGCTGCTCTGGGATTCAATACTGGATTAATCTCATTCTTTATATCCTAATTCCAGATGGAAATTAGAAATGAACAATATAAAAATAAAAGTGGTAAACACTATTTCTAACTCAATAACTTACTGGTGCTGCCCCTGGTACTTGTTGACTCCGGGATTGAACTTGTGGGGACATCCCACCAGCTGTAACTTGCACAACTTGCCTGAAATTATGTAGTACATAGCTGATTATTTTAATGTTGGTAACTGAATTGAGTGTCAGATGCAATAAGGCCCTAAATAGGAAAGAAGTTGATTTGGACATCTTTGGGATACTAACTTTTCCTTAATTTTTCTGTGGACTTCGAAGGTATAGAACCAATGTAAGGTGGATTCATCACAACATAAACTATGGTAATCTTCCAAAATTTCTGAATAACTGTACACGGCATTGTTTTTGTAAATCCTACAACTTTCCTCAAATTTTAAGGGCAATGTACAAAAAAAATTTCTTTCATTTTTGAGCAGCACTTTAAATGAGAATTCAAGTAATGAAGGTAAAATCTTAGAGAGAAGCACCCTGAAGGCTGGCCAGTTGCTGTAGCTGACTTCAATATAGATGCATGATTTGGATCCAATAGCTGGCCCATATTCTCACCAAACCTTTGCTGTAAAAATTTTCCCAAACGATCAGAGCATATAGTAAGAGAGAAAAAAAACAAAATTATAAAAGATTCAACTTAGTCCACCACCTTCATAGCCGTGTCATCCAAGGAATCCCTCTGCAATGGCAGTTTTAATCTTTCCTCATACATCTTTGTAGCCAAGGCATTTGCAGTTCCAGGATTCTGTCGCATGAGAGGATCATTTCCCACAAGCCCATTTGTAGCACCATTTAGGAGGTGAGCACCATCCCTCCGCTGCTGCTGTTGCTGTGGTTGCTGCTGCTGAGGCTGTTGTGGCTGCTGTTGTTGCTGTTGCTGCTGCTGCTGCTGCTGCTGCTGCTGCTGCTGCTGCTGCTGCTGAGCATGCCTCTGCAATAGGAGCTGTTGCATATGCAATTGCTGTTGCTGCTGCTGCTGCTGCTGCTGTTGTTGATGATGAGGCAGTTGCAGGGATTGCTGTTGCTGTGGCTGTTGCTGCTGTTGTTGTTGTTGCTGCTCTCGTGCCTTAATCAACTGTGTCTGTAGATTTCAGTAAGACATCAGTTTCAGAGAGAAGCCTCGTAATTGTTCTACACATAAGAAGTGCAACAAAAATCATAGACATGGCCATCAACAGATTAGCCTTCTCAAATTTTCAAGGTCAAATGGGGCTCCTACACCATACATGAACGAACATATTAATATCTGACAGAGACATAGAGCTTAAGCTGGGCAAAACGAAACTCCTAGCACCACAGGAAGCAGATAAGAAATGTGATAGTGGGATAGGCATCCCCTTAAAAGTGAATTGGGCTGATCCACAAACCCGAATGACCCAAAGAGAAGAAAAACATTTATAAGTATTATCTGTTCAAATGGCTTGTATAATTAACCAATTGTACAGCATACAGGAACATAAATGATGAGATTTCTTCCAAGTACTATTTCATAGGAAAACTAAGGCTAGAAATCAAGTAGGAAGATGCAAAAATGTGTTTAATTAGAAGTATCTGCTTTTGAGTAGTGATACTCCAGAATTGGAGGATAAAATTCATCAAACAAGAATAGGGAGAAAGAACCAGACAATTTTTACTGCTCAGCAAGAATTTATGTACAGGTTCATCATAGATAGAGGACAGCTTTGAGTAACATTAACAAATTAAATATGGAAGGGCTTTGCAGTCTACAAAATCAAGAAATGCTTAATACCCCTTGACTAGAGCAAATAGAGAAAGTGAAGCAGGAACATCAAAATTTAAACAGTTCCTGAAACAAATAGCAAGCAGCAGGACCGAAAAAATAACAAAAAACTCATTAGATGTATACATTCTGATACACAGTCAACTGAAGCAACTGTGGACCTAGAATGTAACCCAGCTGATTGACATTCTAAACTCTAGAGCCAAGCTTAGCAATACGATAATCAACTGTTGGTTTAGAAACATATTTAGCCAAATACTCAAATTACACAATGGTAAAATAGAGCCAAAAGGAAAGACAAAAATATTCCAATATCAACACTAGCTTCAGAAATATTTTGCATTTTTCATGAAAGCTCAAGTCTTATAGGGAAATTTTCAAAAAAGTGTTTGAAGGGCCAAACCTCGATATAAGATGCAGCAACCTCTGAATGCTTCTCATTGGTTCTTGCAATGAATATATCCCAAAAAACAGACCACCACTCAAAGAGAAAACCACCAGGTGCGTCGATAGCTGGAAACCCATGCATTGTTTAAAAATCAAAATAAATGAAGGTGCTAAAACCATTAGAATGAAAATAGGAAACAGGCCAGAGAAAAGGCACTGGAACTGAAAACTAAACTTACCGACAGGATCAGATGATACTTTTCCTTCAGCTTGAAAAGCCTGAGCAGAAGCCTTTAGATCCCTCTTCACTAAATAATCATGGATGTAAACATCCAACCTGTTATTTCAAAATTCAACATTTTTCATTACCACTTGGGAGGTGAAAGAATAAATCTTTAAAAGAAATAAGAGTTATAGACATCATTAACAGCGCCAACAAATAAAATAAAATACGTTGTAATTTGACATACTTGAGACAGAAATACAAGAATATCAAATGTTACAAATAAAGGAGCAGCCCAGCAACAAAAGCAAGATTAGAAACGCAAAAGTTAGAAGGAAAGTAGATTAAACATGTTGATACAACAGTTGTTACACAAAGAAAATGCCTTTTGGGATATTCGCCAATATCACAAGATATGTCAGAAACCTTAATGCTACAACCAAAAAGGAATGAAAGAAATCGGTCGATAACAAACAAAAGCAGATTCCAAAAGTGCAGAATAAGTTCCAAACGGTAATGTAAGGTACAAGTCCAGGTCATAAAACAGTTTCAAAGAACGGAACTTGAAATCAAGACTACAAACAGACGCAAAACCCACAACAACCCACATACACAGAACCCAAATCAAGCATAAAACTACAGCCAAAAAAGAGTTTCCAGCTAAAATAAACAAAGGAAAGCGAGAAATGAATAACAACAATCTGATAACACTTACATTTTATCAGCTTCCCAGTTGGTTTGAGACATGTTGTTGCATCAAGCACTTCACACAAACAGTTGAAACAATAATGTCAGATTCCAGATACTAATTCTGCACGGCCTACCTTCACCTCTGCATTCCGACCCAGAAAAATGAAACTACCTTTACTACAAAATATCAAACACAACCCAACTTAAGATAAGCAAACAAGGAAGAGAAAAGGAGGCAGTGCCGGTGAGAGCTGAATGAAAGAGGAAGAATCCAAGCAAGACCTCTAAATTTAGCAAATGACAAAGTATTAAACAAAAAAAAACAAATAATTAAATGAAATATTATTTTAATAACTGAAATTAATAAGAAAGAGAAGGATTTGATAGAGATACCTGCCTGCAAATCAAAAACGTTTATTACTTTAAGAACTTATTATTATTTATTTAATTTTGGGAAGATTTTATTTGCTGTAGCTTCGGTGGATTGAGTTGCGGTTGCAGATGTATCATAATGGCTTTGCTGTTTCAATTTACTAAAAAAGCCCTTAAACTTTATCAAATTATCACGCTAAGGGCATTGGCTGACGGACAAACTTGTCCGTCAATTACTAATATAGTCTTCGAAGTTGACGCAATTACGCTAGTCTAGTGCTAAGTACACTTGTTGACGAGTGCCAAGCTGAGGGTGTTGTTCGTAATTTCGTTGAATCGGAACAACCTACTCCTTTTCACGACGTCGGGCTTCTACTTTATCGTATTTTCAAAATAAGACCTCAATTTCTTAATTATATCGTTTTGATCACTTTTTATTTCCTAGATCCCATCCTATGGCCCTAAAAATGACCACATTTGGTAGTAGTTGGGTAAGCCTAATCTTGATTACGAATTGTCTCTTTAAATGTGTTCAACGTAATAATATTTAAAGAAATAATAGGATAATAATTGAAAAATTAAGAAGAGGTGAGTCAACTCGGTTTCAAGGAACGTGTTTACTGATTACTCATGGTGGCAGTTGTGTCTTTTGACCGAGACAAACGGGTTGAGTCAATTCCAGAGACTTCTTTATTCGTTCCCTTCTAGGCAGAGGTTGCAAATTTGGACCAATGGCTGATACATTTTTCAACCTTACGCAAGGACAAATTTGCCCTCATGCTAACATGCGCAGGAAGTGACGGTGTGACGATTAACCGATTCTGACGAGACTCATTATTTTCATATGACATACGAAACCTGTTTATAATAATTCTTTAATTTCTGGGCCGGGTCTGATTTAATTGGATTGTTAGTGTGATTGGATATTGGGCCAACAGGTCTAGTGGTCCAAACTGTTGTGGTTGACAGAATAGCCCAATATGTTAATCGTTATCTATGGGCTTTGAATCGGGTAGACCTAAACCGGGTTAGGTTTTGCGGGTTCTTTTGTTCGGTGTGGGCTGCTGCAGCAAATCCACCACAATATGTCGATGGAATAAGCTAGCTGTTACACCCCTGTTCCCGTACATGCACCAAATGCACGCCGTTGGTAGGTGCAACGGAGGAAGAGAAACCCTGCACGTAACACTAGCAACGAGTGGAATTTCAAAACATATGTAAAATTGAGAATTTGAATTTGAAAATACAGACGAAAAGGTGGACATTGTAGGGTCGTTATCTTGCTGATATATTCTTCCCGAGTCAGCAGAGAAAGGGCTTAGCAGAAACAGCGACACGCGAAGAACAAAAGAATTGAACTTGCCCCTGGTCATGCATGCATTGCGGTGATTTCATGCAACCAAGGAAGAATGCAGTCAAAAATTGAAGCAAATAAACATTGTGACATCTCTCTCTTCTCTTGTCTATACACTTGCTATCAGCTGTTGTCGGTAGCTGTATAAGCCCAAATGCTGCTGCTGCTGCTGCTGCAAAAGCAACATACCACTGGGATCAAGTGGGCCCAAAATGATGAATGGAATTCTTCTCCTGGCCTTTTATCACCATATCATAATCCCTTCACTATCAACTACGAGACACGCCAGAAAACTACAACACCCAAGCATTCCTTGCATGGTTGATGGCAGCAGCATGCATGCACGACTATCGGTCTTTGATCAGTACATTTGCATGCCAACTTATACTATTCTTGAACAGCTACGCTGCCTGCATCGAACTATGAGTTCATCCCCGACTTCCACTCTCCACCGTCACTGCCAGTATTCCACGCACCGTCATAACCCAACAAAATCGACAAAATTTGGACAACCCATGTCGGGAAATCTGGTTTTATGACGATTAACGAAGTCGGTCAGAGTTGGATAGATATGTGGAGAGGGCGTGAGCGTAATGCGTGACGTGAACGAAGTGTGGGAAGTTGCAACGGAAGCAAAGAGAAAAGAATAATGAAATGAATCTATCGTGAGACGGAGAGAGAAACACTGCATCATAAACCGTGCAATCTGTTCCTTCTGCTACAAAAGATGAGATGGTCAGAAGAGCTCAGAAAAGAAGAAGGAAGCTAAAGAGGGTGACGTAAGCATTTTATGATCAGTGACTTTTGCGCGTGCTTGGAAGGGTGTGTGACGGGGTTTTTCGAAAGCGTGTGATATGCAATATGCAAAAACCGGATTTAACTCGTCTTGGACTTTTCTCCCTTCACCAATTCTTGTTTTTGCATATAAATTGTCATATGGCGGCAGAAAGAGAGAGGGACAGGGAAGGTTTTGCTTGCATCATCAATGGCAGAGAGTGGAGGGTGATGAGGCCTTGGAGGAGTAAGACTACTGTAGCAGATAGAGAGCAGAGCTGTCCATCCGTTTCTGAAAGCTTCGTACAATAGGGAGGTCCTCAGAGGGAGCCCCATCATTGTCTCAATTATCAAGCGTGAAACAGAGAGAGAAACTACAATTCTATGCACGCTGTGCATACATCGCAATCTATCTTTCTCTTTTGATGGAACGGGTCTTCGTCTCCATTCATCATTCAGAAGGATACAAATCTAACCCGGCCCAAATACAGTCTCTTAGGAATTAGGGACAAGAGCGAGCAATGTATCCAATAATGGAAGCATGTGTAGCTCGTGAGAAAAGAGCAAAGGAATGCCAAAAGAGGGCGACTGATCAAAGGCTTGACATCTAATCATGTGCTGGGTGCTATATAACTCTTCCTCAATAGTGACTAGTTTGGCAAAAGACAAAATAAAACTGGCTCAGTTCTCACTTCTCCCTACTAACTTCCGAAGTACAGTGCGGGATCATCAGCCCACCCAAAACAAAGAAGACGTGAATGTTTACACAGCAACGTTCGTTAAAAGTTACTATCATTAAGAATTGTTGACAATTGTGACAACTAAGGTCTCACGACATTAATGCACCTGTCCTTCATAGCACTTACGATTTGGGGCAACAAATTCAAGATTACAGACGCATTTACCTGTGGAAATGTTGATAAATTGTTGTATGAATGGAAGTGATTAATTTTCCAAATGGGTAAAGTTTGACCTGTGATAGACAGATCTCGTTTTTAGGACCTCATTTGATGCTGCTTTGATGAAAAGCTGTTGGCACAATGAAATGGTGGGAGTGCTACAGAAACTAGCCCTGCTCATTCATTTCCTTTAGAGTTCTCCTTTAGAGAACCCTAGTGTAAAACAAACGACATGTGTTCAACTACGAAGCTGTGGGACAAAATTTCCCAAAAGATTCTAAATTTGTCAAAATTCTTTATCATTATGTATGACTTGCCAGTCACTCTTACCTGCCAAGTATTGTTTTTAGCCTGAGCTTTGATTTCCTCTTGATATCAGAGAGAACTTTCAACGTAGGGAGATTATCAAATTGTCCCCTTTAGTTTGAAAATGTAGCGAGTAGGTCCACACATTCACCTCCTCTCTTGAATTCATCTGTCATCCAACTCCTTTCACATGGAAATGGAATGCTAAAAGCTTGTAAATGACACGAATAAATTACGCTATACTAATATAATTTTTTTATACAAGCTAAGAAGCAGCAAACATACATGGCAAGAGGTGGAGTAACCCCAAGGCAAAATTGGTGCATTTACAGGTACCAAAAAAGAGGGTCAGTAGTCATTGCCTTGATGACAAATAATTACCCCATAGTAAAAACCTAGCCACTGAAAATTAACCCACATTGTTTTACCCTTGGGTGTCTTTGTGGATCACAGTTTGTCCGATTTTCCAAGAGGTATAACATGGGAATTAGGGATATTACTGTTAAGAAAGTCCTTGGATATCGTCCATTGCTGAGTGATATCTCTAGCAATATTAACAGCATTATGCCCTGTTCCTTGAAGTCCCCTTCTTGTAAATCCAACCGTGTAAAGTCCATTTTCTCCCTTCCAACCATTTGGAAATGGTGCTTTTGGCATGCCATCGTTGGTGAAGAAATCACACTCCTGCCATTTGCAAGTCCATAAGTGTTAGTTTTAAATATTTGAAAAACATTTAGCAGAATGGATTCTAAGAAAGAAACAATGTCTAATGATAGCTACGCATGATGAAACCCCTTAAAAGGGCAAATAAAGTAGAAACAACCAAACACGGCCTAACTGAATTTATTCTTTTTTGCATGGAGAAAAAGAGGGGTTTGTAGGTGTGTGGTCTCTGCGTGTGCGTGCCTCCAAGACAGGAAAGTGATGGGTGATTCACAACGTTAAAGAACTTAAACTAAAGAAAATGTAACAACTCATCGTGTTTACCTTGAGCCAAGTAGGCACGTTGCTTTTGTACCCAGTTGCTAAGATTACAGAATCAATCTCCTTCTCTTGTCCATCCGTGAATCTGGCTCCATTTCTCGTCATCTCTTTAACTCCTTCCATCACCTGAAACCAACGGTATTAAGTTAAGGACTAGTCAAGTTATTTCGGAAAAAGTTGCAAAAACATGCACATATTATGTAAACCAGAACAGAACAGCGGAGTGTGTTTACTTTTCTTTATAATTACCTTAATTTTACCAGATTTTATCTGTGATAGTGCCCCAACATCAAGCACTGGTGTCTTTCCGGTGATGTTTTTGAGCTCTATTGGACCTGTTTTCGGACGCCGGAGACCCAACTGATCCGTGTTGCCTAAGATGATGCTTGTCATTAGTAGTAAAAACTTGTCTACTAGCCTCAATGGAATCCATTTCAGAAGTGCCATGGCTATCCCAAACGTTGAGAAGCCCAAGATTTCTCTGGGCAGAACATGTACCTGTACCGCCACAAATAAGCAAAAACCCAATTCAGAAATCATTTCTATTTGAACAAAAAGAATAAAAGATAATACGAGGAAAGAAATTTACTATATGTACTTACTGAGTTTCTAACAACCATATAAGGGATTGCATTGTATCTACAGAGGTCTAAGCTGACTTCCATGCCAGAATTCCCACATCCAACAACCAAAACCTTCTGGTTTCGAAACTCAGAACCAGTTTTATACTCGCTGGTATGTACAACAGGCCCATTGAACTTCTCAATCCCAACAACTTCAGGTATCACGGGCTCGGCATTTTCACCGGTGGCAACGATAAGCCACCTGGAAATGTACTCAGAATCCTGAGTTTGTACCTTCCAAAACCGAGAGACGTGATCAAAAACAGCTTTCCGCACAGCTTGCTTAAACCTTGGTTGGATTTTGAAATGTGAAGCATAGGACTCGACGTAAGCAATGAACTGGTGCTTTGTTGGGTATTTAGGGTAGTTGTCGGGGAAACCAAGAAGTGGTAACTCGCAAAACGGTTTAGGAAGGTGGAGTTTAAGACGATCATAAGTTTTGTATTGCCATAGAGAAGCTATGCAGTCACTTTTCTCAAGAATCAAAGAGGGCACACCTTGTTGAGAAAGGCAAGCCGATACAGCTAAACCAGATGGTCCTGCACCTACTATAATAGGTCCATGAACAAAAACACACTTAGCTTGTTTATCTTCTTGATCCTTACAAGAACCCATGTAGGAAAATCCCAAGAAAGACTGAATTTAAAACAGAAGAGTAAAACTTAAAAAGGAGCGTAAAGAAAGAGAGAGGCTCTGCTTTTCTTCCTTAGCTTTCCCTCTTTTTCAGACTCTGCAGAGCTCTGCTTTTGGTTTTCCTGAGAAAAACTTGAGCAGTTGAATGAGATAGGAATTTAAAGAGGGGGACTCTTGACGGAAGCAAGAAGAGTCAATGGGTAGACTGATGGATTTAAATGCGTAGAAGGCAAAGGACGGAGAGAAAACAAAGAACAGAGGTGTGTGTGTGTTTATGAGAACTGAGAGTAGTAACGGAAGCGTGAAGGTTAAGGAAACGATTTGGTTATGTTTCTCAAGGCCTTACTTTATTCTGAGGCTCTCTTCTCTGCCCGGCAGGACATTTTTTTCTTCTTCTTCGTGTTCTTTTATCTTCTGTAGGGTGTGGTGGGTAAATGGCAAACAAGCTGCTGGTATAAATAGATAAACGTGTGCTTTTCGTTATAGGAGCAATCTTTTACCCACTCGCAAGTAGTCACTGTGTCTTGTACGCTCAAAGACTGTTTGAGTGGACTGTGTTTTCGGCTCATTGACAAGAGCATGCTCATATTGTCTCTGATTTGTCCAAATGGCAGTTGCCTACCTAATATGACTGAGATTGACAAAAAGGCCATAAGCCGCCCTTGAATATGTGGCGGTGTTAGCGAATTTTTAAAGTATAATATTATTAAATTTAATGGTAAATTAGTTAACCCATATGAATTTCAGATTTGCATGCATACAACTAAGTCTCAATGAATGAACATCATGTAATTAAACAAGTGTAAAGGGCTCGTATGGAGTGCGACTCGTGGCGCGTGGGGACTGGGGTAATCGGCTACGTCAAATGAAGTCGGCCAAATGGGGTGGATGGGGGGGGATTACGCAAAGCGCCACGTGTGTGCTAAAATAGAAGTGGCAATATTTGTTGCTTGGTAGGAAACAGCATGGATTAGGTCTACAGCCGTCCGATCGTGGACTGTCTACTAGTACTTTTTAACACGTGTCTCTCTTGCGTTATTTGATCAGGACCAAGCCGTCGTACGCAAAACCATGTGTTTACACTCTCAATTACAAGACTTAACATAAGATTAAGATCTTGCGTTATCACTTAATTAAAACTTAATTGCCGACAAAGGCGGAGGAGGTTGGAACATTCGTTAAAATCCTTCGGCGTCAACGTGTATTTATATTGTGTTAAATACAAATTAATTTAAATTTAATTATTAAATAATTAAAAGATACGAACCCCGCCCCCCCTTTTACGAGTTATTTAGCTTAAAGTTCCGAGTCTCGGTCCATGCGTTGCAACCTGAGGTTAGCATCTGGCTATGTTCGAACGAAGACGCGACAATCCAACAATAATCTTGTATGAATAATCATGCAGCACAGCTGTCGAAAATCTAGTTAATTAAACAGACAGTGTAATGATTATAGCCTGGAGTCAACGGGGAAATGAGATCTCCCCGTAAACGTCAATGAAAGATTGCGTTTAGGATACAACGGATCTGGGGATATTTGAAATTCTAGATCCTCAGATTCACCCTTCTTTATTTGGTCGGACATATCAAACATCTGGAGGCTGTCTGTAATGCAGAGAAAAATTTCCCCCCATGGCTTCTTGCTTATTTTCTAACCTGCCAAACACTGGGGTTTTCCTGTTAGAACCAACCTAAACCCTTATCATAGCATTTGGCGCCACCCTAGTGACTTTGCAACTTCTATTAACCAGCTTTGTGTGAATTATACTTTAAGCATGGAATCTCGGGCAATTCTTTTACATAAAATATTGCACCAAAAGTTGTGTTATGGGTGTGCATTGTTGTGATTCAATTAGTATTTAATTCAAAGGTGATTGTACTTTGGTATTATTTAAAGCATGCATGGGGTAGTAGCATATGATGCCTGCCACTTGGCGTTACGTTGTTGTATCCATTAGAATTATAATATAATATATGGTTTTCATGGTCATCTCAACCCCTTGTCCGCATTGAAAAAGTTGTGGTAGCCCATGCATTGGTATGAGATATTATGTTAGGCTTGCATGCCATCATGTTTTTATTACACAGTGAGTTAATCATGCTGGTAATAAAATTGTCGGACCATTAAATAATTTTAAATTTTATTAATAAAAAAAATCGTTAAATTAAATGTCAAATTATAAATTTTATTAATTTATAATTATCGTTAAAAAAATTAATGTGATGAAAAATAAATTAAAATAAAATTTATTTTAATTTTTTATTTATTATTAAAAATAAATTTCTCTTCATTATTGGTTCTTGTTAAATTATCTAACTTGACCAACGCTCTTTCTCCCCTGTGGAAGGAAGAATAGCAACAAGAATTGTACGGACTCATCAATGGCTACAGTGAAGTTTGCGTCGTGGGAAGCGCTGATCAGAGGACTGAATGGGCTGATGTCACGTGACCTAAGCTCACCGTCAGTTTTCTCCGATACGCACGTGGCACTGAGTTTTATTCCTTCGACCAATAGAATCTCTTATGGAATGCAAACGTAAGCATCACTGACATTTTGAAATGACCACAGCGACCTCGACACTTGACTGGTGGTTAATCGAAGTGACCAAATATTTGCATATGAGAGGATTAGTGTACTTGGATTTGACGATGGTGGCATTTTCGACATTTTGAAATCCACGTGTCTTTGACCCATTAGTTTTACTTTCCTTGTTTGGAATGATATTGCCTCCAGTCGAGGCTTATCGATATCTATAATCTACGCCGTCGGAATGCCATCAGAAGGTGCATCACACGAAATTCGATGTGAAATCGAACGACTGGGGATGAACCAGAGCAAAGCGGTGATATTTTAAATGCCGACACGTATCTGTGGTATGTTAATTAAATGTACATTGTACTTAGAATCTTAACAAGTACTGTGTATTTTGTACTCTGAGATGATGCACAGAATTTTTGACTTTTGTCCTACATCTAATTTGTCCAAGTTGTATTAATGCATTTTTATTGAGACATTAACTCAATTTTTGAAATTAAATATTTCCTATTTTCCACGTAAGATGGTTTTCAGACACGTACACAAGTTCTACGGGATCATGCTCTTACAAAAAAAAAGCATATGATGCGATGCCCTACGGCATCCGATCGAGTGCCCCATGAAAAGACTAAGGACTGGAGCAAGAACTAGACACTGTTGGATATAGCAATGGTGATTGCCATCGCAAGTTGCCATACGAAAATTCGTGGAGGCAATCATGAAGGCGTGATTCCTGAACGGTGCACGAGACGAGGGCCTACAGTCCGATTCCGCAGAACCCTTTTCCAGATTGTATGCGCAGGTGATTGTCAGGTAGTCTGGAGGAATATACTTCCTACTGAAATATGGATCACTGGTTTCTTCTTCTAGGGCTTATAGCTAGCCATGGCATGTTGGCAGTTTTTCCATCGTCGTTGAAGTGGGGTTGTATACTTTCCATGCAGCATTTGATTGTGTCGACGACCCTACTGCTACTGGGCTAGACAGCTCAAAGCTAAAACATCATGCGCTTTTTTAAGTGCATCAACATCATTGTTCATATGACATTCTTCTCATAATTATTTGTGCACGTTTATGATCAAACCCAATGAAAATCATTTGAGAGAAGCAGTTCTTGAATCGACCAAACAGGAATCCGTTGACGAAATTCTGATTGGGTTTCCATGGCGCATACTGGTTTTTAAATTAATAAATATATACATATTAAAAGTTTCTTTTAATATAATTTTATATATTGTGCATAAGTTTTGATGATAAAAATGCGAGTGCATGAAGGTAATATATCTGCTTTGTAGCTTGAATGAACTATCTCTCTTTACATATCACAGCAGGAGTAGTAGTCAGTTCTGGAAATTATATAATTACGTTTTTAGCGAGTGATTTCACCGATCTGATACAAAAGTTGGGAGTTCCATTATTCTGTTTAAATTCTCATACCCACTTAATTTATATGGACATCAATCTCGGTTCCCTTGGTGAATGTAGATGACCTTATATCGGATCCATTAACATAGTTTCTCTCCCAGTTGATAATGGCTTTAAAATTAACAGACTTTACATTAGCTCAATAGTAATGTTTTGTCTTTATTTAATAGCTAGCAAAATTTTTAGTCTAGTGATTCAAGCGGCAATATCAATGACGACAGTGTGATTTCTTATACTGGGAAATGGTAAGTACATCAGTGCCATGCATGTCCAAAACAAAAAGGACGATCAGGTTCAAGATTCACAGGATTGGACTGAAGGAATTGGACATATCAAAGGGCAGCAGACGAGTCTTAAACTTTGATACCTAGCATAGCTAGCTGCAATTGGTGCCGGAAAAGAGTATATATCTGGATCCACGTTTAAAAGAAAGAATCACGAGAAGTCTCGGTAGCTGCAGAATTGTCCATGCACATGTGGCAGTCACTCTCCTTATTCTTACTGCATTGAGATGTCTCAGAGATTAGATTCTTCTCCTCTCCTACCAATCTAATATCTTACACCTTGGTTAACTCCATCTAAACGATGCTGTATGCATCTTCTCCACGAGTTATTCACTGGGCTGCAACACTTGTTTTTGTAGTAAGTAAATTGAAAGCGTTGATACAACTGGTTATATACGCATCTACTCGAACCATTTCTCAACAAAAAACACGATCTAGCTTCGGTTTGGGCGAAACTCAAGTCCAACGATTTGATGAGGCTACAAAACAAATTCAGAAGATCTGGGCTTAAGGCCATTTTAAAGTTGTTAGATAAGGAGGGCTCTATTCGTTTGTACCGTATCTCCACTTAACTGTACTGACCACTGGTTCCTGCCTTACTCGCTGTTTGATGTGGCCGGCTCTCAACTTTCACATATTAATATAGGAACCATGCTGTTGCTAGACATTTGACAAATTCAATGGGAAAATGACTTAATGTCTGCTAGTATTTAAGACATTCATACCGGCTTCGCACTTGTGTACAAATCTCTCAATTTTTAACCATTTAATCCTATCAGAGAAAAGATAAATTGATAAGAAATTAAAAAATATGTGCTCGGAGGGGTTAATGGGTCGGGTCCCGTAAAAAAATAGTAAAGTCAAGCACAGTCGGGGAATCTGTGCCCATTTGATCCGTAAATAGTCAAGCTGTAGGACTTAATAAATTAATTTTTTTTTAATTAATAAAATATGTGAGAAACACACGAGTCATGCCCGGCTCACACGGATTTTACCCATCAAACTAGAATCTAAATTCTAGTTTGATCTAGGCTCGTCACAGGATCAGCTGTGCTTCATTGTTCATGGATCCTAGACTCGCGGCCTAGCCTATGTCCATTTGACACCTCTACATGTGATGATGGAGAAGAAAAGGCGACGTGTATATCAATCACTGTCATTCTTGCGTATGAAGTGCCAATGAATTTAGTTCATTTCTTTTGCGTTACCACTACCACCGCATATAATTCAGGAAATTTACTGCTGATACTGCATTGAATTTGACATTCGAAACTTCTACGAAATTTCGTTTAACTGTAAGAAAATGAAAATGAAAATGAAACATGATACTGCGGGCAAGCAGAGCTTTCGTTTATTTTATAAAAAATGGTGGGTGGTGGAAGTAAGTGCTGGTAAGTTTCCGGGATTCAACCTCTCGGAATTTTGTATAAAGCTCGGTTTTACCATCCTGCATATCATTTGCCAAAAAAACCAACCACCATTAGGAGAGTTTTAATAATCGGCTGATCTGTCTTAATTGATTTCGTTATCTGATTCTGCGAGTAGCCTTTTTATTTTTGTCAATTATTCTCCTGCAGCAAGTTTTGTCAGCAGCAATATTCAATCAGTCCCGGAGAGCTGGAAAATTTGTGCTGCTGCTCCCTGGGTTCTCCGCAAGCACTCTCTTCCGGTTATTTCGTATTTTTATTATTTCTTGCCTCCCCGTAGCCATATCCAAGATGGCAGAGAGGAACAATTCCAAGGTAGACCAACTTAGTAACAGCTACAACGAACTGACTTCCATCAACGAAAAACAAGAAAAGAGAGTAAGATATCTGGAAACAAGGGCAATAAATTTAGTTTACGCTTATTGTTTCTTCCAAGCTATAATTTTCTTTGGTATTTCTCAACCATCAATATCAAACAGTATCTCATGCCATAATCCGGAGACTCCTTTTTGTCTCTCCCTGCTAATGGCTATCATATCCGGCCTTACCTTCACACCCACCGTTGCCAAATTGTCGCGAACTAAATATCAGTACGAATGCAGCTTGGTAGAGCTGGAAATGATACACTACCAGATGTTCTTATTTCAAAATAACCAAACAAAAAACGTGGACGAGTATCTGCAGGGACATCGGAAGCAGGTAATGAAACCAGATATGTGGAAAGTGTACCAGGATAATGCGTACCTTTGTATTGTTTCTCTAGCCCTGGTTGCGTTCACAGTAGTGAGCTTACGGGCCAATTGGTCTATTCCCTGCAATCGTTAATGCCTCAGAAGAAGCTACTTGGAGTAGTGGTGAGTTCCCTTGTCAAAAGTTGTGTGTACCCGAAATCCTTGTAAACCGACTAATAATTTTTGTCCTTGTTTCCTTGCTGTACAGGGATATCCTGCAAACATCGATCTCCTATACGTGCCGTTTTTGCTATGTGTTTTCTTGTATTATGGAAATCATAAAGTTGTCTGCCGTACTTGTAATGCGTCTTCCTCAGCTTGCTTGATTGAGATTGGTGTGCATGACTTTGTGTTGTAAAAGATCAAGATCTCCTATAACAAAAGTAAAATCATCGATGAACAGTGTTTTTATTATACAATCATTCCCATCGGTTAGAATTTCACACGGCCGACCGATTGAAAAATTGATATTAGTTAATAGCTGCTAAATCTCGAAAATTTGCTATTGATAATAATTTTAAGGGTAAAACTAACAATTATATATACAAACTGACGGAGGACTTGAGACGTATTATGTTAGCAACTAATGATAATTTATGTTTTCAAAATGAGCTTGAAGGACAATCAGTATACCTGATCCGGCAAAACGGATAGAGTAAGCATGCTGCCCTTTCCTCACTGAGAATCAGTTCTCCATTTGCATCAACCCTAAAGCGTTGATGCGCCGGCAATCAACGATATCTTGGGGAGTTAGAGTCTTGTGGGAAAAAACATCATTCACAAAATTTTGATGACTGTTGATCTCGAAGAGTCTATGGCTTGTCGCTTAAACATGGTGGGCGGAATCTTGTCGTCTGGAAAAGGGTCCACCAGGATTGGGGGGGATAAATACCAGGTGGAGCAATGCGGCGCGACTCTTTGAAATCCACCACATGTGTTTTTCTTGCTCACCGTCCATTTTCAAATCTATTGAGAATGAAAAGAAGAGCAGGTAACTGCGTAGTATTATAATGCAATGCTCCGTGAAACAGTCCACCGCAATCAGTTGCATACATTTACTGGAACAATTTCTGACCACTGCTGCCTGTCATTCTGTCTCTATGCGGCTCTCTATTTTGAACATATTAACTAAGGTATCATTCTATACATTTGACGAATTCAAAATGCAATGGATTAAATCTTTACGTGGAAACTTTATTTTATATATATATAGATCACAAATTCGGACAAATTCTGACCGATGATCCCAAGCTTTCAAATTAAACGTTAGTACTTGGTGCACATCCTTATGCATGTGGCTCCATCACAAAGCTTGATGCATTGATCATTGTTCTTCTTCTGAAATTTGTCCTCCTTGCAGACAATTTGCCAGCAACCCGTAAGCGTGATGATCGCAAAAGTAAGGAAAAAAAGCATGCAACCAGAGAAACACAAATAACGTTTGAATTGTCTATAAGGATCTTGACATCGGGTTCTTGATTGATATATGGAATGTGGATGATCAGAGGCTTGATTAGTGCCGGGTTTTTGTAAGCTTTTCTCCAGTTCATTGCATTCACACCAGTTGTAGTCCTGTTGCTCGATGGTTCTAAGATATTTGCATCCTGTAATGATCAGGGCCACCAAATTTAGTGCTGCCGCTAACAGGGAGACTGAAAGGAGAAACCAGCGGTCTGAGCATTGGAGAGATGTGTTAGCATTGCAAATAGCTGTCAATATTACGCCTTGAAAGACGAAATAGTAGTTTGCAAGCTGGAAAGCAGTTGATTGAAGATTCTGCAGACGATCTTCTTGTCCATTGATTACAGTGTTCAGTTCTTGAAGCCTCTTTTCGTTCTCCGCTTCCTCCTTGGATTTGGTCTTAAGTTCCGCAGTCCTCTTCTCGCTCTCTTCATTTTGGTTCTCTTCTTGCTCCCTAGATTTGGTTTTCATTTCTGCAAGCTTCTTCTCTCTCTCTTTGTCATCCATCTTGTCTAGGAGTGTGCATTCAGTGCGAGACACAGAGAGTTTTGGGATATTTCCTCGGGAAAGAATCTTGTGTTAACTGTGGAGCAGACCGAGCTATATAAACTATAGCAAATTATATTTACCCTTGAGTTAAAAACAAGTCTATGGGGAATGAACACATTGATAATCCTTTTATGCGCGTAGAAAATATCCATGTCGAAATTTTCCTGCGGTGCTGACTAGTTCTTGACAACCCCTGAATGCTGATGTTGCTCGTCATGCGTGATCCATTAGACTCTTTCGCTTTTCCATAGACAGCATTGGTCGATCCATGGATTTGATAAATCCGAGCATGTAACTCATCCGTTGTCTTTATTTGCGTTGCACCTATCACCAAACAGGGTTATGATGCTGATATTGCATTGACTTTGACAAGTCTACTGTAATTAGTCCGCATGAATTAGATGAGCATTGGAGAAGAAATACATACCTGTAATTATCACTATCGTTCTTACGTACCAAGAACCAATAAATGAACGACTTCTTTTGTGTATCATTCCACCTGTCTCTGCATGTGTATCGAATAGCAAAATTTCCTGCCGGCAATGCGTGGAATTATTATAAAATTTATGGACAGAAGACTTTGAAAGGTTCCGTGTCATTTCATTTTCTTTTACCTGTAAGAAAATTAAAATTGCGTCCACATGATATTTGCTGGCACGCAGATACTTCGTTCACATTATTAAAATGCTAGTTGCTGGAATTAAGCGTTGGAATATCTGCCGGCTACTTGATTGATCTTCATTCATTCAAAGAGCAGCCCTTCTTATTTTATTAGTTCTATTCTTGCGGCAAGTTTGTCAGCAACAATTCAATTAACTCATAGTTTGCTTCTGATGCGGCAAACCTGTGCTGCAAATATTTTGCTGCTGCATGGGTTTCCAACAATAAGTTTCGTTATGCCACTTGGTGTTGGGGTCCCGATTTTTTTTTCCAACTTTTCTACTCCTTAAGAGTCAGCACGCCTATTAAAATACTTTTTAACTTGCTGTCCCATTTGATTCTTGAGTTCTTTTCATATTTTATATACTCTAAGTTGTCATTCGAATTAACTAATATATATATAAAGATATGTTAGATAAGCAAGACAACTCTTAAACCTATCACAACTTGCCTTGGTTGAAGAAGACATCTTAACTTCAACCTTAGCTCTTAAGTAAGGAAGACAACTCTTAACCTTAAGTTAAACCCAAGTTATCTCAAGACAACTCTTAAAAGATAATCGAAATATAAACAAGAATAGAAGCAAGAATGCTTACCTTTGATTCTTGATTAATGAATGGGAAAATAACAAAATTCGTAGCTTATGAGCTCCTCACAAATAATGGGCTGTATTTATAGTCCTAAGACAGCCTTATCCTAATTTAACTAGTACTTAGGTTCCTTATCCACTTAGGATATGTTTTCCTAAGTCAAAAAGCTTTTCTAAGTCAAATAAAACATTATCAAGACAGACTATATCCTTTTGTGTCTTAATCCTACTAAGATTCTTGGTTTTTCTTGAATTACTACTTAGATTAGAATTCTACTTTATCTTGTTTTCTACAGCAGCTGGACTTCCTCTTGGCTTATCCTTCTAAGACTAGGACTTTGAATACATATCCTTCTGCTCTTAGAATTCTTCTTGTCGCGACTATCCTATTGCTACTGAAACTCATCATGAGTATCCTATATTAAGTCAAATACTTGCTGGGCTTCACTGTTGGATTGCATACTTTCTGTTGCCACTTATGCAAATTTTCTGGCCCATGCTCTCCTTTGTCGGCCCATTTTCTGACCATTGCCTTTCCTTTATACTTAGGTTCTCAACACTTGGTCTATTTGTTGTGATCATTGATATAATGTTGGGGTCCCGATTTTTTCCCCAACTTTTCTACACCTTAGGGGTCAGCACGCCTACTGAAATCCTTCCTAACTTACTGTCCCATTTGATTCTTGAGTTCTTGTCTTATTTTATATCCCCTAAGCTGTCCTTCGGGTTAACTAATATACTATAAAGATATGTTGGATAGGCAAGACAACTCTTAAACCTATCACAACTTGCCTTGGTTGAAGAAGACAACTCTTAACTTCAACCTTAGCTCTTAAGCAAGGAAGATAACTCTTAACCTTGACTTAAGCCCAAGTTATCTCAAGACAACTCTTAAAAGATAACCGAAATATAAACAAGAATAGAAGTAAGAATGCTTACCTTTGATTCTTGATTAATGAATGAGAAAATAACAAAATTCGTAGCTTATCCGCTCCTCACAAATAATGGGCTGTATTTATAGTCCTAAGACAGCCTTATCCTAATTTAACTAGTACTTAAGTTCCTTATCCACTTAGGATATGTTTTCCCTAAGTCAACAAGCTTTTCTAAGTCAAATAAAACATTATCAAGATAGACCATATCCTTTGTGTCTTAATCCTACTAGGATTCTTGGTCTTTCTTGAATTCCTACCTAAACTAGAATTCCTACTTTATCTTGTTTTCTACAGCAGCTGGACTTCCTCTTGGCTTATCCTTCTAGGACTAGGACTTTGAATGCATATCCTTCTGCCCTTAGAATTCTTCTTGTCGCGCTTATCTTATTGCTACTGGAACTCATCATGAGTGTCCTACATTAATTAGCATTAAGTCAAATACTGGTTGGACTTTACTGCTGGGCTGCATACTTTCTGTTGCTACTCTTGTTATGCACATTTTATGGCCCATGCTCTCCTTTGTCGCCCCATTTTCTGCCCATTGCCTTTCCTTCATACTTAGGTTCTCAACATATAACATGTGGTACCTAGCGGTGAGCTCTTTTGCCTCATTTTTCTATATGCAGTGGATGCTTGCTTGTATATATATTTCAGCCGACTGATAGGTTTTGTTTCTGTGTTTCGCAGTTTTCTATGACTTAGTAGGTGATGCCATTCCAACACAGGAATCCTTCAACAAAAAACACTATCTAGCTTCGGTTTGGGCGAAACTAAATTCCAACGATTTTATTAGGCTACAAAACAAATTCAGAAGATCTGGGCTTAAGACCATATTTTAAAGTTGTTAGATAAGGAGGGCTCCATTCGTTTGTACTGTATCTCAACTTAACTGTACTGGCCACTGGTTCCTGGCTTACTCTGTGATCGATGTGGCCGGCCCTCAATTTTCACATATTAATATAGGAATCATGCTGTTGCTAGACATTTGACAAATTCAATGGGAAAATGACTTAATGTCTGCTAGTATTTAAGACATTCATACCTGCTTTGCACTTGTGTACAAATCTCTCAATTTTTAACCATTTAATCCTATCAGAGAAAAGATAAATTGATAAGAAATTAAAAAAATGTGCTCGGAGGGGTTAATGGGTCGAGTCCCGTAAAAAAATAGTAAAGTCAAGCACAGTCGGGGAATCTGTGCCCATTTGATCCGTAAATAGTCAAGCTGTAGGACTTAATAAATTAAAATTTTTTTTAATTAATAAAATACGTGAGAAACACACGAGTCGTGCCCGGCTCACACGGGTTTTTTTACCCATCACGGATTCTAAATTCTAGTTTGATCTAGGCTCGTCACAGGATCAGCTGTGCTTCATTGTTCATAGATCCTAGACTCGCGGCCTAGCCTATGTCCATTTGACACCTCTACATGTGATGATGGAGAAGAAAAGCCGACCTGTGTATCAATCACTGTCATTCTTGCGTATGAAGTGCCAATGAATTTAGTTCATTTCTTTTGCGTTACCACTACCACCGCATATAATTCAGGAAATTTACTGCTGATACTGCATTGAATTTGACATTCGAAACTTCAACGAAATTTCGTTTAACTGTAAGAAAATGAAAATGAAAATGAAACATGATACTGCGGGCACGAAGAACTTTCGTTTATTTTATAAAAAATGGTGGGTGGTGGAAGTAAGTTCTGGCAAGTTTCCAGGATTCTACCTCTCGGAATTTTGTATAAAGCTCGGTTTTACCACCCTGCATATCATTTGCCAAAAAAACCAACCACCATTATGAGAGTTTTAAGAATCGGCTGATCTGTCTTAATTGATTTCGTTATCTGATTCTGCGAGCAGCCTTTTTATTTTTATCAATTATTCTCCTGCAGCAAGTTTGTCAGCAGCAATATTCAATCAGTCCCGGAGCCAACTGAGCTGGAAAATTTGTGCTGCTGCTCCCTGGATTCTCGGCAAGCACTCTCTGCCGGTTATTTCGTATTTTTATTATTTCTGGCCTCCCCGTAGCCATATCCAAGATGGCAGAGAGGAACAATTCCAAGGTAGACCAACTTAGTAACAGCTACAACGAACTGACTTCAATCAACGAAAAACAAGAAAAGAGAGTAAGATATCTTGAAACAAGGGCAATACATTTAGTTTACGCTTATTGTTTCTTCCAAGCTATAATTTTCTTTGGTATTTCTCAACCCTCAATATCAAACAGTATCTCATGCCATAATCGGGGGACTCCTTTTTGTCTCTCCCTGCTAATGGCTATCATATCCGGCCTTACCTTCGCAACCACCGTAGCCAAATTGTCGCGAACTAAATATCAGTACGAATGCAGCTTGGTAGAGCTGGAAATGATACACTACCAGATGTTCTTATTTCAAAATAACCAAACCAAAAAGGTGGACGAGTATCTGCAGGGACATCGGAAGCAGGTAATGAAACCAGATATGTGGAAAGTGTACCAGGATAATGCGTACCTTTGTATTGTTTCTCTAGCCCTGGTTGCTTTCACAGTAGTGAGCTTACGGGCCAATTGGTCTATTCCCTGCAATCGTTAATGCCTCAGAATAAGCTACTTGGAGCACTGGTGAGTTCCCTTGTCAAAAGTTGTGTGTACCCGAAATCCTTGTAAACCGACTAATAATTTTTGTCCTTGTTTCCTTGCTGTACAGGGATATCCTGCAAACATCGATCTCCTATACGTGCCGTTTTTGCTACGTGTTTTCTTGCATTATGGAAATTGTAAAGTTGTCTGCCGTACTTGCAATGCGTCTTCCCCAGCTTGGTCGATTAAGATTGGTTTTCATGACCTTCTGCTGTAAAACATCAAGAATCAGTCCTGTCTTCTAGAATTTTGATATTAATTAGTGACTGATGAATATCAAAACTTTGCTAATAATGATAATTTTAACAGTAAAATCAACAATTATATATGCAATTAATGATATAAAAATCAGCCTGAACGACAGTCAGTATACGTGATCCTGCAAAGCTGATCGACTAAGAGTGTTGCCCTTTCCCCGCTGACAATCAGTTCTCCATTTGCACCAACCCAAATGCTGATGCGGCTGTAATCAATGAAATCTTGGGGAGTTAAAGTCTGATGGGAGAAAGCATCATTCAGAAAAATTTGATGACTGTTGATCTCGAAGCGTCCATGGCTTGTTGCTTAAACGTGGTGGTCAGAATCTTGTCGTCGTGAAAGGGGTCGAGCTGAATTGGGAGGGGATAAATACCCGGTGGGGCAACGCGGCGCGATCCTTTGAATTCTACTAGCAGCCCTGATTATGTTACCAGTTCTACTCTTGCAGACAGTTTTTCAGCAGCAATTGAATTAATTCCTAGTTTGCTTCTGACGCAGCAATCTGTGCTGCAAAAATTTTGCTGCTCCGTGGGTTTTCTACAACAAGTTTCTGCAGTTAATTCTTCCTCGTAATTATGTTTCTGCTCCTCTCTCAGAATCCATATCCGAGTTGAGTCAACTGGATGGCAGCTGAGATGAGTCAAACCAAGCTGGATGAACTTAGTAACAGCTGCAAGGAATTGAGATCCAACAGCTGAAAACAAGAGAAGAGAATAAGATTTCTTGAAACCAGGGCAATAAATTTAGTTTACGGTTATTGTTTAAACCATGCTGTAAGTTTCTTTTGCATTTCTCAACCATCGGTATCTAACAAAATCCCTTGCCATAATCGATGGACTCCGTTTTGCCTCAACTTGCTAATGGCCATCATTTCTGGTCTTACCTTCACAACCACCATTACCAAATTGTTACGAACTCGATATCAGTGCGAATTGAGCTCACTAGAGCTGGAAACCATACGCTACCAGATGTTCTTATGTTACAAAATAACCAAGCCCAGAGCTGGACGAGTACAAGGGAGGGGGAAAGCAGGAACTGAAACCAGACATGTCCAGAGTGCATCAGCAATATGCTTACTTCTGTATCTTGTGTTCGGCCCCGGTTGCCTTGACATTAGCGATCTTACGTGCCACTTGCTCTACTCCTTGTGATCGTGCCTAGCGGTGAGTTTGCATTATTTTTCTGTATGCAGTGGCTGCTTGCTTATATATATTTCAGCCGACTGATAGGTTTTGTTTCTTTGTTTTGCTGTTTGGTATGACTTTTTAAGCGATGCCATTCCAACACAGAAAACCTTCAAAGCTCCAAACCCCTCCCACAGGTATATATACCGGAGTCATGTTTGTATTATGGACGTGTATCGTATGGTAAAGCATCAAGTTGTTTGTATGCACTTGTAACGTACGTGTTTTTCCAGTTAATTACTTGCTAGGTTGAAAGAGTTGAGTGAAGCTGTTCAACATCTTGTGTATGTATAGGAAATAAAACGACCAATGCACTCTACTTTCGTTGTACAAGTATCATATGTTTTATAATCACTATATAATTGAGAAATCTTAACAAAAATATATGTGTTCTTCCAAAAATTACAAGGCAAGCTAGGAAAGGCCTATTGCCTTCGTAGCGTTTCAAATGATTTCTTCCTCCTGTACTTCATCCCCGTGCTCATGATCTCCCGTTATAAATCGCATGGCCCTGAACAGAGATCTAACAAGCCTGGCAAGCATATTTATATACAAAGTTCAATATCATCCGAGAAATAATGAAGTTGTGCAGAACGAGTTAACGATATATAATGGTTCTATTATCGAAATCAGGGTACCTGATCCTGCAAAGGTGATCGATTAAGCCTGTTGCGCTAACCCCGTTGACCTTTAAATTTCCATTGTCGTCAACCCTGAAGGTGATGCGACGATACTGAATGAAATCTTGGGGAGTTAAGACCGCGTTGGAGTCAACAGTATCCACGAAAATTTTTATTACTGTTGGTCTTGAAGCGTCGACGGCGCCCCGGTGAAAGATGGTTGCCGGAATCTCCTCGACATCAAAAGGGGCAAGCTTGATTGTGTATGGATAAAAACCAGTAGGAGCATATCGGCGACTCACTTTCAATTCTACAACTTGTTTTGTGTTGTTCACCAGCACAACTAACCTTCTCAGTAGCGCTCCCATATTGCTTGACGACCGCCACCAGACAACTGAGAAGAGTTGTGAGTATATCAACTCGGAGAGCGAAGGAAGGCTTAGTTTTTATAGCAGGAGAAATGATAGAGACATGTTTTGTTGGTTTTTGGCTTCCAGAAAATATATTTTATTGAATATATTATTCTGCTGAAACACTAAAAATACTTGAATACTAACACCAAAAATATATATTTGAATATTAACAACTGCTTATGTAACTGCTTTAAATACTTCAATTACAAACTTTCAAAATGTATTATGAGGTTGGACCTTTCAGTATTAGTATTAATATCGTGTATAAAACTATTCTGCTATTCATGTCAACGACTTTGCTGACGTTCACGTTCAACATGTTTCTTACTGGACCAACCCTTTATGCTGTAATGGTTTTGGTGCTGACATGTGCACAACGTGTACACTTTGGCAAGCTATTAAAAGGAATTCTACATTTTGAACGATTGGCAACTGTAATATTACAGTGGCGGGTCAACTATATGTGCCCAAAGATTATGCTACAAAGTATTGTTTAAGCTGTTCAAACAGGGCCCCACATATGCAATCGTTACGAACGGGTTAGGGCATTCATTATCCAGGTGCTTCATTTTTCAACGACAGTGACATCGCAAGCACTAGGTGGCCGACAACACATGAATTTTGGCTGAAGATCAAGCCCATTCTACAATCAAGCTCTTCTCAGAAATTAAGTTTGAAAAGCCTAATTGCGCTTCACTGCTCACCCCTCAAAACAATTCGCCCGGAAGCAGCCAATTTGATAATGGCTTTAAAATTAACAGACTTTACATTAGCTCAATTCTAATGTTTTGTCTTCATTTAATAGCTAGCAAAATTTTGAGTCTAGTGATTCAAGCAGCAATATCAATGACGACAGTGTGATTTCTTATACTGGCAGATGGTAAGTATATCAGTGCCATGCATGTCCAAAACAAAAAGGACGATCAGGTTCAAGATTCACAGGATTGGACTGAAGGAATTGGACATATCAACGGGCAACAGACGAGTCTTAAACTTTGATACCTAGCATAGCTAGCTGCAATTGGTGCCGGAAAAGAGTATATATCTGGATCCACGTTTAAAAGAAAGAATCACGAGAAGTCTCGGTAGCAGCAGAATTGTCCATGCGCATGTGGCAGTCACTCTCCTTATTCTTACTGCATTGAGATGTCTCAGAGATTACATTCTTCTCCTCTCCTACCAATCTAATATCTTACACCTTGGTTAACTCCATCTAAACGATGCTGTATGCATCTTCTGCACGAGTTATTCAGTGGGCTGCAACACTTGTTTTTGTAATAAGTAAATTGAAAGCGTTGATACAACCGGTTATATACTCGAACCATTCTCAACCAAAAACACGATCTAGCTTCGGTTTGGGCGAAACTCAAGTCCAACGATTTTATGAGGCTACAAAACAAATTCAGAAGATCTGGGCTTAAGGCCATTTTAAAGTTGTTAGATAAGGAGGGCTCCATTCGTTTGTACCGTATCTCAACTTAACTGTACTGGCCACTGGTTCCTGGCTTACTCTCTGTTCGATGTGGCCGGCCCTCAATTTTCACATATTAATATAGGAATCATGCTGTTGCTAGACATTTGACAAATTCAATGCGAAAATGACTTAATGTCTGCTAGTATTTAAGACATTCATACCGGCTTCGCACTTGTGTACAAATCTCTCAATTTTTAACTACTTAATCCTATTAGAGAAAAGAGAAAAAGAAATTAAAAAATACGTGCTAGGAGAGGTTAATGGGTCGGGTCATCTCGAGCCCGTCAAAAAATAGTAAAGACAAGCACAGTCCGGGAATCTGTGCCTATTTGATCCGTAAATAGTGGACTTAATAAATTAATTTTTTTTTAATTAATAAAATATGTGAGAAACACACGAGTCGTGCCCGGCTCACACGGGTTTTTACCCATCAAACGAGAATCTAAATTCTAGTTTGATCTAGGCTCGTCACAGGATCAGCTGTGCTTCATTGTTCATAGATCCTAGACTCGCGGCCTAGCCTATGTCCATTTGACACCTCTACATGTGATGATGGAGAAGAAAAGGCGACGTGTGTATCAATCACTGTCATTCTTGCGTATGAAGTGCCAATGAATTTAGTTCATTTCTTTTGCGTTACCACTACCACCGCATATAATTCAGGAAATTTACTGCTGATACTGCATTGAATTTGACATTCGAAACTTCTACGAAATTTCGTTTAACTGTAAGAAAATGAAAATGAAAATGAAACATGATACTGCGGGCAAGCAGAGCTTTCGTTTATTTTATAAAAAATGGTGGGTGGTGGAAGTAAGTGCTGGTAAGTTTCCGGGATTCAACCTCTCGGAATTTTGTATAAAGCTCGGTTTTACCATCCCTGCATATCATTTGCCAAAAAAACCAACCACCATTATGAGAGTTTTAAGAATCGGCTGATCTGTCTTAATTGATTTCGTTATCTGATTCTGCGAGTAGCCTTTTTATTTTTGTCAATTATTCTCCTGCAGCAAGTTTTGTCAGCAGCAATATTCAATCAGTCCCGGACGAGCTGGAAAATTTGTGCTGCTGCTCCCTGGATTCTCCGCAAGCACTCTCTTCCGGTTATTTCGTATTTTTATTATTTCTTGCCTCCCCGTAGCCATATCCAAGATGGCAGAGAGGAACAATTCCAAGGTAGACCAACTTAGTAACAGCTACAACGAACTGACTTCAATCAACGAAAAACAAGAGAAGAGAGTAAGATATCTTGAAACAAGGGCAATAAATTTAGTTTACGCTTATTGTTTCTTCCAAGCTATAATTTTCTTTGGTATTTCTCAACCATCAATATCAAACAGTATCTCATGCCATAATCCGGGGACTCCTTTTTGTCTCTCCCTGCTAATGGCTATCATATCCGGCCTTACCTTCACACCCACCGTTGCCAAATTGTCGCGAACTAAATATCAGTACGAATGCAGCTTGGTAGAGCTGGAAATGATACACTACCAGATGTTCTTATTTCAAAATAACCAAACAAAAAACGTGGACGAGTATCTGCAGGGACATCGGAAGCAGGTAATGAAACCAGATACGTGGAAAGTGTTCCAGGATAATGCGTACCTTTGTATTGTTTCTCTAGCCCTGGTTGCGTTCACAGTAGTGAGCTTACGGGCCTATTGGTCTATTCCCTGCAATCGTTAATGCCTCAGAAGAAGCTACTTGGAGTAGTGGTGAGTTCCCTTGTCAAAAGTTGTGTGCACCCGAAATCCTTGTAAACCGACTAATAATTTTTGTCCTTGTTTCCTTGTTGTACAGGGATATCCTGCAAACATCGATGTCCTATACGTGCCGTTCTTGCTATGTGTTTTCTTGTATTATGGAAATCATAAAAGTTGTCTGCCGTACTTGTAATGCGTCTTCCTCAGCTTGCTTGATTTAGATTGGTGTGCATGACTTTGTGTTGTAAAAGAACACGATCACTATCGATCTTCTATGTATACCTAATGTAAAATCATCAATGAACAGTGTTTTTATTATACAATCATTCCCATCGGTTAGAATTTCACACGGCCGACCGATTGAAAATTTGATATTAGTTAATGGCTGCTAAATCTCGAAAATTTGCTATTGATAGTAATTTTAAGGGTAAAACTAACAATTATATGTACAAACTGACGGAGGACTTGAGACGTATTATGTTAGCAACTAATGATAATTTATGTTTTCAAAATGAGCTTGAAGGACAATCAGTATACCTGATCCGGCAAAACGGATCGAGTAAGCATGTTGCCCTTTCCTCACTGAGAATCAGTTCTCCATGTGCATCAACCCTAAAGCTTAGATGCGACGGCAATCAACGATATCTTGGGGAGTTAGAGTCTTGTGGGAAAAAACATCATTCACAAAATTTTGATGACTGTTGATCTCGAAGAGTCTATGGCTCGTTGCTTAAACATGGTGGGCGGAATCTTGTCGTCTGGAAAAGGGTCCACCAGGATTGGGGGGGATAAATACCAGGTGGAGCAATGCGGCGCGACTCTTTGAAATCCACCACATGTGTTTGTCTTGCTCGCCATCCATTTTCAAATCTATTGAGAATGAAAAGAAGAGCAGGGTAACTGCGTAGTATTATAGTGCAGTGCTCCGTCAAAAGTCCACCGCAATCAGTTGCATACATTTACTGGAACAATTTCTGACCACTGCTGCCTGTCATTCTTTCTCTATGCGGCTCTCTATTTTAACATATTAACTAAGGTATCATTCTATACATTTGACGAATTCAAAATGCAATGGCTTAAATCTTTACGTGGAAACTTTATTTTATATATATATAGATCACAAATTCGGACAAATTCTGACCGATGATCCCAAGCTTTCAAATTAAACGTCAGTACTCGTGCAGATCCTTATGCATGTGGCTCCATCACAAAGCTTGATGCATTGATCATTGTTCTTCTTCTGAAATTTGTCCTCCTTGCAGACAATTTGCCAGCAACCCGTAAGCGTGATGATCGCAAAAGTAAGGAAAAAAAGCATGCAACAAGAGAAACACAAATAACGTTTGAATTGTCTATAAGGATCTTGACATCGGGTTCTTGATTGATTTATGGAATGTGGATGATCAGAGGCTTGATTAGTACTGGGTTTTTGTAAGCTTTTCTCCAGTTCATTGCATTCACACCAGTTGCAGTCCTGTTGCTCGATGGTTCTAAGATATTTGCATCCTGTAATGCACAGGGCCACCAAATTTAGTGCTGCGGCTAACAGGGAGACTGAAAGGAGAAACCAGCGGTCTGAGCATTGGAGAGATGTGTTAGCATTGCAAATAGCTGTCAATATTACGCCTTGAAAGACGAAATAGTAGTTTGCAAGCTGGAAAGCAGTTGATTGAAGATTCTGCAGACGATCTTCTTGTCCATTCATTATATTGTTCAGTTCTTGAAGCCTCTTTTCGTTCTCCGCTTCCTCCTTGGATTTGGTCTTAAGTTCCGCAGTCCTCTTCTCGCTCTCTTCATTTTGGTTCTCTTCTTGCTCCCTAGATTTGGTTTTCATTTCTGCAAGCTTCTTCTCTCTCTCTTTGTCATCCATCTTGTCTAGGAGTGTGCATTCAGTGCGAGACACAGAGAGTTTTGGGATATTTCCTCGGGAAAGAATCTTGTGTTAACTGTGGAGCAGACCGAGCTATATAAACTATAGCAAATTATATTTACCCTTGAGTTAAAAACAAGTCTATGGGGAATGAACACATTGATAATCCTTTTATGCGCGTAGAAAATATCCATGTCGAAATTTTCCTGCGGTGCTGACTAGTTCTTGACAACCCCTGAATGCTGATGTTGCTCGTCATGCGTGATCCATTAGACTCTTTCGCTTTTCCATAGACAGCATTGGTCGATCCATGGATTTGATAAATCCGAGCATGTAACTCATCCGTTGTCTTTATTTGCGTTGCACCTATCACCAAACAGGGTTATGATGCTGATATTGCATTGACTTTGACAAGTCTACTGTAATTAGTCCGCATGAATTAGATGAGCATTGGAGAAGAAATACATACCTGTAATTATCACTATCGTTCTTACGTACCAAGAACCAATAAATGAACGACTTCTTTTATGTATCATTGCACCTGTCTCTGCATGTGTATCGAATAGCAAAATTTCCTGCCGGCAATGCCTGGAATTATTATAAAATTTACGGAGAGAAGACTTTGAAAGGTTCCGTGTCATTTCATTTTCTTTTACCTGTAAGAAAATTAAAATTGCGTCCACATGATATTTGCTGGCACGCAGATACTTCGTTTACATTATTAAAATGCTAGTTGCTGGAATTAAGCGTTGGAATATCTGCCGGCTACTTGATTGATCTTCATTCAAAGAGCAGCCCTTCTTATTTTATTGTTTCTATTCTTGCGGCAAGTTTGTCAGCAACAATTCAATTAATTCATAGTTTGCTTCTGATGCGGCAACCTGTGCTGCAAATATTTTGCTGCTGCATGGGTTTCCAACAACATGTTTCGTTATGCCACTTGGTCTATTCGTTGTGATCATTGATATAACATGTGGTACCTAGCGGTGAGTTCTTTTGCCGCATTTTTCTATATGCAGTGGCTGCTTGCTTGTATATATATTTCAGCCGACTGATAGGTTTTGTTTCTGTGTTTTGCAGTTTTCTATGACTTAGTAGGTGATGCCATTCCAACACAGGAATCCTTCAAAGCTCCGAACCCTCCCTTAGATATCTTTATCTACGTGATGTTTGTATTATGGACGTGTATCATATAATAGAGCATCGAGTTCTCTGTATGCACCCGTAACGCACGTGTCTTTCCCGTTAATTACTAGCTAGTTTGAAAGAGTTGAGTGTAGCTGTTCAGCATCTTGTATGTGTATTTGAAATAAAACTATCAATGCACTGTACTTTACGACTAATGAGGAGTTAAAGTGTCAATACGACTAAGAAGAGTTATAGTAAATCTTCTTGGAAAGTAATGGAAGCTTAACTTTGTACTATAATGAGGGAGTTAATTGAATCATATGTCTTGCCGGACCAACTCAGCATACTGACATGGTTTTGGACCTGATCCGTGGACAACTCGACGCTTAGTGTACAGTGTAGCCTGAATGGGCAGGTATGTTTTAAATCGTAACGACAGAATTCGGCATTCTGAAATATTTGCATGCTACAACGAAGGGGACTCTGATGAAGCAATTAAGCTGGGCTTGGAATTGGATTGGACTGGTGAAAATGTAAAACGTGGAGGTCATGGTCGAAGATTCTGTTGTTGGTGAAATTCATTGGCAGACTTGGCGTAAGAGATATGCTGTGTATAAATTATGCTACAAAGTAAATTTTAAGCTGCTAAACATGTCGACATACATGCATCATTACAGCACAGGAGGGTATTAATTATCTGTCATTAACATCGAATTTTAATGTCTGTGTAGCGGCATCCGCTGCTTCTTTGCCAGCCCCAGACGGCTAATAATACATGGATTTTGGGTGAAGACCAAGCGTATTCTACGACCAAGCCCATCTCAGATATTTGATTTTGAAAAGCCCAATTTTGGTCCACCTCTCTCCCTTCAGATATGGATTTTGAAAAGCCTATTTGCGGTCCACTGCTCAACCTTCAAATAATTCACCCAAAAGCATCCAAATTTGTACTACATGTACTAACTCGGAACATTATCAATCGACGCCAGTACGTACTGCTGTGTGAATATTCCATTTTACCTGCTGCTTCTTTCTGCAATGAACTATATATTATCATCTTCTACGCCAGATATTTCCTTCCAAAACGAAGAGTTGTAATAATCATTAATCATGTAGGAAGTGTAGCTTTAATGGTGTATTTCAGTTACACATACAAGATAGATACATGGTGGAATGGAATTACAAGGTGAAACAGTTGCTTCTACTTTTAATTGTCACTACTTTTACTGCCGGGGCGTTCTTAGAAGCATTAGAGCCAACTGATTCCCATCTCCTCCGAGCCGATGGCCTCGGTAGATTCTCCGGCACGATGGTTTCCAGCGAATTAAAATGCCAGGGCGGGCACATTCTCTTATCACTCCATCTCGGAACCTTCGGTTTTGACTCTTCAACAACAAACGCCGCCATGTCTTTGGCGTTGGCGACAGTATTAGTATTACCAACATCTTCTAAGTTTCCCGTTTGCAGCACTCCAATCACCATGCACGCCGCCATGCCCACCACGCATTGCCTTCTCCATTTCTCGTCCCTAATTGGCCTACACGGAAACGTTAATCACAAGACCTTAAACTGAGACACACACACAGAGCGGCAGACGATAATTATGAACAAATGGGTTTTGGCTTACGATGAAATAAGTGGAGTTCCAGACTGGGTTAAGGTTGTTTTCGATGCAGGAATCGGAGAGCAGAAATTGAGGCAGAAACTAGACGAAATCGCCATGCTTTGTATCATGTACACGGTGTCTTTAATGGAAATGAAAGATCATAATACTGATTGTATTCATATATGCAAATTGAAGAGGAGAAGAGTAACAGTGGTTGGTCAGGATACGGTAAGTTGAAGAGGACCTAAACGGCGGCCTTGTCTGTGAATGGACACGTGGGATTTGACCCTCCAATCAAGCCACCAATTTAGCTTTGCTTGCCGTGTATTGACACACTGAGGGTCGCGTGTTGGCAAGATCTGTGTGCGGACGTGGACGTGCAGTTTCGAACTCATGTGCACGCACCCCGCTGCCCCCGTCCTGGGCCAAGAACAAAAGCCCATTATGAATGTGCGTATCATAGCCCAGTGTAATAATGAATTTATTTATTATAATTTGTAATAAGTAATAATTAGGCACGTGTAAAACGTTGTATTTAAACCGCCCAACAGTCAACAATTGAAGGCAAAGGTCCCACTAAAAGGTTGCCATCGTTACACTCATTACTGTTCAAATCTACGAAGGGTTAATTTCAAATCTCGAACCTCAATTACACCAATAGCAATGTCTTTAAACGATCTCGTTTTGGAAAACTCGACCAGTTAGAACTCTGCATTCTGCAAAATCCTGGACCCTCGTGTCAATCGCCAAAATCTCTCTCTTTCCTCTGTCTACGTGGATCACAACGGTTTGGTCTCTGAAACCCTAATTTCTGTTTCAGTAATCCCTAAATCTAACAATCTCCCTAGAAAAGCCAATTTTTTGGCTTCCTAAGACTTCAGCATTATACCTTTAACTTCAATCTACCAATTGTTTTTCAAACTTTTAGCTGACTACTGAAATTCTCTTTCGTTGCCAATTAGTCAACTTTTTAACTCTACGACCCACAAAGTTTTCAACCCAAGTGTTCTTTTAAAGCCCCTGAATTTTGATTTTATTGATCTGGACCGGAGCTAAGTCGTTTATCAATTCATTGAGTATAGAGTTGATGTGATGGTGGAACAAGATGGAAGGAAATGAAGGGATTGGTAGTTTAGAAAATGGGAGTTCGAGCGAGGGTCGCCCACCAAACCCTCTTACGACGGCGTATCGCGAGTGTTTGAGCAATGATCGTGCGGTGGTGCCCTGTAAGAAGTCGCTTGTTCGTCATGCGTCACTTGTAAGTATTTATGTGTGTATTTCAGAGGATTTGTGTTTAGTTTTTTGACTGAACAGTCAATTTATAAATTGTTAATTAACTTTCAATTTTTCTGAGTTGGCTTTTTGTGGTTGATTTTATGTGTTTAATTATTATGGTGGCATGTAGCGAATTCATAATTGCATTGTTGAAGTGGAGTTTGTTCTGGGGTGATGTACTAATGTGGTTAATGGAGAAAACTGTTGTGAACTATACACTGTTTTTTATTTTTATTTTTTTTGAAAACTATTGTGAACTATACACTGTTTTTTATTTTTATTTTTTTAAGTGACAGTAGTTAATGTTGTGTAGTTTCACAACATTTGCCCAAAGCAGGGTAATTGAATTGACAATGTTTGGGGGGATGACTTAAATAAGAGAATCAACTCTATAGCTTATGTGATAAGTAAGGGTTTCTGTGAAATAGTTTACGGGAAAGAAAGCTGGGTAGTGTCCGGTAATATGGATTTAATAGGGGCTACAGACTTGGATTCTAGTCTTCTAGTGGGCTTGAACACTTATAGCTTACTGTCCTCTCCCAGATAGTCAAGAAGAACAAAATTTAAATTGCTTGAGGTTGTAAGCTGGTATCTTCGCTTGTTATAAAATTATATAGATCCCAGTAATGATGTAGAGTTTTGCAATTCTAATATATATTAGAGTTGGTTTTGTTTTTACTTGTTTTTTATTAGTGTAGGATCCTCAATGTTCTGCAACTAAACTTTACATCTAAGCTGTCTATCCTGTTCTTTGATGTTATAAACCCACATGGATTCTTTTTTTAATTTTTGTCTCTTCTTTTGTTTTATATTCATTTCTATTGGATTGTATGTGTAAGGGGTCTTAATTCTTTTTAGATTAGGTACTATTGTTTGTGTGGAGTGCCGAACCTTGTAGGACTTCATAGGTTCCCGTTTTGAGCTATTATTCATTCTGTATTTGATGTGATGTGAGTAGTATTATGGCTGAGTGCTGGTTATTTCTTATGTACATAAGAGTTTTTGTCTGTTTTGAATTCCTTTAGTAGGTATATATGTTTTCTTGAGGTATGACAGGGGCTTTGGCAGGTGAAGACAACGAAGTTGGATGTTTCTGTTGAACCTGTGCTGGGCATAGAAAATCATGAGTTGGAGTTTGTTCCAACTATTCGCTCTGGAGCATGGTCTGACATTGGACTTCGCACAACCATGGAAGATGTATTTTTGTGTGTTGACAATTTTGTGCGTGATGGGCTCAATAATTTAACAGACGGGCCTAGTGCCTTCTATGGGGTATCTTTCTTTTCATTGTTTCTACTTATGTTTATTGACTTCTACGGTTACGGTTGTGATGCTGATACATGTTCTAGTTAATGTTGTCTTGTTGCTTCTGTCTCTTCGTACATGGTTTTTACGTGATTTTTAGCATGACAGGGCAGGAAAAGTATTTAAGGCATGCTCTTCAAAAAAAAAGTTCTCAGTAGGTTTCTTGTTGGTATTCAAGAGATTGAGATAATCTAGGTAGAAAAGGTCATTTCCATGCATTGCAATCTGTTGGCTTTTAAATTTGTTCCGTGCTGGTGATCAGGTGTTTGATGGACATGGGGGGAAACAAGCTGCAGACTTTGCCTGCTGTAATTTACCGAGATTCATCATTGAGGATGAAGAATTTCCCCAGGAGATTGAGAGGGCTGTGTCTTCAGCATTTCTGCAAACGGATGCTGCCTTTGCAGAAGCTTGCTCCTTGGATGCTGCTCTTGCTTCTGGTACCACTGCATTGGCGGCTCTTGTTCTTGGGAGGTTAGTGTTTGCCAACTGACTGAATACGCTGTTTATGATTTCAATTTTATACTCATAGTGTTTTCTGAATGTCCGCTGGCAGGATAATTTTTTCTCCTTGGTCAAAAGTCCTTATGATTCTAAACCAAATAGTATCTGTAAAGCCTGTATATCAGCCTTGATCTTCTTTATTGGCCTACTCAGTTGAAATGATTATCATGTTTTCTTGAGTGTATTGTCCTATTTTTGAGAAAAATGAATGACTCATTTAGCGAGCTGGGGATGCAGTACATGCTAATTTAAAATGCTTTATACATAGGATTTGGCGGGATTAGTGAGTTTTGATGCTTTTGACTTAATCTAATTGCTTTTCTAAATCATTTTGTTTCCCTCCTTTCCCCTCCCTTTCTTTTCTGGTAACATTGATGCCATCAAGACGTAGTAGAAGGAGTTTTTTTCCTTTTTTGCATTTGGTTCTTTCTATTACTGTATTATCTTAAGTATTAGTGCTTTTCTAACAATCTAATGAGATACATGCTGAGGTTAAAAGAATTCGAGCAGAATGTAGCCCTGTAAACCATAATGTGCATGGAATTTGGCCAAAAGTTGGATAAATAATGGAGCTTCTTGACTCAATATTATAAGTAAAATTTCAACCAAGCGAAGTTGGGAACTTAGGTTTCCCAAATGTTATGGTTGGTGATATTTATCTATCTATCCATTTATTTATTCTCGCTGCTGTTTGTGGCCAAATTCAATTGTCAATCTTCAAAACTTTAATATCAAATTTTTGTAGTGTGGTGGTGTGAATTATGATGAGTTAATTTCTTTTTTGTTGATCTTTGTTCTGGTGGCAGGTTGTTGGTGGTGGCAAATGCAGGAGATTGTCGAGCAGTTTTATGTCGCCGTGGTAAAGCAATTGAAATGTCGAGGGATCACAAGCCTACCTGCAGCAAAGAAAAGAGGCGCATTGAGGCATCTGGGGGTTATGTCTATGATGGTTACCTCAATGGGCAACTCAATGTAGCTCGAGCTCTTGGAGATTGGCACATGGAAGGAATGAAAGGTACAGATGGTGGACCACTCAGTGCAGAGCCGGAGCTTATGACAATGAAACTGACTGAGGAGGATGAATTCCTGATCATAGCATGTGATGGGATCTGGGATGTGTTTAGGAGCCAAAATGCTGTGGATTTTGCTCGGCGGAGGCTTCAGGAGCACAATGATCCAGCCTTGTGTAGCAAAGATCTTGTTGATGAGGCATTGAAGAGAAAGAGTGGGGATAATTTAGCTGTAGTATTTGTTTGCTTCCAATCCCAGCCACCTCCAAACTTGGTTGCTCCACGATCAAGAGTTCATAGGAGCTTTTCTGCAGAGGGCTTGAGGGAGTTGCAAAGCTTCTTGGATAGCTTAGGAAATTGAGATGGCGACGAATGCATTCATCCTTTTTTGTCTTTTTTTCCCTCCTAATTTGATTGTGGTTTTAGATATGGAGAAAATTGAGTTTCAACTGTAACATATGCAGCGGCAATTCGATAACATAATATGTTCCCATTTACATTGTTTAGGTACAATTATTAACTGCATTTTTGTGTTTGGTATTTTCAATTCAACTTATTGCTTCTAACATCACAATAATAGGTGACATGTTTTTGAAGTGGGCATTGTTTATTCTGCCAAACAAAACCATCAATTTTTGTGATGTTTGGTTCTTAATGGGTTATAGTTTGCAGATATCATTGTTATTTGTTTAGCTTCTCTCTCTTTCATCCTCTTTACTGTTGTATATTTGTCTAGATATGCTTCTTAGCCCGATTATATACCATATGTGGATGCAACAGAAGTTCCTTGGTGTGACTGAAATATATGCATTTTCAGTTGATTGCCTATGAATCTCGTTGAGGACCTTCAAAGCTTTATTCATTTGAATTGTATGCTACACTTTTAGCTGGTTCTGTTGACGGTAGTTCACATAGGATTGGACAATCCTCGATGGTGATGCATAGAATTAGCAAATCCTAACAACCATTAGGAGGTCTATTGCAGTAAAAATCTTCTGTTGTTGCTTTTCACATCATATATATTTATGTATATTTAGTACATACAACTGAAAAGAGGGTAAAAAAAAATGGCACAAAAAGAGATTTGCATTATTCACTTGACAAAAATCTTGCCTTGAGCATGGCTTCTTCGTGGAGTCACCCTGAGAGGGGTTTGGCCTGGGCTAGTGCTTGCATTTTTCTAGTGTGTTTGAACTGAGCAAACCATGATTACGTCCTTATCTATGTTGGAAGTTGAATGCCTTGATCGAATTGGCAAAGGTGAACCCGAAAAGCACGGTTATTCCAATATGTACAAGTGCAACCACTCCTACTAGGTCGCGGTCGTACCCAAAATAATTGCTCACAAAGTCAGCAACTTTTTCACCTGTGTCTAATATGTCGTTTATGTCTCCGAACTGTGAAGCAACCAATCCATACAATGTCCAAGATACAGGGCAAATCCAATAGTACCATCTCCACCAAATTGGAATCCTCTGTTGCAGAAGAAGTTTTAGTCTTAATTAGTTGAAGTTTCTTCTTGAGAATTCAGGACAAAAAGAAAGGAAAGAAAATGGAACATATGGATTTATAGCAACTGACTGTGCGAGGAATGATGAAGCCTGAAAAAAGGTTCCACAATACATAGAAGGCAGAGGCAATTATGGCAGCAATGTTGTGGTTGGGGGTAACGGCTACAGTCATCATCCCATAGAATGTGAAGTATAAAAATGTGAAGTACATGAAGAAGAGATACCAGAGAAACTTGCTCAATGTCCAATCAAACCCGATCATGGCATATACTAAACTCCCGTATATAACAGCCTGTATGAAGATGTGAGGAAGCTCTATGACAACCTGCAAAGCAACGAGATTTGTTATGATAAAGATACCGTATTGATTAATTTCCTGGAGCAGTGAAAAAGGTTCTACATTTTTTTGTGGGAAGTTAGAGAAGCTTAGTGCAGACCAATATTCCTCTAGACTTTGAAATACCTGCCCAAAGGCATATGGTAAAGCTGAATACATTCCAGCTGCTCTTTCTCTGTAAAAGACTGTTCTCTCAACGGCCACAACTGGCTGCACTGTTGTTGCATTTTGTACCCCAATGAAGAGAATAGCAGCATACATTGAGCCCATTGAATTAAAGAGATCTTGTTTGTTTGTTCTGCAGGTACCAAACATTTGAAAAGAAATGAGGACAGAGATGAGACAAACTTGACTACGAATGTGCAATTTGCATCATATTTCTTCGTACCTTTTCGAGCCAATATCCCAGAAAATTGTTCCAAACATCAAAGCTATGAAAGTTGTGAAAAGAAGTCTCACTGCAGTGTACGGTGGATTTCGCCAATATGACAAATGCTGTTTCCACAGACAAGCCATGCATTGTGTGAAGAAAGACTGCGAATATCTGGTACTGAAGTATAGATCTTTTGAACCTGGTAGAGGTGTACTGAGTTCCTTGATCAACTCTTTGTTTCTCCTGCATCACACATGATAAAAGACTAATCGGTTAGAAGAAATATAGAGCACCGAAGTTATACACTGTAACGAAGTTCTGAAAACTTTGGTATCTTCCTTTCCAGTAAAGTAAAGCCATTCAGGCTTCTTTTATAGACTAAGAGATTGTTGCATTGCAGAATAACCGCTGACTTGGCAAGTTTTGAATAGATTTCAATATAAGATTTTAAAAACTGCCAATACCAGCAGTTTTTCTGTTGTTTCTGAGACTTTGAGGTGCTCTTACCCGTATAATTCTGAGTTTTTGTACACATCAGCGAAGTCAATTCCAAGAGCTGCTTCTTGTGCTGGTGATGTAACCTCCAACATCCAAGTTGCAGGATTATAACCATCTCTAATCTTAGGTACTCCTTCTATTCCCTTGATGAGTATTGAATTTATGTGTCAGTAATTGCTCGATTTATTTTTTTCAGAATTTTTTTTTAATACTGATCCATCATATATGTTTTAGCCTCACCTCAAAGTACTTGATCAATTGGGAAGAATGGCGGCCTAGTGGACCAGCAAATATCTCTTCACCTCCCCGTTTCAAAAGGAGTAGCTGAAATACAAGGTAAACATCAGTAACCAAAACAAATAGTCAGTTTCTTCACACTGAATTAAGAAGATATCATACCTCATCAAAAGCATCAAAAATATCAATGCTTGGTTGGTGGATGGTGCAAACCACAGTCCGTCCTGTGTCTACCGTGTTCCTTACTGTTCTCATTACTATAGCCGCTGCCCTGGCATCTAAACCAGAAGTTGGCTCATCCATAAATATTATAGACGGGTTGGCAACAAGCTCCACTGCAATTGTCAGCCTCTTTCTCTGTTCGGTTGAGAGCCCATTCACGCCTGGCAATCCAACAAGTGCTTCCCTTATTGGGTTCAGTTCCACAAGTTCCATTACTTCCTCAATAAACATCTGCAAACCATAACTAAATCCTGGTCAACAACCTAATATTCTTTAAGAGACAAAAATTAATTAATGCTTATAAAGTGTTCCTTTGAATTAGAACGTTCTTCTTCTTCAACCCACCCTATATTTCCAGTTTCAACTTAAAGAGATGAAAATTGATCATATGCCTGAATACTTTACCTTTCTGGTATCAGAATCAACCTCAGGGGGTAATCGAAGCCAAGCAGAATAAACTAAGGACTCGTATATTGTAACATGAGGAGAGTGGATATCAGTTTGTTCACAGTATCCTGAAATGCGAGCAAATGTTTCTTGCTTCTTCGGATACCCGGATATTGTGATTCTACCGCTGATATGCCCACCTGTTTTCCTTCCAGCCAAAACATCCATTAGAGTGGTCTTGCCAGCACCACTAACACCCATGAGAACTGTCAGGACTCCTGGCCTAAAAGCACCACTCACACCCTTCAAAAGTTCCAGCCTATCGTCAGGAATACCTTGTGCTTTCATTTCCTGCAAACAGAATAACGATTTCAGTATGTGGGCAGTAACATGTGTAAGTGAGTGGAAAGATTGTGGAGGATACTTTACTAATGATAGATACAAAATTGGCAGCCAAAAAAATGTTCGAGAATGCTTACATAAGGGGAACTTGAGAGGTTCTACGGACATGTATTTATTGTGCGATAAGTATTGGTTTGTGGCTGTTTAGTGATGAATTCAAGCATAATTCGAAAGATCTTCTGTAATTAAGACTAATAATCTGACATTTCCCTTTCAAGTTTAGCATTGTAGTGTATCCTCACATCTCAGAATTCCTATTTTGGAAACTTGAGAGTACCTGTGGCATGTCTACTGCATATCTGATATTGTCAAAAGTAATAAAATGAGGTTCAAAAGGAAGAATCATTCCTCGCTTTCTAATCTGATCTGCTTCACTGAAGCTACCCACTCTCGCAGACAAAGTCCTGGATGATACATTTCTGCGGCATTCATTCCCTCTTTCTGCATATTGTCATCAAAGGAATTAATGATACGACATTTTTTCCTCAAGATAGGATTGGGAACATAAATCTCTCACCTCATAACTTACCAGAATAGTTCTTTACTATTGACGAGAGCTCCACAGGCTCGCCAGTTCTGCAAGCTTTTTTCTCAGCCAATGCCCCTTCTGAAAATAATGCCTGAGGCTTCCCAAATGCTACAGAAAATTATTCCAATCATCAGAACTTAACTCTGAGTTTTAGAACTCAGAAATGTAAGAAGCGGATACTTACGGTCAAGGTATTTTAGAGCCAAGGTAAAAAGGGAATTGAATAGAAGAACATATCCAATCAAGGCTCCTATTCCAATCCAATACCAATATGCTTCTGGGAAAAGGCCACGAGACTTCAAGATTTCAACTCCTAATGGTTCTGATGAATTAGGAAGAACCTAGGACCCAAAAGTTCCGGCAAAAACTTACCATCATTGATCTAGTTCTGAAATATGTTTAGGGATCCTAAACTTATCTCTTTTCAAACTCAAGAAAGATGATACTTACATGACTCCAGCTCTTCCCAAGAAATTCGTTCACAGCTATAGCATTCTGTCCGTACATCATTGGAGAGAACCAATAACCCCACAACCACCATTTCTTTACATTATCTGATGCAAATTAACCAAGTTTCTATCATCAGAATTCTATTCACATTTCTAATTAGAAATTATTTAGGTTGAATTGCGTTATTTATTCACCTCGTGATAAAATAAATCCCCCCATAACCAGGATTGCAAGTAAAGCAAATGAACCAAATGTGTTTGATACAATCATATTCCTTCCAAGAGCAGCAATTAATCGGAACAGACCCGAAGCCATCTGATTTATACATAGGAGTAGAAAGTACTGCTTGAAAAACCTGTTAATTGAGAAATTTCTCGAGTTATATAACCCAAAAACTGAAACTTGAAGATATTATGTTCATTTGACTGACCTTTCAATATTGGGATCAAAGCCTATAGCGTAGTAAGTCATGAAAACCCAAATGCCAACTTCAGCAAAAGATATTGGTATCTTAAGTATCCATGTAGGTAAAGAGTATGCCCATGAAGGAAAAAAGAGAAGGTCCCTTTGCTTGTAAAAGACAGGAAGTTTCATGACAGTCTGGGCAAGCTCCGAGAATCCATTAAACATTATTGTGATCAGAGCAAAGAACATAGCTCCCATGTAAATCCCACCATCTTCATATGCATCCCGGCGCATCTCAGTTCTCAGAAACAAGGTCATAGTTACGGTAGCAGCAAACAGAATCTGAAAATTGAAGAACAAGAGTAAATAGTTATTGAAATCTTCAGGAATTTTTCTCATTTGACAATTCCATGGCGTCTCAAGCATCTTGAAATATTTCTGAGAAGGTTCGTCATCAGTACTTGAAGTTAAAGCCTTGAATGCTACTCACCTGAAACATTTTGAAAATGTAGACGAATGAGTTCCTCTTCATAAGCAAATATTCTCTGGAGAAGCAAGCTTTCAACAGTTCCATCTTGCTAGCACCATATTTCTTGGTTGTTAGAGCGGCAGGGTGGCATTTAGACTTGTCAAACGGAGTAGCAAGTTCATCGCCTAGTTTTCGACCAATGTGAAATGATTGAAACGCTTCAGCAAATTCCTTGGCTGTAACAAAGCTAAAAGGTTCATCTTTATTCACCCAGTATTGCCCTTGATCTTTCCTTGAAGTCACCTATTTCATCCACCATAAAAAAAAGAAACATGTAAGCCAGTTAGTTCTAAACATGGAAAGAGTATAGAAAAGAAACTTCTTCTAAAATTTGAAGATTTTGAATTTACTTCTTGTAAGAAATCAGCCACTCCTTTCCTCTGAGGGCACCTGAAGCCCAGGCCTTCAAAGAATTCTATCACATTTTCACGGGGACCTTGATACACAATTTCTCCATCTGAGAGAAGAATAATATCGTCGAACAGTTCATAGGTTTCTGGCGCTGGCTGGAGAAGAGAGATAACAGCGGTCCCGTTGAGGATATGAATGGATTGTCTCAGAGAGTTCACAATTTGGTATGTTGTTGAACTGTCTAAACCAGTTGATATCTCATCCATGAAAAGTGCTTGTGCCTGGCCAACAAGCATTTCCCCTGTTCCATTTTGTCCAAACAAATTTCAGGCGAAGGCCCAAACTCCAGTATAGAACAGTGAAAAGAAGAAACTCACTGAAAATTAAGAAAGAGATGGCGCAAGCTTAGTGGGATTGCAACTAACCCGTTGTGAGACGCTTCCTTTGTCCGCCGGAGATACCTCGTAGCATTTCATCTCCCACCATGGTATCGGCGCATACTTCCAATCCAAGAATCTGAAAAAATGTTTAAAACAAGAAGGTGATGATACCATCTTCAAGCTACTTACCAGCAAAGATAAACTCTCTGCTGCCTTTCACATCTCATTTCATTGATCTACGAAACCATTTTGACGGTGGAAATGCAAATCGAGATATAATCACGAAACCATTTTGAATTCACAATGGAGTTGTGAAAGTTTGAAATGCCATGAGTTTTAAAAATTCGAAGTAGTTCATATATACTAAATAATTTTGACAACAGGACATTGAAGGTTTCAAATCTCTACTCTGTTTAGGGCCTGTTCTATTGAATGGAAGATAGTGTGAGCAGGCAGGCACCTTCAAAACATAATCTGTAACTACACTCGTCTCCTGCCCTTCTAATGATGCTGCCTTCATGTAAAGATCAATATCAGGATCTGGCTTGATATTCGCAACCTTTTCTCTTCGGGTCAGTTCTGCTAACATTTCTGCAATTGTCCAAAGTACAAACAATACAATTCAAACTCAGAATCATTGCTTCATTTTCCTTTATGTAACAATGTTTTATTGCAAGGACTAAGAAGCAAATTCCATAGGCTTAACGTTCACGGACCATAACGAGCTCCAACTCCTTGACATCTAGCTGAAAAAGCCAGTGTTTCTCTCACTGTCATTTCTCCTATATGGAGATCATACTGACTTATATAAGCCGATGCCCTCTGCGGCACAAACTCTTCCATCCCATGTCCATTGTATGCAACTCTCCCCGAGTACTGAATTTTACATCACCAATGTTAGATTACAAGATTTAACAATCAAAATCATATAAAGAAACAAGAACCCAATTTTTAAAATTACTAGTTTCCACACTTTCAAATCTTTTCCAAGTTTTCCAGCCAAAGCCAATAGTAAGGTGGTCTTTCCAGAACTTGGAGGGCCTAAGAGTAATGTCAATCTGCAAAAGTGAATCAATTAATTGAGATTGGAACTAGAATGTTTGAACTTTGAAAGTTTATATTTGATATTTCTGATAGAATGTGTTATCACCTTCGGGGTTTGATTATTCCACTGACATTTTGAAGAATTGGTAATGGTTTCTTTCGACTAGGAAGAATGTGAAGATAGTTCAAGAATTCCTGTACAGAGAAACAAGCAAAATTTCAATTCAAGTGAGAGCTGAAATGGTGCCCTTTCTGGATTCAAAAAATATAAATACTTACCTCTAACATATTAGCACAGAAGTTGAAGATAGTTGGTAAAGCTCTACTTCCCGTATAAGCTTCTGCTTCGACATTTAAGTGATCAAACCGGACTTCAATTGTAGGAATATCAAGCCCCACTCTGTAATTTAAGAAAAACGCATCATAAAAAAAATGGCCAAAAATCACAGAAGAAATGCAAAAATCCGAGCTAAACTTTGATGGAATTAACTTACTTATCAATGCGGTCTTTGAGCTTCAACAAAAACTTCTCATTGTCTTCTTCTGCGATTTTGATTAGCCTTTCAATAAGTTTCCTTCTCTCAATGAATCCAAGACTCTTGATATCAATCTCTCTAGCTTGGCCCTCAGCTTCAGTGAATACACCTCTCTGCATTCGCAAATAAGTTGGCAGTTTCTGAATAGCTGCCCATGTCAAAGCTTCTTCATCATCGACATCTTCCCGAGAAGACCTGGCAAAAACTTCCATGGTATTGTTTCTCCATATGCTAGAACTCCCTAAACGCGCACTACTGATCCTAAGCGAACTTTCTGTAACATCCATTTGCAGTTGTACACCGGTACCACACAATGGCCACGGTGCTATTGTGTATTCTGTTATGTGTTGTGTGTTACAACCAAACAAATAAGACCAACAAAGACCTGTTCATTTACCTTCATTTACAGATAACTTAAGAGGAATCCATGAATTCCGGGGCAGAAACAGCTCAGTATGTGATACACGTCCTGATTTTTCTTAGGAGTGTTTATGAATGGACAGAGAGATACAACAATGCCTTCCTCTGTCCTTTCCCTCTCTCTTCAGAATGTGGATTTGAATTATATATTAGACAAGAGAAAAGGGTGGATTGCATATAAATAGCTTAATTTATAACTACGGAGACTATAATTGGTGGGTCAACTTCTTTGTGTCTCATCGTGGTGATGATGCCGGTGCATATATCATCAACCACTGGCAAAAGCAGCTGAGTCATGGCTAACTGAGATTTGGCTAAGACATTATGCTAGAGTGACGGTGTCTTCAAAATCATGAACAAAATTTCTTAGGTGACATGGGGAATTACAATCAAATTGCCATTCATTCTGAACTGTCCAGGATCTCCATAGTAATGTGCAACTAGCTGCCGACTCGATATTTTATCCAGAGAAAGTAAAAGATTCCTCCAGGAAATCAATGAAATTAATGTCTACCTTCCGGACAAAGGATTGTTTCTTCCACGGCAATAAATAATCCCGAGGAATGGGGCATTAATCAAATAATGCATCATACAATCTTGGCATTTATCAGATTTGCTCTGTCCAGGATCAGAATTTTGTCAACGGGGCTCTCTTTTTCAGTGATTTCTAATAACCAGGAGGCATGTACTGAGTTGTTCCATATGCACACTTATAGAAATCAATTTAATTGTCTTCTCTGCCATCGTTTTCATTATAATCTTGTCGTTAACTAAATTAATGATGATTAGCTTTGTAAATTGTAAGAGCCTGAACAAAATGAGCAATGAATAGGCAGTATAGAAGATACAGAAGCCATACGAAATCCTGTAGGAGATCTTGCCCCCTACATGCATTGCATGTATGCATGTGGTTTTTACCTAAAACATTATATAATTCTGACGTGGTTGTGGCATCATCAAAATCAATGGGCTGAGACATCTGCTCCAAATCCATGCAGAAGCCAATGGAGGCATTCACATCTCATGCAAACGCTAGCTTGCTGTCAGCCATGGCAGATTAATTCTTACGTTTCTTTAACCTTAAAATGAATGCGTATGCCTGTCCCTGACTGTAAAGGATATTCTATATAAATATAAAGAGAAGATCATCGATCTATACGTAGTATAGTAATTGAAAACTTCAAGACACGATCATGATTCTGCACCACTGATTACTTGTCCAAAAATTCAAACCCAGCAGCAGCTAGCTGCAACATTTTGGATCCAGGCATCAATACGATGTCCCATGTGTACGAAATCCCCATAGCCACGGAGAAAATCTGCTGCTTCCCTTTCACAGTCAAAATGATCTTCACACACGCATCTTAGTGGCTGCGTGACTCCAAATAAAATCGTCTGCACGATGTGTGATGAATTCACCACGTTTCATGCTAACAAATTAATTCCACAGTTCTAAAGTCTCTGAGAGTCTACTGTATACGCAAGTAATGTGCCAGCAAAACCCTAATTTATATATATCGTTCTTTGACCTAATTAACGTCCCCCAAGACGAAAATTAAAATACTTGTTTACTTTTGTGAAAAAAATTAAAAACACCATTAACATTGAAGAAAGAAGATAACTTATAGATGGAGATTCCTCAAGCTATAGTTAGAGCATATTCTGGGGCAAGGGCTGAAACGATCCGATCTTGCAAGTAGCCCCGATGCTAACTATTGATTGCTTAACTACCATCCATTGCATTTATAGAACAGCAATTAAATAGCTTTTAAATAGGGCTTCATTTCTTAACCAATGGGCTGAATTATCCTACGAGTCATGTCTGTGCATCAATACGAACAAACCATCTTGATTAATAGATTCCTCATATGTTGGAATGAGATTATGACAATTTGAAATTAACCTTATTAGTGTTTGGATTAGTTGATTTTCTGTAATCCAACGACTACGATCATTGCCTTCCAAGCGACAAGTCCTGTCTGTGGCATGTTTCTTTTGTTTATCTCTCTGTCTATTTCCTGTAAGGTTGTCTCTGTTAAAATAGGCAGATCTTATTACAAAACTTAATTTCCGCTCTGCCAGACAACAAGGTGGGTGAATTCTGGCATGGCAACAGTTTCAGAATATGATATGATTCCCTCTTTCCCAGGTTAGGCTTTATACAATTACGTTTAACAAAGATCAGCTGCTGCTTTAAGAATCCATTTTTATTTCGCCTGCAGTTGGAGAGGAGCTTCTTCGCGGGCCATAATTCGGTACCTTCGGTTGGGATTTGATGGAGACAGACAATCGACTTTGGAAATGTGAAAGCATGCGCTACATTTCTGAATATTTACCAGAACCATGGAACACGTTTAAAGTCTTTGTCTAATCACTAATATTGTTGTGCAACGAGAGCCTTTGACCATGTACAGTGTATGTCCTAACAACTAGCCAGGTGTAATATATAAATTAATAGTTTGTTCGTTGCATGTCCATTTCTCTATCGATCATTTGGGCGGCTCGTATGGTTGTGCGGTGAAATCTATTAATGTTGCAGCAATATGAGTTGGTGGGTAACTTGGATTTTGCCTAGAGGGAGAAGGGGAGTGGTGGGCGTGAATATGAGTTACTTGTTGCCAAATTTGTTGGTTTTGAGATCGGCAAGTGAAACCCAGATCATCGTTTAGAGCTGACCTAAAGCACATACATATGCCCAACTTCTCAAATCAGTTGAAAAGAATTGTTAGTTCTCTGAAACGTGAATGTTGAGTATTGGTTTGAAACCGGTTACTGAGAATTGGTGGAAATAACTTTGTCATAATTTTTGGCCAGGGCATAACATAACTTATTGAATACATGATAATGACAGTACTAACTCTTGTTCTTCCCCGTCAGTATAGTTGGACAAAAGCGTTGAATAAGATCATCCTCACACAGCTTAATCACCTCATCTTCGGAAAAAGTAACCATGGCCATCCTGCTTAATGGACCCTCACCTGACGGTGACGGAAGGATCAGAATCTGTCCAAGTCCAAACACGGGTTCCACATAATACGAGACCCTACTTGGTGCAAACCCTTCTTCAAAGACTACGGAGTATTGGTCCATATTCTCTATGTTGGCACAAATGAGATCATAACCGTTTGTTAAAGGAAGAGACTGGTTATGATCATTGCACTCCAGCCACTCGATCAAATCCATGATTCCTTCATTATCCATTTTTTTCATCACTTCGCCTATAGCCCTAGCTGCTTCTGATAATTTACTTTTGTCCAGTAATGACTCTGAATGAACCTTATTATAGACCATGCAATTTCCGAAATACCCTTTATCTAAGCCCAACTCTCTTCTCATGTCCAAACATACAGACATGTTTATTAGTTCTTCCTTCATTCCTTTCACCTTGCTCACACAAACCCAAAAGAGCCCTGCCAGTGCTTCGAAAGGTGACGGGCAGGGCACCTCTGGTGCACCAGGAGTGCGAGCCATGGTCATGCAGGCTCGGACCATAGGGTCTGGAAATGCTAGACTGACAGTTGTATGCTTTGCTATCCTGGCGGCTGGAATTGATCTTTCCATTTTGGATTTGTAATGGTCGATCAAGGCGGTGTAGGGCTCGTGATTTGGATTCATGTTGACGAGTCTTCGAGGTGGCAAGGAGTGGAAAAATGGCGGAGTGTGCATGATTCCGGCTAAAGTTTTGTCAGCCCAGGCCTTGATGAACATTGTTGCACAAGTGGGATCGGCTAGGAGATGGCTGCAGCTCAAGCCAATCGCCAGCCCACCTCCTTCAAATTCAGTCAGCTGCATGCAAGTAAAAACCTGAAGATCGGGAACAAACAAACTAGTCTTGGAACTGAGACACAAAGATCTATATAATTATACCTGAACATAAAATGTAGACCAGAAGTAAGTTTCGTGGAAGATATCCTCCCAATGAACAAGTTTAAGCTCCTTCTCTCTGTCCACATTCCTTAACCATTCTTCCACGCTTCCTTTAGCACTAGCTTCCACCATTCTAACTCCAGCATCATTACACTTAATCACCCAATTCCCTTCCTGATTCTTCTGCAACCGTCCAGTTACTTTAGGGAAAAAAGTAAGCACTTCTGATAAAGACTCTCTCAACTTCTTGGTTCTCTCTCCAGCCGCTTCCCTACATCCCTTAGAAGCGTAATAGTACACAATCCTTGTGTGATTTTTCTCCATAAGCCGGTCGAGAACAGAGAAGGGATAGTATTTTCCGGGTTGCACTGGCTTTGTGCTTATCACAGTTCGTTTGCAAATGTATGTGATCACCTCGGACGCCATTGTTAGAATACCAGAGAAATGAATTCTGCTGATTATTTATATACAGTTCTTGGGATTGAAAAGGCATTGTTACCTAAAAAGAGAACAACCCTTGAATATTTGGGGGAAATGGCATTCTCATGGCCCTTTGAAACTGTACATTAATTGCGTTACCCTTTCTTCTTCAATCTGTTAGTCATGCTTCAGGCATGGCGATAAATAATAATTGACTATGATTACCAACCAAAATAAATTTTTTTAAAAATAATAATAAAGAAATAAAAATTAAATAAAAAAGTACTTTTACGACACCGTTTAAGGGGCTTCTTTCAGAAAACACCAAAAGCCGTCGCGCGGATCGCACGTGTTGTTGCTCTCCCTCTCCATCTCTCGATCAATCTCAATAATATTGGATCGCGCTCAACACAGGAGAGAAAAAACGGAGAAATAAAATGTCAGGGTCTACAATGGTGGGAGATTCAGGCTCATGGTCGACCGCGCTCGTCAAGATTTCACCCTATACCTTCTCTGCCGTCGGAATCGCTATAGCTATCGGTGTCTCCGTCCTCGGCGCAGCCTGGTAACTCCTCTCTCCCACTTTCTCTCTCACATCTATGCACTTATTTGATTTGTACATATCTTAATTTTTTATCTGTGTTGTATGCTAAGGGGGATTTATATAACGGGGAGTAGTTTGATTGGTGCTGCAATTAAGGCTCCACGTATTACATCCAAGAATCTCATCAGGTACTCCATTTTACATAACCCTAGGCTTTATTGAGTGGTGATATATATATATATATTTATTCCAGTTAGTAATTTGTTTTTCTTGTTTAAATAAAATTAAGATCTTGGTTCTGATCCCTTTTAAGATCCATTAACAATTTATACAATTCAATGCAATTGTGGGTTTCATATTTCTATTGCTATGATAGCCTTGGTTTGTTGCAGAATGCTGTCATTTCCTGTGTAAAATTTAGTTTCTTATTTTACACATTCAACTTCTGAGTATATTCAAACAATAAAGCAAACTAAGTGTTGGATGTGATTATGAAGTCTAGATTTGCTTATTTGGTTGATGCTTTCATTTATTTGATGGAAAATGTGTCCAAAGGAATGATTTTAAATTTTTGGGCAATTGAGCTATAGGATAGAAGTTTGTAACTTAGAAATACGATGGTGGATTATCTAAAATAAGAAGCAGCTCGAAAAGTAGCATCTAGTTTGTAGGTTTCAGTATTTTCTATTGGGAAGAAATAGTTTTTCCGAATTTTAGAGTGCCACGGAGCATTTTGGATAAATAACAGGAAGAATGTGGGATGATAATGTTGAAAGATTTTTCGCCAACATGTAAAGGGGTGGCTTGAGGTCTATTTGTGGTTACAGCTTGGGGTTGTACCCTAGGTTTTTGCCTGCCCGGGATTCTTAAGTTTAGAAGCTAGATAATTGATGTTTCATCTGCAATCTTAAGTGCAGGATGTGTGTGAAAGTTTTGATTTGAGGAAGAAGGGAGTGCGTGATGTTGTGATTTTAACACCAAAATGTTATGATATTTTACCAGAGTATTGGTATGTTTGTTCTCTGTTTAGTTTTTTCTATAGTAAATGGAATTATTTGCTCTTGCAGCACCCCTGTTACTCACAAAATGTTTTGCCTTCAAGTTTTTGTGGTGACAATTGATTCTGTATAACTGTTTTGTGATTATAAAGGATTCTCTTAGTAAATTCTGGTATGCTCAGAATTTGAATTTGAGGCAACTGGTGTTTATGGGGTTAGAGAGTTGTTTTAAAATTGGATGTGATTGGCAAAGAATTTGTAAATTTTTATTTGGAAGTTGATCTGTCACAGAGAGATCGTGTCTAGGATTTCAATTTGACCTTGACAAATACCCTCTTGGAAATTCTGATTTTTTATCCTGGAATTTATCCTTGTGATGCATTGAAGTATTGATATGTCTTCATTTCTTGTGTATTCTCAGTGTGATATTTTGTGAGGCTGTTGCTATATATGGTGTTATTGTTGCAATTATTCTACAAACAAAGTTAGAAAGTGTTCCAGCTTCAAAAATATATGCACCAGAATCGCTTAGAGCTGGATATGCCATCTTTGCCTCTGGGATCATTGTGGGCTTTGCTAACCTAGTTTGCGGGTTTGTCTCTTGAACTTTTGCTCCCGCTTTTCCAGTGAGCTTTTTCTAATGATTACTGATTGTTATCATATGCATTACAAATTATGATTTTTAATTTGTCTACAGGTTGTGTGTAGGAATAATTGGAAGCAGCTGTGCGTTGTCTGATGCTCAAAACTCCTCACTTTTTGTGAAGATTCTGGTGATTGAGATCTTTGGTAGTGCCCTTGGGTTGTTTGGAGTCATCGTTGGAATAATTATGTCAGCTCAAGCAACATGGCCTGCAAAAGCAGTGTAATTTGGTTTATTCTATTTTGATAATTCAATTGTGACCGTGTGCTCTTGAATTTATCTACCCCGAACACCTGCTCTTTATCTCGTTTCTTTAATTCTTAGTAGTAGGAATGTATAGACTGGTGTAAAAATGCTCTTCTTTCTGCTAAGGCTGCATAAATTCGTAGAATATGTAATTGAAGTTCTTCCAATAATTCAAGATTCTGGAGATGTGAACACCAGTTAGAAATAGCATCGAACTGTTTTTTTGGTCATGGCTTCTTTTAAGCTATAAATTACTGGAAAACAGTGGTCAAGTCATGTATGTCCAGCTCCTGTTCTGGTTTAACAATCGCCATAATAGAGCTGATGGTGCTAGATGTGCAATTGATTGTCTAACACTTGTAATATCGAACCAAGCGAAACCGAATTGGAAACTCACAATCAAAACAAAATTAAATTGCAAAGTACAAGAACATCACTTATTGAGAGCAACTTAAGTTAAAGCAGCAGAACCACTACATAACTTCATTATTACTGACACACAAGTACTTACATTTCCCTTACAGACGGAGTGCACATCAAGCATCTTATTTGCAGTTAACTAATGCCAGTTGAAAGAACCAACTAAGCCAGCTTTCCCCACGTTGTGATAACAATAGGTAAGTGCAGAATAAAAGATGGGAGAAAAGAAAAATCGAAGGACTGGGAGAGAGAGAGAGAGAGACAGTGTAGTCTCTTAATTATTTGTTAGTAGAAAAACATGTTCACTTCTCTTGAAAGTAAAGCATCGAATTAAGTATCGGAGGAAGATCATCAGCAAGAGGCAATGTCTTGTTGAGACTGAATTCACAATTCTCTGGACTTGCTGTCATTGGATCAAAAGGCTCCCGATCAGGTAGACTTGAGAGCCTTGTCTGAGTCGACCCACCAGCACGAATGGAGGGCTTGCTCAGAAGCGACAAGTAACCTAATAGATTGATATTCTTCCAGAGCTGACGCCAAATTTTCTGGCCTCCATTTCTCCAGGCATTTGCCTAATGCTGCTGCATCTATTGTTGCCAAGTTTGTGCTTCTTGCAGAGTGTGGAGTTGTGGGGTGACCTGCATCTCCAATTAATACCACTTTGTCGCAGAAGATTTGTTGCAGAGGATCACAGTCATGCACATCATTAAGGAAAGGATCCTTTGTTTCTCTGATAAGTCCTGCCAGTTCCGGTAGCCAAACCTTCTCTGCTCGTTGATGCAACATCTCGATCATGTCACTGCCTACTTTCACGGAGGTTGTATTTCCCTGAATATTTATTTCCAGTAAGAAAGAAATAGAAACTGGTAATATGCAAAAGCATATACATAGAAAGTCTGTACCTGTAACTCAGGTTCAGGTTGATTGACATACCAAATCCAGTTGATCTTTCCTTGTGAAAGCTCAGTGAGCACTACGTGAGATCCTGAACCGAATTCCATATGCACACATTTTCCAAAATCAGGATATGCCTTCCGAATGCCTAAAATGGTTTCTGAAACATCCTCTTCTGAAAATTTAGAAACTCCTCTCCACGCACAGTATCCTGCATCCCTATCAATATAAAGACATTGAAATCCATGAAAATTAAGCTATCTTTATAAATTTCAGAATGAAAACATAATTACGAAAACTATTAAATTATGTATCGAGTTAACAAACCTCAACTTAATGTCAGGTAGAATACTCTGGCGGATTGAGGAGCGAATCCCATCTGCAGCAACGAGCAAATCTCCTCCTATCTCGATGACTTCATCAGTTTGAAGAACTTTAGCCTTAACTTTGACACAGGTTTTTCCTTGAGTCCGAGACCTGCACCGGTTGGGTTTCCCGTCGGGGGTGGGCCGTTCATTTTCTCAATAACCAAAACATCCCAGCCAGCTGAAATAAGCGCTTTCGCGCATGATATTCCTGCTATGCTTCCTCCAACTATCATGGCTCTGGCCTTCTGCTTCTGCACACTCGTCATCTCAGTCCCAGTGTCAGAATACAAACAGAGGCAGTAGCCCTTTGGTGGATCAAAATCTAATGGAGAATAAACTACTCTACTCTTCATGAAACAGTCAATTACACCTACTTTATATTGGATTTCTTAAAAATCAAAACAAATTAATCTAGACGAGCAAATATTTAATAACATTAAATATTTAATATCATTCTCTTGGAGTTCTAATTTTGTTCTAGATTTGAAGTTCTTGTCTCAAAAGGCTTTGTACTTGTTCAACCCCGAGCAAGCGACCTGGGATATTACACAACTCCAAGTAAAAACGAAGATACCAAGAGAAAGCCATATTTCGATCGGAGGTTTTATTGAGCTTTTCAACATTTCAGGATACGAACCTTCAGTTGTATACAAACAAGAAGGAATTCCGGCTGAAAACTGGATACCACACAAGATAAGTAACGATAATATTATGTGGGATGAAACGTTGATTCAAGAAAGGAAGGAACATCGACAAAAGAGGAACGTTCTTCTGTTGAAGGTTTTTCACTCTGGTAGACTCAAGCCTTGTTTGATTCGATCCACTAGCAGCGGAGTAGAACTTGTTTTGAAGTGACATGCAGCCTAATCGATTTATATTCTTTTGCTGGCCCCCATTTCTTTAGGCTTCTTCCGCAACGAGGAGTCGTGGAGTGAGCAGCCTCTCTGATTAATACCATTGTGTCCCAGAATATTTGTGGCACAGGAAATAGAAATTTTGTAACATATAAAGGCACTTTCGTTTCTTTGATGGGTCTGGCAAACTCGGGCACCCAAACCTTCTCTGCTTGTTCGTGCATCGTCCTGATCATGTCACTGCTTACTTTCATAGTTGCTGAATTTCCCTGAAATTGTTTCCCATAGTCTTAGGAACATATCATCCTTAAGTATGCCAAGGTCTAAATTGCTAATTTAAGGAGTTTAAAAGAAGAGGGAATGAAAGCAAGTAAATTGATCACCGTCAATTCAGGCTCAGGTGGACTGATGTACAATATCTAATTGATTATTTTGTACACAAGCTCACTAATTGTGCTGTGAGTTCCAGTTCCCAAGTCCATGTAGCCTTTCGGATGCCTTGAATGGTTTCTGAATTCTCATTTCCTGACAAGTCAAGAACCCCTCCTCTCCATGCATAATACCCTGAATACCTACCAAATGCCCTGGAAATTTCATAAACATCAACGTCATAAGAAATATTTCACGCAAAAATTCTCTGTTTTGGTATTTGGTGTCAGGGACAAAGCTCTGGTGATTTGATGAGCGGCTACCGTCTGCTGCAACAAGCAAATCTCCTTCCATTTCAACGATTTTATCAGTTTGAAGAACTTTAGCCTAGACTTTTACGTAGTAATTATCTTCGAGGAATGCAGAAAGAGAGGTAGTGGTGAACCCAAAGAAAGATTTCTCGTGGCAGTACACTGTAGAGCAGGCCATGGCGATCGGTCCAAGGGATTCCCCTAGAGTTCAGATGTTAAAATCCCCTGCTAGTATCCAACTGACCTTCGTTTCCCCGTCAGTTGCTTTGTTCTAAAATGAACAAAAATTCAAGAACGAACAATCATTGTACTTAATTTCTGAAGGAAAGGAAGCAAAAGAAAAAGCATCCTCTCATGGTGCATGCAAGCGGTGCTGGCGCATTCTGAAAGTACTTTTGGTGCAGTTAAAAGCGCTTTTACGCTAATCTTGTTATAGTTTCATCTACGTTTTGCAGGTGCATCTGCTGTATATTTCGTCTTCAGGTTATATGCTTACCGCAATCATACGTGCAAGATAAATTCTCGTCTTCAATTGAATTAACTTTTCATAGCATTCTCTTGTGGGCCAATTTTAAAAGAACAAGTAACAGTACACTAATATAAGGCGGGATGAAACGTTGATTCAAGTAACGAAGGGACGTCGGCTAAAAGGGGAACGCTCTTATGTTGAAGGTTTTCACAATCCCCTGAACTCCCTTTCTTTGGATCAAAGGGTAAACTCGAGCCTCGTTTTAAATAAAATTATTGACCTGAAATCATTTAGTTTTAGTGGGGATTATCTCCATTCTGTATATAAATTTTAATACAATTGTTTGAGAATATCACTTGCACCGAATTCTAACCAACATTATGCAGCAAGCCAAACCTGGAGGGTAAAAGATCATTCTTTAGTGATTCTATTCTCTAACGCTTCGTCACAATCACAATAACAATTCAAGATTGCTACCCACGTTAATCCCAATTGACCAAAGAAACAACTTTTTTCTCAAGTTTCAGAAATTTCTAAACCTTGATAGTCAGGAAGCTCGGCCCACTTGAGGGAGATTTTTAACTTTTAATACCTAATTTGCTTGTGGGAAGAAGCCAGATTGTTAGTCATAACTTGACAGACAGATGGCTTATCCTTGGAGGTACTTTAGAATTAAAATTTCAATAGAGAGCAACTATAAACACATGCAAGGAGATCGGCTCTATACCTTTGATTGCAATAACAAAGGTTGCCCCTGCATAACAATATCAGATCCCAAATAAAAAAAATAGATACTGAGATTGACAAGGCAAGGCCATATTTCAATCAGAGGTTTTATTGAGCTTTTCAACGTTTAATGATATGAAAACCTCTAGTTCTACACAAACAACAACAAATTCCAGCTGAAAACTGGACATCGCACAAGTTAAGTTGTGGATGATGTAAAGAAATGTAAGACTAGAAACCTAAGTATTGTTTGGTTGCTTAGAACATGGTCTATCTTCTGCCAAGTCCCATTGAGCATAAGGTTGAATCAACCAATGAAGGCATATCAGCAAAGAAAGGCATGTTTTTCTGTTGGAGCTCTTGACACTCCTGCAGACTCGCTGTCTTGGGGTTGAAAGGCTCCCGATCAGGAAGAGTTAAGCCCTGTTTAATTCGACCCAGTTGCCGTGAATGTAGGACTTGCTTTGAGGTCACAGGTAGCCTAATTGACTGATACTCTTCTAGAGAAGAGGTCAAATTCTCCAGTCCCCACTTCTCCAGGCATTTTCCTAAGACCATTGCATCTAATATTGACATGTTTGTGCTTTTCAGACCATGAGGAGTTGTTGGGTGAGCAGCATCTCCAATTAATACCACATTACTCCAAAAGATTTGTTTCAGAGGATCACAATCATAAATAGCATTTATGAAAGGTTCTCTTGTTTCTTTCATGACCCTAACCAATTCGGGAAGCCAAACGTTCTCTGCCTCTTGCTGCATATTCTTAATCATGTCATTATTTACTCTCATGGTGACTGAATTTCCCTGCACATATGTTCAAATAAGTAATGATCAGAAGCAGTTGACTGAATTTCCCTGCACATATGTTCAAATAAGTAATGATCAGAAGCAGTTGACTCGCATACAGTTTAGGGAAAAAAAATAAATGTTGACTAGCAATTAGTGTCCACTTGACTTTCTCCTGCCATTATTATAAGGTGAGGTTCATTTATCCCAAAAGAAGGAGGGTCCTTCTGGTATAACTATTTTAAGTAGGGTTTCTTAGAGCCAAATTTTTATAAGTAGGGTTTTTGACAAAAAAATTATGGGTTGTTAGGTTACCACAAATATATTTGAATAAAAAATTTGAAATTACCTTAATAGACAAATTTTTTAATGTCATGTTATTAGAGAAAAAGAGTAATTTAAAAAAAAAGTATTTAAGACAATTTAACCTTTTAAAAAAACTTTAAAAAAATTTACTCTTACCAAAATTTGTGCTTCTATTAGTAGAAAGCAAAATAGTTTTTCACAAGCACTTCTCTAGTGACAAGACAAAACAAACGTGAAAAGAGCTTTTCACATTTAAAAAGCCCTTTTGTAAGGTAAAAAAGCCAAACCAAATGGACACTAAGTTGCTTTCATAGAATAAGTAGGATTAAATTTACCAGGCATGAATTGCTTAGTTTCCAATTATGATTAAGAGTTCTGGAGTTGGAAACTTGGAAACAACTCAAGGCCCATAAATCTGTGTTCCACACAACATTTAGTTGAACTAACTAATGCCGAACCTCTAAGTGTGGCACTCAAAGTAGAATCACGAACAATTCATGGTTAGCATAAGAAACTTTGCACAGGAGATAGGGGAAAGTAATCACCTTCATTGTTGGCTCAGGTTGATTGACATACCAAATCCAATTAAGCCTTTTGTTGAGAAGCTCATAAAACACACTGTGGGTTCCAGAACCCAGGTCAAAGTACAAGCATTTTCCAAGGTCAGGGTATACATCCCGCAAGCCTTTGATGGTCTCAGAATCCTCATTCCCTGAGAAATCAAGAACTCCTCGCCATGCACAATAACCTGAATACCTACAGAAAAATGCTACCATAACATACTGCAAACTTTATAAGTGGCATATTACCAATAAATTGAATCCCCAAAAATAAAAAATTTCCCATTCTAAATAACTGTGAGTCACACACCTCAACTTAAGGTCAGGTAGAAAACTTTGGCGGATTGAAGAAAGGCATCCCATCTGCAGCAACAAGCAAATTTCCCTGTATCTCAATGACCTCATCGGTTTGAAGAAACTTAACCTTAACGGTAACAGAGGTTTTCACTTCAGAAACACAGAAAGAAAGGCACTGGTGTCCCCAGAGAAACATTTCAGCTGGTAGTGCATTGTATAAGAGGCCATGGAGATCAGCCCAATGTGCTGCCCTGAAATTGAAGTTCTTATCTCTTGCCAGTATCCGGCTAACCCTTGCATTGTCTGTTGCTTGGTTCTAAAGACAAACAGATTTTGACCGGAGAATTAACCTAATTTAGCTTTGAACTCAATGAATTCCTTCCATTTAGACAAAGCAAGAAGTAAAACATTAAACTATTGTAAAGAAGCACATCACCTTTTGCTCCCTTGGAGAAAAGGAGTGACAAAATGCAATAAGAAAAACAAAATTCAATAAATCTTGATACAATACCAATGATAAAATGATGCATTCTTATTCAACTTAATAGGCTCTTATCCAAAAACTTGAAATTCTTAACCCTTGTCCCTCTTTTACCTTGCTGTTACGACACTGGATTCACTTTCTTTACCAACCAGGCCATAATTGGTTCCATAAATAAGGGGCATTTTCTTTATTGTTATATTTTTCTTTAGTAAAATTATCATCTGATTAAAATACATGATCACATGTCAAATGACAAGTAGTTTTCAATCAACCTTGTATGTTCCACTCACATACTAATTATCCTAAAGGACACCAGGGTGAACACTTATGATTCCTTGAAGGTAATCATATCATCAAACTGCACTACTTCACAAAATATTTGAAAACACCCTAAGGTTAAACCCCTCAATGAATTAAGATCAGTTTCTCAATTGCATTTATAAGGGTTTTCTTTTTTGGAAAGTTTAGCACCTTTTACACATTCTTATAATTACAGACATGAACAAATTCCCCTCTTTTAAGCAGCTATCCTTCTTTAGCAGCACATGTCAGCCCTCCATTTACTATCACAAAAACACTGGATTTGTTTAATCTAAACCCACCATAACGTTTCCCATAATTCGCAGGCCTGCAAGTAGCAACAAGCATCTAAAAAGCAGAGGCTCGACTACCCCATCACTTTTGTTTAGCATTGGTTTTCTTCTTATTCATCACTATCCATAATTTTTTTTAAAAAAGTTGTTCACCTCCCAATTGATTAAATTAACTCAATCAATTCCAAATACTCTAATCCTCTAACAAGAAAAAGAAAACAACAAAATGAAAAAGAAATTGAAAATTGCACCTGATCAATGGTGAGAGGCACGGTGGCCATTTGCAGAAGATCGGGATGTCCTCGGAGCCACGACTGAATGATATGCTGAGCAAGAGGTTCTAGCCCGAGCCCAGCTCCAGTTGGGCTGCCAGTGGGTGGTCCGCCAGATTTCTCCAGCACTACAACTTCCCAGCCTACTGAAAGAAGCGCATGTGCGCATGATACACCCGCGATGCTGCCTCCCACTATTACCGCCTTTCCCTTCTTCTTCTTCTCCATTCCTAAATAATTGAGTCCGTCTCTGCTTTTCTCTCTTCTTAAATATTTTCAAAGTATATCGTTCGTATGTGGGAAGGAGTTCAAAAGTAAACGACAGGGTGGTGAGATGTCGTCATGTTCTACAACTTGTGGCTCTCTTCTGCCGTACAGTCGGAGAATGATTAGTTTCACTCAAGAAAATCTGGGCAATTATAGCCTGTTGCGTACATTGTGTAACGATTAAGGACCAATTTGATAATATCCAATTCAATTAAAGAAATTCTGCAATCTTTTTGGGCCCTACGGAATCTGGACTCGTTCAGTACCCAACCCATTTACTAGCAAAATCGGGTTCCTTTACGTTTGCTCCTCCAGGATCTAGACATGGGTCAGGACCAACATCTGCTCCGTTTTGTTTTTTAGAAGTTTTCGGCGAAATCAGACAAGAACCTGAGCGAATTAATGTAATTTGTTTTAAAGAAGCAGAAACACTGCATAACTTCATTGTTAGTGACCCACAAGTACTTCATTTGCGTTACAGACAGATTGCACATCAAGCGTCTTATTTGCAGTTAAACTAATGTAAGTTTAAAGAACGAACTAAGCCAGCTTGCCCCATGTTGCGAGATCAACAGGCTCCCGATCATTAACAAGAGGCACGCTCTTGTTGAGAAGGAGTTCACAATCCTCTGGGCTTGCTGTCCTTGGATAGAAAGGCTCCCGATCAGGTAGACTTAAGCCTTGTTTGAGTCGACCCACCAGCCGTGAATGGAGGACTTTGCACCGAAGCGACAGGTAACCTAATAGATTGATATTCGTCAAGAGCTGACGCCAAATTTTCTGGCCCCCATTTCTCCGGGCATCTGTCTAGTACTGCAGCATCCGTTATTGACTTGTTTGTACTTCTTGCGGAGTGTGGAGTTGTGGGGTGAGCAGCATCTCCAGTAAACACCACTTTGTCCCAAAAGATTTGTTCCAGAGGATCACAGTCGTACACAACGTTCAGGAAAGGTTCCTTTGTTTCTGTAATAACTCTTGCCAATTCAGGTAGCCAAACCTTCTCTGCTTGTTGGCGCAACAACTCGATCATGTCACGCTTGCTTTCACGGCAGTTGTATGGCCCTGAATATTTATTTTCAGTTAGAAAGAAATAGAAATTGTTAATAAAGTAGTCTGTTCCTGTAACTCAGGCTCAGGTCGATCGACATACGAAACCCAATTGAGCTTCCCTTTCGCAAGCTCGGTGAGCACTATGTGAGATCCAGAACCTAAATCCATGTACGCGCATTTCCCAAGATCAGGATAAACTTTCCTTCCGAATGCCTAAAGTGGTTTCCGAAACATCCTCTTCTGGAAATTTATGAATCCCCCTCCACGCACAGTATCCTGCATACCTATCAAATTAAAGACATTGAAATCCAAGAAAATTAAGCTCTCTGTATAATTTTAAGAAATGAAAACATAAGTAAAAAAAATGATTAAATTATGTCTTCACTTAACAAACCTCAACTTAATGTCAGGTAGAATACTCTGGCGGATTGAGGAACGAATCCGATCTGCAGCAACGGGCAAATCTCCTACTATCTCGATGATTTCATCAGTTTGAAGAACTTTAGCCTTAATTTTGTCACAGGTTTGTCCTTGAGAAATACAGAAAGAGAGATACTGCTAACCCCAAAAAAATATTTCTGAAGGTTTAGAGTACTTAAATAAGGCCGTGAAAATCAGCCCAATGTGCTGGCCTACCCTTAGAGTTCTCGTTTCTCGCTAGTACCCCACTGATCTTCTTCTCTCCATCTGTTACCTGGTTCTGCAAATGTGTGAAAAACTATAAGCAAGTGTATGTGTACACACACACCTGATTGATGGAAAGAGGCAAGAGTGATCCGGTTGAGGGAGCCATGACCGAATTATATTCTGAGCCAATGGATCCAGTCCGAGACCTACACCGGTTCGATTTTCAGTTGGGGGTCCCCGCTATTTCTCAAGGACCAAAACATCCCAACCTGCCAAAATAAGTGCTTTTGCGCATGATATCCTCGTTATGCTTCCTCTCACTATTATTGCCCTGCCCTTCTGCTTCTTCTCCATTCTCTTTGGGTTTGAAGCACTCAATCTACATTTATACATGTGATGAGTATCACATGCTAAATAATATACATTTAAAGATATAATGATTACTTATAAAATCTCGTGTACAGTAAAGAATTCCAATGCCCTTTACAACCAACGAGGTAACAATTAAAGGAAAGCCGTGCACGATAACAGGTTGACATATACAAGTTTACACGAAGATTTCGATAAAAAAAAGGAATTAATAATTGATGAATTCATCTGATTTCATCTGGCTATGCTCTTTAGATCGGACAAATAATCTAATTTGGTGCGGAAAAGGTCTTAGGTTTGCAGGACGGATCATATCATGCCACAGTCCTATCGAGTATATCCTTGAGTTTTGATCTCTTGCCGGCACCCAACGAGTATTTCTACTGTGCTCCCAGCAGCTATCATGGAATTGTCCTTCTGCTATCTTCACCGTATGTCATCTCCTGTCTCAAACACAAACAGATACAGTCCTTGGGTGCATGCATGCATGCACCAAGGGACTGGTTCCTCGGGAGGCAGTGAAAGATTTCATACTTTTGTTTATCACAAAACGATTTTATGTATGTGCTACATTTGTATTATATATGTGAGTATGAGACACGATTAATTGGATGGCTTTATTTAATTCCACGGCTCATGTGGCAGGCAAATAGCATCTGGAAGAGTGGCAGAGAAATATGCAAGGGAAAGAGATCATCCTTTCGCATTCCCATTCCCACCAATCTATATGTTTCTAAACTTGAAACAGGGAATCGAGTATTAGAGAGACTCAGGAACTAGAGGCAGTTTTTGCTAAGGAATTCACAATCCACTTGACTTGCTCTCCTTGGATCAAAAGGCTCGCGATCATGTGTACTTAACCCTTGTTTGATTCGACCTATTGCCCCCGAATGGAGGACTTGCATTGAAGTTGCATGTAGCCTGATAAATTGATATTTTCAAGAGCCGAATGTAAATTTTCAGGGCCCCATTCCTCAAGGCATTTGCGTAGTACTGCTGCATCAGTTACAGCCATGTTTGTAATGAGGAGTTGTTGGATGAGCAGCATCTCCACATTGTCCCAAAATATTTGCGGCAGAGGATGCAGTCATATACAACGTTCAGGAAAGGCTCCTCTGTTTCTTCGATGAACTTTACCAACTCAGGAATCCAAACCTTCTCAGCTTCCTGGTGCACATCCTGATCATGTCACTGTTCACTTTCGAATTAGCTGAATTTCCCTGAAATTATTTTCCGTCTAATTTATCAGTTCTATGTTTTATAATTAATTGATCAGAAGCTCCAAAGTTTAAAAGGTTTTCATTCTCAGAAACACATCGTCATGAACATGGAATAAGAAAGTCAAATCACCTCCAATTCAGGCTCGGGGTTGATTGACAAACCAACTCCAATTAAGCCTCTTGTATGGAAGCTCGTCAGGCAAGCTGTCAGTTCCAGGACTTAAGTCTACGTACACGCATTTCCCGAGATCAGTATATGCCTTCCGGATGCACTGAATGGTTTCTGAATTCTCATTTTCTGAAAAATCAAGAACTTCCCTCCCTGCACAGTAACCAGAATACCTGCCAAAAAGACAATGAAAAATCTATGAACTGAAAAGTTCAAGAAAACAAAAAGATACGAAAAATGCACTCAATTGGCTCAGAAACCTCAGTTTAGTGTCAGGTAAAAGACTCTGGCGAATAGATGACCGGCTGCCATCAGCTGCAACAAGCAAATCTGCCACTATTTCGATTACGAATCATTGAAGAACCTTAGCTTTAACTTTGACGGTGGATTTGTCTTCAGAAATACTGAAAGAGAGGAACCGGTGTCCCCAGAGAAATACTTCCGGGGGCAATTCACTATATAGGGGGCCATGGAGATGAGCCCAATATGATATGACGGAATTGAAGTTTTCGTCTGTAGTTAGTACCCGACTGACCTTCTTTTCCTCATCTGTTACCCGATTCTGAATTAAATGATAATAAAACCTCGAGAGAAGTACTTTGAAACCACAAATTAAACATAGAAACTGGAATATAATATACATATAACTGAAAAATGTTGAGGGTTAAGGTGACTTTGTGGAAAAGCTCAGGTTGAAGGAGCCATGACTGAACTATTTTTCGAGACAATTGATCAAGCGCAAGTCCAGCGCCGGTGGGACTCAGCGTCGGAGGTGCGCGCCATTTCTCAATAACCAAAACACCCCAACCTGCTAAAATAAGTGCTTTTGCCCCTGAAACTCCGCCGATGCTACCTCCCACGATTATGGCCTTCGGCCGCTGCTTCTTCAAAGTCATCTTCCCCCTTCTCCCTCTCTCACAAATATGGCAATGACACAAACTTTTGGTTTTATATGACAAATTACATAAATCATAAAGAGTGACGATAAAATAGAACAAAAGATTAGGTTCATTTGCTGTACTATAATTATGAAGGATGGATTTTTTTGACTAGTGTAGATGGTTACACGTTATAAATTTTGGATTCAACACTTAAGAGGACAAATGGCAATCAGCAGCATCCGGCACCTGCACGAATCCAACTGTGCATATCAAAATTGTTCATTGACACAAACACAATGAAACTACAATAATATCAAGTGGGATGAATCATTGATTCAAGTAACGAAGGAACATCGGCAAAAAAGGGAACGCTCTTCTGTTGAAGCTTTTCACAATCCTCTGAACTCGCTGTCTTTGGATCAAAGGGCTGACGATCAGGTAGACTCAAGCCTTGTTTGATTCGACCCACTAGCCGCGAGTGTAGAACTTGTTTTGAAGTGACAGGCAGCCTAATTGATTGATATTCTTCAAGAGCTGAATGCAAATTTTCTGCCCCCCATTTCTCAATGCATTTGCCTAATATTGCTGCGTCTAATATTGACATGTTTGTGCTTCTTCCGCAATGAGGAGTTACGGGGTGAGCAGCCTCTCCGATTAACACCACTTTGTCCCGGGAAATTTGTGGCAGAGGATCGCAATCATATATGATATTAATGAAAGGCTCTTTCGTTTCTTTGATGAGTCTTGCAAACTCAGGTACCCAAACCTTCTCTGCTTGTTCGTTCATCGTCCTGATCATGTCACTGCTTACTTTCATAGTTGCTGAATTTTCCTGAAATTGTTTTCCAATCAAAATTGTTTCCCACAGCCTTAGGAGCTGACGTATGCTTAGATCTAAATTGCGAATTAAAGGAGAGTAAAAGGAGTGAAAGTAAGTAATGAAGCACCGTTAATTCAGGTTCAAGTTGATTGATAAACCATATCCAGTTGATTCTTTTGTGCATAAGCTCAGTAATTGTACTGTGAGTTCCAGTTCCCAAGTCCATGTACAAACAATTCCCAAGATCGGGATATACCTTTCGGATGCTTTGAATGCTTTCTGAACTCTCATTTCCTGAAAAATCAAGAACCCCTCTCCATGCACAATAACCTGCATACCTACAAAATGCAGTGGAAAATTCATAAACATCAACATTATAAGAAAATTTTATATAACAAGTTTTCTGTTTTGGTTCACAAACCGCAATTTGGTGTCAGGGAGAAGGCTCTGGCGAATTGATGAGCGGCTACCGTCTGCTGCTACAAGGAAATCTCCTTCTATTTCAACGATTTCATCAGTTTGAAGAACTTTAGCCTTAACTTTTACTGAGGATTTGTCTTCAGGAATGCAGAAAGAGAGGTAGTGGTGGCCCCAAAGAAAGATTTCTTTTGGTAGTGCATTGTAGAGGAGGCCATGGAGATCGGTCCAGTGGACTGCTCTAAAGTTCAAATATTCATCTCTTGCTAGTATCCAACTGACCTTCGTTTCCCCATCTGTTGCTTTGTTCTAAAATGAACAAAAATTCAAGAAGGAACACCAATTATAATTAATCTATGAAAGAAAGGAAGTAAAAGAAAGGCATCCTCACGTATTCACATTGCATGCAAATGGTGCTAGCACATTCTGAAGCACTTTTCTAAAAGGGCTTTTTGCTGATCTTATTATAGGGTTTTTTTTTAATTGAAACTTGCAGATAGAACACCCCCAAATCCAGTTGTATTATTACACAAGAATTGCCAGATTAACTTATTATACGAAAGTAAGAAGCTGAAATCTATATAGAGTAATTGCAAAGAAAACCAAGGTGGAGTGAAATTATGATAATGAAAGCAGTTTTTTCACTTAAAAAAGTCGAGACCAGCGATCAAAATCTTTGTTTTGCAGGTAAAACAGAAACCATAGTACCTGATCGATGGTGAGAGGTAACGTAACACTGTGGAGAAGCTCAGGTTGATCAAGCCATGACTGAATTATATTCTGAGCCAATGGTTCAAGTCCGAGACCTGCACCGGTCGGGCTTCCCGCAGGAGGTCTTCTCGTTTTCTCAAGCACCACAACATTCCAACCCGCTAAAATAAGCGCTTTTGAGCATGCTATCCCCGCTATGCTACCTCCCACTATTATAGCTTTCGGCTTCTGCCGCTTCTCCGTCATATCTCTCTCAGACACCGTCACATACACACCGCAGAATATATGGAGATGTCATTGATGATCTCAACAAGTCTTAACAAGAAAAACTTTTCATTAGTAGGGACAAGGAATGATCACATGGTGTGCACCACAGACTACTGCTAACAGCCTGTAAGATGAATGGAATGGACATGCACAAGATTATCATTTTTCCAATAAGTATCAAGTGCCACGACAGTACTATAAATATATAAATAATATAATAAAATTACTTAATTAATAATTAAAATTATTTATTAATTATGAATAAAAAAAATTAAAAAATAAATCTCACTTTTTAATTAATACCACTCATGAATTGTTAAAACATGAACAACTACATTGGTCATAACCGACAGATGGCTTATGCTAGGATGTCCTTACCGAGTTAAAATTTCAATATAGAGTAATAACTACATGTAAGGAGATCGGATTTTGGATCTTTTATTGAGCTTTTCAACGTCTCATGATGAGAAAACCTATAGTTCTACACAAACAACAGCAAATTCCAGCTGAAAACTGGACATAGCACAAGATAAGTTGTGGATGATGTAAAGAAGTGTAAGACTAGAAACCTAAGTATTGTTTGGTTGCTTAGAACACGGGTCCATCGAGCATAAGGTTGAATCAACCAATGAAGGCATATCAGCAAAGAAAGGCATGTTTTTCTGTTGGAGCTCTTGACACTCCTGCAGACTCGCTGTCTTGGGGTTGAAAGGCTCCCGATCAGGAAGAGTTAAGCCCTGTTTAATTCGACCCAGTTGCCGTGAATGTAGGACTTGTTTTGAGGTCACAGGTAGCCTGATTGACTGATATTCTTCTAGAGCAGAGATGAAATTCTCCAGTCCCCACTTCTCCAGGCATTTTCCCAAGACCATTGCATCTAATATTGACATGTTTGTGCTCCTCAGACCATGAGGAGTTGTTGGGTGAGCAGCATCTCCAATTAATACCACATTACTCCAAAAGATTTGTTTCAAAGGATCACAATCATAAATAGCATTTATGAAAGGTTCTTTCGTTTCTTTCATGACTCTGACCAACTCGGGAAGGCAAACATTCTCTGCCTCTTGCTGCATATTCTTAATCATGTCATTATTTACTCTCATGGTGACTGAATTTCCCTGCACATATTTTCCAACAAATAATGATCAGAAGCAGTTTGACCAGCACACAGTTTAGGGGAAAAAAAAATAGATGTTGATCTGAAATTAATGTCCACTTGGTATAACTTTTCAAGTAAAGCTCCTTAGAGTCAACCTTTTAGAAGTAGAGCTTTTGACCAAAAAAAATTTATTGAGTTGTTAGTTGTCACAAATATTTTTGAGTAAAAAATTTGAAATTACCATAACAGAAAAAATATTTAATGTCAAGTTACAAGAGAAAAAGAGTAATGTTTTACAAACAATTAAAATCAAAGTACTTTAGTCAATTTAACCTTTTAAAAAAACTCAAAAAAATTTATTCGGGCTTTTGCTAGTAGAAGCAAAATAGTTTTTATAAGCACTTCTCCAGTGGCAAGACCAAAAAACATTGAAAAGTGCTTTTCAAATTTAAAAAGCCCTTTTGGAAGGTAAAAAAGCCAAACCAAACGGACACTAAGTTGCTTTCATTAGAATATGTAGGATTACATTTACCAGGCAAAAATTGCATAGTTTCCAATTATGATTAAGAGTGCTGGAGTTGGAAACTTGGAAAGAACTCAAGGCTAAAGCATCACATAAACCGTATTTTACACAGCATATAGTTGAACTAAATAATGCCTGAACCTCTTAAGTATGGCACTCAAAGTAGAATCATGAACAATTCATGGTTAGCATAAAGAAACTTTGCACAGGAGATAGGAGTGACCAGTCACCTTCATTTTTGGCTCAGGTTGATTGACATACCAAATCCAATTGAGCCTTTTATTGAGAAGCTCATAAAACCCGCTGTGAGTTCCAGAACCCAGGCCAAAGTACAAGCATTTCCCAAGGTCAGGGTATACCCTCTGCATGCCTTTGATGGTCTCAGAATCCTCATTCCCTAAGAAATCAAGAACTCCTCGCCATGCACAGTAACCTGAATACCTACAGAAAATGCTACTATAACATACTGCAAACTTTATAAGTGGCATATTACCAATAAATTAAATCCAAAAAAGTAAAAAATATCCCATTCTAAATAAGTGTGAGTCACACACCTCAACTTAAGGTCGGGTAGAAAACTTTGGCGGATTGAAGAAAAGCACCCATCTGCAGCAACAAGCAAATTTCCCTCTATCTCAATGACCTCATGAGTCTGAAGAAACTTAACTTTAACGGTAACTGAGATTTTTACTTCAGAAACACAGAAAGAGAGGTACTGGTGTCCCCAGAGAAATATTTCAGCTGGCAGTGCATTGTATAAAAGGCCATGGAGATCAGCCCAGTGTGCTGCTCTGAAATTGAAGTTCTCATCTTTTGCCAGTGTCCAGCTAACCCTTGCATTATCTGCTGTTTGGTTCTATAGACACACAGATTTCAAACAGAGAATTAACTCAATTTAGCTTTGAACTTAATGAAGTCCTTTCCTTTAGATGATGCAAGAAGTAACATATTAAACTACAGAGAAGAAGAAAAGCACGATTTGCTCCCACGGAGAAAAGGAATGATAAAGTACAATTAGAAAACTAACTACTTAAATGTTAATCCTATGCCAATGATGATAAGATACATTCTTATACAACAAATTGAAATTCCCACCCTCGTCCCCCTTCTACCGTGCTGTTAAGATACTGGATTCACTTTCTCTGCCAATCAGGCTACAATTGGTTCAATACATATGGAGAATTTTCTTTATCCAGGTGAAGTAATAACTTTCTTCCATAAAAATTATCATTTGATACAAAAACATGATCACATGTCACATGACAGGTAACATTCACAACCCTGTATGCTGCAGTCATGTACTAATTATCTTACAGGACACCATGGCGAACATATACAAATCCTTGAAGGTAATCATATCATCAAACTGCACTACTTCACAAAATATTTGAAAACACCAAAAGGTTAAACCCCTCAATGAATTGAGATCAGTTTCTCAATTGCATATATAAGGGTTTTCTTTTTTGGGAATGTTGAGCACTATTCACGCATTCTTGTAATCACAGCCAAGATCAAATTCCCCGCCTCTAAACAGCTATCCTTCTTTAAAGCACATGTCAGCCCTCCATTCACTCTCAGAAAAACATTAGGTTTGTCAATCTAAACCCAACAAAGAATTTCCCATAATTCGCAGGCCTACAAGTAGCAACAAGCATCTCCAAAAAGCCGAGGTTTGACCACCGCATCATTTTTTTTAGCACTGGTTTTCTTCTTATTCGTCACTATCCATAATATCAAAAAATTGTTCAACTTCAAATTGATTACATTGACTCAATCAATTCCAAATACACTAATCCTCTGACAATGAAAACCAAAAAATAAAATGAAAAAGAAATTGAAAATTGTACCTGATCAATGGTTAGAGGCACAGTGACCATTTGGAGAAGATAGGGGTCTCCTCGGAGCCACAACTGAATGATACGCTGAGCAAGAGGGTCTAGCCCGAGTCCAGCTCCAGTTGGGCTACCAGTAGGTGGTCCGTCAGATTTCTCCAGCACTACAACTTCCCAGCCTGCTGAAATGAGCGCATGATACACCCGCTATGCTCCCTCCCACTATTACCGCCTTTCCCTTCTTCTTCTCCATTCCTGCAGAACCCAGTCTCTCTCTTCTTACACATTTTCAAAGCATATTATTCGTAAGCGGGAAGGAGTTCAACACCAAACGACGAGATAGAAGTTGCAATGTTCTATAAATTTTGGACATCCGAGCATTGTTCTTTTCTCACGTCTTGTCGAGAATGATTACTTGCGATCAAGAAATTCTTTGGTAATATAGGCTAATTCATTATTTCTCTAAACTATAGGGATCAATTTGATAATATCCAATTTATTAAATTACCTGTTAACCAAATTTCCGTCTATCTTTGTGGGCTATAGGATCTCGACTGGTTTAGTACCCGACCCATTTACCAGCTGAAATCGAGTTCCGTTAAGTTTGGGCCACCGGAATCTAGATATAGGCCTAGGTTTTAATATCGACTCAGCCCAGCTCCGTTTTGCTTTAGAAGTTTTCGTCCGAAATCAGACGGAGCCTGAGCGAATCAACTAGAAAGTAACTGTTAACTGTTAACAACCCTCTTTTTCCTTTTCTTTTTTTCTTTGTTCCTTAAATTCTTCTCCTGTCAAGATCATATAAATTCCTGAATCTTCACTGTCCGTGCCACCCAAAACCCTCCGCTGTGCATTGTCTGTTAACACGAGAACAGAGGAAAACGCTGAACATGGGTGCGGGACGTGAAGTGGCGATATCTCTTGATGGGGTGAGGGACAAGAACTTGATGCAGCTCAAGAAGCTCAATACTGCTCTCTTCCCTGTTCGCTACAATGACAAGTACTACGCTGACGCCCTTGCCTCGGGCGAATTTACCAAATTAGGTAATATTTCCCGTCGGGTTCTTTAACTTTTTTTTGGCTTGTTCTGCGAGCACAATAATGTTTTTTTATTCCGTTTTATGTATTCTCTTCTGGGTGTCGCTTACATTTCTAATTTTTATTTCATTTGTGTTTTGTGATTGCTTGTTGTGAATTTTTTATTGGTCTTCTTCCTTCTTGTGTTTTATTTAGTGTGTTTTGCTGACGGCTTTGGTTGTTAATCCTAGGGTTTTGGTTCTTTGTATTGGAAACTGTTGGATTTTGTATTGTATACTTTCTGTTTATGGTTTTATGGCCTATTTGGGTTTTGTATTGAATACTTTCTGTTTGCAAAATGTGATATTATCTGTATGGTGTGAGAATGAAGCATTCATTTGGTGATCTGGCAACCAGAATTGGGTGCCATATTAGAATGTAAATTTCTTGTGATTGATTTTTCTTAATTCTTGAGATAATGGTTCATCTGAAATCATAACTACAAAACCTTTCTAAATCGCCACTATAGTTTATCATATTTCATTTCTTTGAAAGGTTCTTTTGTGTAAAACCTTTCTAAATCAGCAGTATCTGACTTGGGCATGCTAAGAGGGCTAGCATTGTGTAACATGATTGTTGCCCAAGATCATATGTCGATGCTCCACAAGAGCATATTGTGTGCATGCATTTAGAAGTTATAATTCCCTATATTGTTTTTAATTTTCCTCAGGATGCTAACTTTGGAGCATTGTCTTTTATCTGTCAAAGTGCAATTAATATAATTTTGAAAAGTATTTGCTTAAAATTTTCTTTTCGTCTTTGTTTGAGAACTCTTGGCTTTCCTTTGATCTTTGACAAAACGTTTTTCCTTCTAACTTAATGGTTCTTTGTGGCAGCCACCTGTAGTCCATCATCCACCTGCAATGATTCTGTTTCATCACCTAATGACTTGTGCATTGGTCGTCCTCACCCTTTTGGTGCCATGAACTGAAATAAAATCACTTTTCAAATTTTTTGTAATTAGGAAATATGTCAAAAAGGCCTAAAGTTATCTTTGTTTCATCGAACCATTATAGGTTTATAGAGCATTGATGCTCAGAAATTAATGTTGTATGGTATGTCACTGACTTTGAGTGGAATATTGAAGATAATTGTCTATTGTTCTTCCTAGAAGAGCGCATTTATAAAAATAGAAAAATAGGTGCCAGTTGGAGTACATTTCAATCATATTATTTGTGGCCACACCTCAAAGGTTTTTTGGTTTTGCTTTATCTTGCACTTAAGTGTTTCTGTTAGTGCATCTCCTTTTAGAAATCCATAAATTCACAGTTGTGTTAATTTACGACTATTGAATTGTACTCAGCATATTACAGTGATATCTGTGTTGGTTCAATTGCATGCCGGCTGGAGAAGAAGGAAGGTGGCACTATCTGTGTTTACATCATGACACTGGGTGTTTTAGCGCCATATCGTGGGTTAGGAATTGGTGAGTACACTTTATCCTTTTCTCTTAATATATTACTTTTGTGGGGGGGGTTTTGTGAATCTTGCCTTTACCCGAGCTAGACATGTCATTAGCAGAAGTGAGATTGGGGTGTTCAGAAAATTATACGCTTAACAAACTAGGCAGTTCATGCTATGTGTATTCAATTTGGTTTCCCATTTCTGTTTTTGTTGTATTGCTTTTTCAGCAGCAGAGTCCCTGTTTGATAAGAAGCAAAGATGAACTGCAAATACATTTTACATGAAGTTTATGTTCCTCAAGTTTGTTGCTTTATGAGTGAATATGGTCAGGCTTAACCAAAAGGTCTCAGAATGAGTTAGTTGTTATCTGAGTTTTTTGGATTAACTGCAGGTACAAGATTGTTGAATCATGTTCTTGATGTCTGTTCCAAGCAAAACATACCAGAGGTTTACTTGCATGTGCAGACAAACAATGAAGATGCTATCAACTTCTATAAGAAATTTGGGTTTGAAATCACGGACACCATCAAGAACTATTACACAAACATTACCCCACCGGACTGCTATGTTCTTACAAAGTTCATTACTCAACTACAACCAAAGAAATAACATTCCAAAGCAGTGGTCAACCTGAGAATCTGTTTTATTGATGTTTTATTTTATTTGAATTTTTATCTTGCACCCATTATATTGTTGAGGTTATACAGTTGCTGCAGTTTATAAATGAGTTGAATTGCTTTATTGTTTATAACCCTTTTTTCTGCTGTCTGGTGAACTAATCTTTGGTTTTTGTCCTATTGGATTACAAGCTATTGAAATTTTCCGTAAGACTGAATAGGAGTTGTCTAATTTGATGAAAAAGCGTTAATGGACGATGACTGGGATTTTAGTTAAATGTTGAAATTTATCTGTAGTCGGCCCTAAGTTTCATGCTTTGTTTCATTGACAAGGTGGGGGGAAATAGACAAGCCATAAGTTTGAAGGCTAATCTTCTTTACAATGGAAAAGAGAACTCATAGAATATAGAGTATCAACTAGTGGGCAATGTATTTGCTGAATTGTCAGGTGACTTGGCTGACAGCTGACCTGGTCACAATAGATTTCACAATTGAAATCCATAGTGAACTTGGCTCTAAGGGGAATCAATTCAATGGAAATCATTTATTTTTACTTCTTTCAAAAGCATTAACTAGTAAACAATATTTAACTTTTGGGAATAACATGGTTGAAAGCTTATGGCTTTTATTATAGAGCAGAGCAATAAGTTGGGCTCAAATTAGATAATATCAAGCTAAGAAACAAACAGTTGGTCGAAGTTTTGAAGAAAGTAACATGGAATAACTTGAAAATCTGAGAATACAGGAGCGAAGGAGAGATACATGCAGCTTTATGTATAGCGGGTTCAATTTACAAAGATCAGTCGAGCTCAAGGCAGTAGACAATCATCAACAGTTTACTACCATATGCACATAATCCTAAGGTTGTGATCCGGCAAATAATGTCATGCTTCTACAACAAGACACTTCTCACTTCGTATTCATCAAGATCCACCATTTCCTAGCAGGTATCATCTGTTCAGTAGGCAAATAATGTCATGCTTCTACAACAAGACACTTCTCACTTCGTATTCATCAAGATCCACCATTTCCTAGCAGGTATCATCTGTTCAGTAGGCCAACCCTCCGCCAAATGCATCTCCATCATGCAGTAAACTTTCTGTCAACCAATAACCATCCCACGAACCACCAACCCTCTGCCAGTAACAAGCCGCAAGTTTACAATGGTAGAAAGTAACAATTTGATTTTGAAATAGAGAACTAATAAACCCTCGATGAATGATGCACATTACATGAAAATGTTTTGGAGATAACAGGGGAACAGTAGTTCATACTTTTCAATAAGTTCGAACATATTGAGATGCTCGTAATTACTTTCCATCAACATGGTTTTGATCAGTCACACTGGCATGTCGTGGACAGAACAAGCAAGCGCTTGCATTTGGTTTGAATGAGCACTATATTTAGCAATTTGACACAACATGCTGGAGGCTCTGCTCAACTGAGCATAAAAATATAGTAATCACTGAGAGTTCATCAATAGAAGAGTTTGAATCAAGTCCCACTACAGCTTCACACATCAGTTCTACGGGAGAATTTTAGATAGAAATATTCTTGGTGCAATGAAGAAAAACCATTATTATAACTTACATTGATGACTATCATAAATGTGTAATGTCCATACCTGAACCATGGTAAATTGAAATATTTCTTCTTCCTCAGGCCGACTACCACATATCCAAACTCGCTGCTTATATCGGATCTGTTTTGTAGTAAATAAACACATTGCCACAGAGATTTTCCAGTACACATTTGTTAGCTACCTTAGTCAGGAATCAAAACTCAACCTAATCTTCATCTATAATTGTAACCAATACATACCTCCTGCACAAACAAACTACTCAAGATCTTCCTCTCCTTGTGACCAAGTAATACTCGATAAGTTGAATGGTGAAATATCCGCCTAAATCTTTCAAACTGTTTGGTCCATAAAGCATCAAACAGGGAGCAGATATTAGCATGTGTGGTATCAAAAAGAAAGAAATTCCGTTGACTAACCTGTCCCAAGTCGAAGAAGGGCCCAAAGTATGTGGATCTTTCAAAAGGATCAAATCCAGCAAACTGTCATACAAAGAGATAAAAATTTTAAAAAGAAAACCCTTCCCCCATGTGCAGTAAAACAGCCAACAAGCAGTAGAAAAAAGAACAACGTAATCTGGGATTAGAAATTACCCTATACATAACCTCAATCCCGTAGTCCTGACGGGGTTGGTCATTGTATTTCAATGCATCAAGCTGATGTTGAACAGCTTCTTCTGCACTAAACTATAACCAGATTTTAATTTTGATAGAGATATTACAGAGGAAATGATACTGATGTCTGATGATCATTTGCATAGTCAGAAAGTTACATTCAATCTCGGGCCAAAAGGCCTTTTCCTGCGTGATTCAAGCCTGCAACTCAAAACGTAACACCATTTAGTATCAGAGCAACTAATTTAGTATATCAGTGGCATTTGAACCCAACTTGAAATTATTGTTCTTGTATTGCAGCATATCTTAATACAGAATAGTTCATTTGGAAAATAGGTTCTCCCCAACAACCACGAGGAAGTAATATTAGCATGCATAATCATAATATTTATTCATCATCTATAACTGAATTCCAATACTTCATACCGCAAATATAAAATCCTAGACATGAAAGCCAAAACCAATCGGATTCGATAATAGGTAAGAGTGAAAAATGCATACCAATCCGCAGAGAGAAAGTCGGGGACATCAGCAGAAGCTCTAACGCGAGAGCTAACAGAGACAGTCACGGGCTTGGATTTGGGGAAGAGAGAAACATACTGTGGAGTTAACCAGGACGAAAGCAACGACATCGTTTTTCGCCTCCGCAAACTCTGTCCCACTCTTTTCTTCGAGTGGTATTTGTTTGAGGATGAGGTTATGAATGAATATTCTCTATTCAATTCACACCGTTGGATGACAAAGCAAGTAGTAAGATCCAATGGTACGGAAAGATTCAACTCGTAAAAACTCTAACTTATACGCAAACGGTATTTGTTTTAAACCGCACTCCAGATATGCAAGCGAGGGGTCTACAGTTTGCTCCTCAGTTCAGTGCACGTCAGCTCTCCATTAACTGTTCTCCCACGGTAACCAGTTATAGTGGGTGTTTCATGGGCACAGTCGATTACATATGGTGAGAACTCGAAATATAGTGTTCAATGTTGTGCCACAGATATCGTGGACACATCCAGATCGGATTTGGAACACAGTTTTTGGATAAAATTGCTAGAGAATCAAACATAATTTTCATCCGATTTTGACATTCAGGGACTCTGAAGGTCTCCAGACAGAAGGGTACTTGCTCCAATACCAAAACATGGTGTTCTCCTTAAAGTTCAGGAAAGCAGCGTTGCTCTTGTAATTTTCGCAAATAATTCTGGATATTTTGATATTCTGAAACTGAATTCCTTCTGTCTCTGTATTCAGAAACGGGGTAGTGATCATGTTGCCTTGGCTTCTTAAGTGGCATTCGTGAAGACCAAACGCAAGATAGCTTCTGTCTGCTATAAGAACAAAGGTCAAGAGTGCCCAGCAGATACCTTGGTAAGTATCTACAGATTCCTTGGCAACAATAATATCTGCATGTGATCTGTTGTTGTACCATTTTTCTTCTTTCCTTTTAATCCACACCTAAATGGACCATTTTGATTTCTCAGGCAAGAACAATGCAGTCTCTGCCAGATTTCACTTTCAAGGCTGGTTTTCTTATCTGGGTATCACGTTAAATCTGCATTTCTTATTTGGGATTCCTGTAATGCATGAAATCTCTTGTTTTGCTTGGTCTTTTAATTAGTATAGTTTGTTTATTTTATTTTTTTAATAGATAAACTGGTGTTAGATCGCATCTCAAGTTAATCAAATTAAAATTTTAGTCTATTAACATGCATGAAATTCGCTTGCCTAGTGGTCTCTGACAACAAGGCTCATTCTTGCAGGGATTTTAAAACTCTTTCAACCGGCATTGTCTAATTATGTGCTGCAAATGCTCTAATTTTGATCCATTTTTCTGATTTCTGAAACCTTCTATTCGTTACTCATTTTCTATCAGTCTGTGATAATTTGAGGAAATTGAATTCTGTAAGGTTATTTCACTTGGTACCGCTATCATTATTTCCTCTTTCAAAGGGCTTGCTTTTGATCACAAAAATGGCTGAATCGGATCAAAGCAAGCCCTTGACGAAACCTTCTTCTACTCGCAAACTTCCTGATTTCAAACAATCAGTAAAACTGAAATACGTAAAACTTGGCTAGCATTATGTTATCACACATGGAATGTACCTGTTTTTGTCACCTCTGTTGTTCTTATGGCTGCACAAATCTCCACATTCTCAATTCAAGATATTTATGACCCTGGGGATCATCTTAGGTTCATTCTCATCTTGTGATCCTATGCTCCACCTGTTTGTGTTTTTATCGACCCTTTACTTTTTAACCTGTCCTCGACCTGTTTATCTTGTGAATTTTGCTTTTATAAGCTTGAGGATGCTAGGAAATGTACCAGGCAGATTTTCATGGAAAGGTTCCAGTTAACGGGAACTTTCTTTGAGGGAAATCTTGAGTTTCAAAGGAAAATTCTTGGGAGGTCAGGCCTTGGAGAGTCAACTTGCCTCCCTGAGGCTGTCTTGGGAGTTCCTCCAAATCCTTGTATGGCAGAGGCTAGAAAGGAGGCTGAGGTGGTAATGTTTGGTGCAGTTGATGATTTGTTTGAGAAAACATCTTTGAAACCGAAAGATATTGGGATCTTGATTGTTAATTGTAGCTTGTTTAATCCAACACCTTCTTTGTCTGCAATGGTTATAAATCATTAGAAACTTAGAGGGAAAATTATTGGTTATAATCTTGGTCGTATAGGTTGCAGTGCTGGTTTGAGCTCCTTTGATTTTGCAAAGGATCTTCTCCAAGTGCATCCAAATACATATGTTTGGTCATTAGCGTGGAAAATGTAACTTTGAATTGGTATCTTGGAAATGAGAGGTCAATGCTTGTATCAAATTGCTTGTTTAGAATGGGAGGGGCTGCAATTCTGCTTTTGAACAAGAGGTCTGATCAATGGGGATCGAAGAATATATTGGTCCATACTGTTAGAACACACAAAGGTGCAGACGTAAGTGCTTCTCTTGTGTTACCGAACAAGAGGATCCTACAGGGAAAATTGGATAATCTTTGTCAAAGGATGTGATGGCAGTTGCAGGAGATGCTCTGAAGACTAATATCACCACATTGGGCCCTCTTGTGTTGCCAATGTCTGAACAATTGCTCTTCTGTGCCACTCTAGTTGGGTGGAAACTTTTAAAGATGAAAATTAAGCCTTACATTCCAGATTTCAAACTGGCTTTTGAGCATTTTTGCATTCATGTTGGAGGAAGAGCTGTGCTGGATGAGTTGGAGAAGAACATGCAGCTTTCAAATTGGCATATGGAACCGTCAAGGATACACTTTACTGATTTGGTAACACTGCAAGCGGGTCTCTTTGGTATGAATTGGCTTATAAGCCAAGGGGAGAATAAAAAGAGGAGACAGAACATGACAAATAGCATTTGGATCTGGATTCAAGTGTAACTGCACAGTTTGGAAAGCTTTGTGGACTATTAATCCAGCCCAGGAGAAGAGCCCGTGGATGGATGAGATCAGCCAATTCCCAGTTGACATTCCAAAGGTTTCAACGATCTAAAGATCTATTAGTATTTTCTTGTTCCCATTTCATTTGCAATGTCTTTTTGAGTGATGAAAAGATGATAGCATCAGTGTTGCCCTCTATTCTCCAGCTTTGTCATATCTCCAGTGTCAGTGCATGCTAGTTTTAAGAGGTTATTTGCTGCAATTTGGTGGGAAATTTATGGATACATGGTAGTTTTACTGTGGCATTTAGGTTGTGATATTAGTTTAGTCGTAGTGAGACGATGGAACTTGGGGAATTCTTTGTTTCATGGTCCAGAAACAGGCAAGAATTGGGTTGTCTGTTCCATGACGTCATGTTTGTTATTGTTTGGGAACCATGGGAGAAAAACAGAACGTTATTCCTCCATGTAACTATCTTCCTTTGGATCTGTCAAACTGATAATTTATTAATGTTTCCCATTAGTGCCATGTCCGAAATTGAAACTACGTTGCAAAATTTACACCCATCCAATCTCCCAAAGATCGAGTTAAAATCATCTATGGATCTTGGCAACTGGGAATTTCCCTGATAACTGCACAAGGATAGCACTTACCAAACTAATGCAGAAAAGAAACCGAGCCGTGGATGAATATTACAACTATCGTTATTAAGAACTGTCTTCCAGCAATAATATGCCAATTTCCACGGAACCAACAACTGTTGGAATACTCGTCTGCATGACAGTCTGTCCCGCATGCATTTGAATTCAACAAATGCAGTCAATCATTCATGTGCCTGCCTATAACAAGCTCAAGCTAAAGTTATCCCACTACACAGACACAATCATCGCAAAAGAATGAGCAGATCCAAATTGTTAATATCACAACATTGGAAGACTCAACCAAAGTAACATGCACGATCTTGAATACAACCCGACTCAACTATCACCGAATTAAGATGTATGATTAATATGAAGTAGTCGGTTCTTAAATCTATCATCCCATAACAATTCGTGGCTTCAATCATGGCTTAGTTTGGCTCTTTCTGGTGTTGAATATTCCATAATTATAAGAAGGTTCATCAAAGCTGTCGAGAAGTCGTTGGAATATAGCGGCGCGAGAAAGATTAGCAAATTTCTTCACTTTTACAATTGACGAGAGGATGGGCGAGAGACAATGCCAAAATGTATCTGCTGAAAGTCAATGCTTTTGCTCATGTCATGGTTGCAGGTTGACTTGTAAATACTTCATCTGACTGTTAGTTTTCGGATTCTTTACCATACTTTTTATATATTTTAAGTTTATTTTTTAAAAATTTATTATATTAATTATTTCAAAATTTTCATTTTTGTATTTCAAATATTAACAGTTTAGGTGAATTCCTTCTGGGTTTCACGTTCACAAACTAAGAACAATCGATCTCACTGCAAAAGTATAATAAAATTCATATTATTAATATTTCTAGAAGGTAAATGAAAGGAACATGGAATGGATTACATTTCAAACATTAATAAACCTGGACAAAAGTACAAAGATTATACGAATAATCATTATCAACGGCGCCTGAGCAACCAAACCAAACCAAACCCCATTGACTTCGTAACCTCTTGCAGCTAGTTTTCTAGATGAACGCCGACAATTGGCTTAGTCCCCTGATCTCCATTCAGTTTTCATACCCTGAAAACATGAATCTATGTCACGCTGCTGTCAGAAATGAAAGACAACACTTAAGGAGAGGAAGGATAATGAGAAGTACTTACTGTGCGAATTCAATGTTAATGGAGGTTGCAGAAGCATCTGCAATGGCTCCAAATGCAGTATTAGAAAGAACAATTGTAGCCCCATCCAAAGATGACCTCGACCTTGATGTTTGCGCACGATCAACGATGAGAATCTGAATGGTTATGTCAGGAAAGCAAGTTTCGGGCACGGCTGCGCTTATGCACCTCACTTTGTATTGCCTCCCGCAGGCTGCGCCGTTGTCCCATATCCCTTCCCCGGCCGCTCCGAACAGATTGCTTGACGGGAACTGTGCTGGATTATTCCCGAAACATGCAGTAGCTGCAACATTTTCATACAAACATGCATGCCTATAATCAAACAACTTAATCATGCGTCAATATTATGTCCAGTTTCGCATTATCACTTACGTAAGAATGGAGCGGTGTAGCGGCCGGCGGTGCCGACATCGCCGGTGGAGAGATGGAAGAGTGTAGCTAAGAGGCAGAGAAGCAGTAGCCATGCAGGGAGCGGCCGATATCGCAGCTTGTAATTGCAAGACATGGATGATCGATCCTGTGCTGTCCTGTCTTGTCGTGTCCTGCAAAAGATTTGTCTTCCCTATTGTGTAAATGGAACGATAGGATTTCAGTACTTGCAAGGATACAACGATAGAAAGTCAACTGAAGCTACTTCGCATCCAACTCCTAGCCAATAACGGGGCAAAACTGTAACGACATTAGCGGATGCCAAATGGCGGTCACACCATCACGTGACTTGGAGTGCAGAGTCGGTCATTTTTGCCGTCATGCGCGCGTGACGTTGTTTAGCTATTCCCTTCAATGGATATTTTCGTCTTCGAATCGGATGCCACATTGGATTATGGGCCACCAATCACCAAGCCCATTCAATTTAGAAAGGCCCATTTGAATTAAATAGAAAAATCAAAAAATAACATCCGGTCCCTAATGTTTGGTGATTCTTCAAATAAATACATAAATTTTTTATTTATATCAAATACATCCCTATTTTCAACGAAACGTTTGATACTCCCAGTTATCGAAATTATGCGTGGGTTGTTTTCTCTGTAGTTCTGCCTCTCTCTCTCTCTCTCTCTCTCTCTCTCTCAAATTTTGATATTCAATTTTTTTTTGTTCTCATCTTTCTCTATTACAATTAGATTCTGTGGTTGTTCGTTATCTGCAACTTTTCGTGTGTCTTATTAGCAGATTATTTGGACAGTATTAGCTTCGCATTGAAGCTTTGTGTCTTGATAACTTGGTTAAATTTCTATCGGTTCCTGCAACCGACCCCTCAAATTCTGTTATTTTCTTGTGATACAGACTGGGTTTCCTTTCTTCCTCATGGTTACTCCTTCTATCAAGTATCCCCTTGGATTCACTGTTCATTGCCATGGAAAACTTGGTCACAGAAATATGGAGTTTTTAAGCTCGAATTTTTCTCATGATTGGGAAATTTCAAGAGTTAACTTGTGCTCAATTCCTGGTTTCAATTCTACTCCAAAGGCAAGTGTGGAGCTTCTCCTAATATTTGCTCCAATTTTCTATTACCGCAACTGTGTTTGAATCATTGGAAATGTTTGTGCTGTGATGCTATATTGTTATAGTGTTGATTGTATTGCAGCTTCACTTATGCTTTTTTCTTTTGTTATTATAATTTCATAGCTCGGCGAGATTAGCATTTCGTTGAATCGGTTAACCGTGTTTATTACTAGAGTTCAAGTTTGGAAGTACTTGAATCATTTATTTATGTTCTATTACCTGTTCCTTAACCTTTTTTCCTTCTTACAGTTCAACTTAATTGAGCAATACTAGGCCTTAAATAGTTTTGGGATTTATATAATGAATGCTGTTCCTTCATTTTTACCCTCTAGAGCCTGCCTATTATTCATACCATCATTTCTTCTTGGCATGGTTAACTTTCTTTATTGCATCCATTTGTTTTTTAGCAGATTTTGTTTGCCCTACGGTCTGCCTTTAGTTAATGCTAGCTCTAGCTTTTCATTTTTTATTCTGTTTTGTTGTACTGTTGCTGCTCCTTCCGTGTCTTCATACTCCTATGTTGTATATTTCTCTTATTTATTTATTAGATACACTGCTTGTTAGAGTTTGGAAATGGATTTATGGTTCTAGATTGTGTCTACGAAAATTAAAGGATGATATATTGCTCTTGGCTGTGTGAAAACATGCTGCTGGATCTAGATAGGAGTTAATTTTGTCATAATAAAATAATTTACATAGTCAACTTTATATAGAAGGTTAATTTCTGAATATTCTTGATGCAGCACGTGTCACTTAGTCAAATTTGTTCTCTACGTGATTTTGATGACTTCTTTTGGGAGAAAAACTCGACACCCATACTTGATGCAGTTGAAACCCCCATTCGGTTGAAGAACTTGACTATTAAGGTTAGCAGATGAGGTTTCTGATATTTTGTGGTTTGCTGGTTTCATATTCTTGACTACTCCTTTACTTACTAAAGTTTGGTACATGCAGGAATTGAAACAGTTAGCTGATGAAATTCGTTCCGAATTGTCCTCTATGGGGTTGAAAACTGAAAATCCCTTAAAGGCCAGTTTGGCAGTGGTGGAACTAACAGTTGCATTACATCATGTTTTTCACGCTCCGGTGGACAAGATATTGTGGGATTTTGGAGAACAAGTGAGATCATAATCGATGAATTCCTCTTGTTTTAGCACTTGGGGTAATAGAAATATAAATGAATGAATTTGATGTGCAATTATTTTGATTTATTCTCTTCTGTTGGCAGACATATGCACATAAAATTCTTACTGGGAGACGGTCTCTCATTTGTACACTCAGACAAAAGGATGGTATTTCTGGCTATACATCTCGATCTGAGAGCGTATATGATGCTTTTAGTGCAGGGCATGGATGCAACAGTGTCTCTGGTGGACTTGGTACTGTTAGCTTGCCATTTGTTTACTCTTATGTTTTCTTATGAAGGTATCACTCATTTTGAAAAATTATCATGCTGAGGATCTAGCTTTCACATTCTAAGATACACTTCATCTCAATTTATGTATCCACTACAGAAGCTTTTATTTGGTGCGTGCTTTTTATTTTTTGATATTTGTATATAGATATTATTTTAACCTTTAGCAAATGTTTGTTATCAGTGTTAACCAAACTTAACAAGGCTTCTGATGAGTTAGTAAAAGTGTCAGGAGGTGTAATACAAGTAGAAAATATGTATACAAGAGAGCCAGTAAAGACAAATATTTCTTTCTCTCTCTCTCTCTCTCTCTTCATCCTCGGAAGGAAGCTCAGAAATTGAGAAATCATTTTTTGATTTTTTTCCACATCAGGTATGGCAGTTGCACGGGACATTAAAGGGAAGCGAGAACGTATTGTTGCAGTCATCAGCAATGAGACAATCATGTCTGGTCAGGTTTATGAGGCAATGAGCAATGCAGGTTATCTTGATTCAAACATGATAGTCATTTTAAATGACACCCGTCATTCTTTACACCCAAAGATTGAAGAGGGGCCCAAGACATCTATCAGTTCTCTATCCAGTACCCTGAGCAGGATCCAATCAAGTAAATCTTTTCGGAAGTTTAGGGAAGTTGCTAAGGTATGCTTTCTCTACTTTTCCTTAATTGCTACTTGATTAAAAATGTTATAAGAACTATTTTTATTTGTTTAACAACACAGTGACTGGACACTGAAGAGTACAATCTTCTTTGATAGACATGCAGCTAAAAATGAACTATAGCACGATTATAGGTATCTCTAGCATCAGAATAGTTACTGTCTAATGAAATTCAACTCCCTGATCAGCCGTGTTTAATTTGTTACAGCTTATATTTTTTGTTGACAAATTTTCTGAGCTAGTTTTCAACATTGTGTTGCAATCACTTTCTGTGGAACACAAGTTGATTGTTTAATTAATGGGTCCTCTGTTGACATCTATTGTTATGGCAATTGACATTCTATAAACATCCTATCATAAAGATGAAGGTGATTGGTATCTTCAAAAGTAATAAAAAAATTCAAAAACTAAAGATTTGAGTTGAGGGGGCTAAAAAGGAAATAATTCATGTGTGGAGGGGAGACATTGGGCCCTTCAAGCTTAGTCAATTCATGTACATACTCCATCTCCAAGGAATAGCCCAGTTGACTTGGCCTCTTGCCTTGGAAGCAAGAGGTTAAGAGATTGATTCCCCTCACACCAACCTTGGAGGGGGAATTTCTTTAATTTGTGTTTGTGCAGGGGGTCTTGGGTATGTGGAAATCTTAACAAAGTTAAAAAAAAATCATGCGCTTACCATCTCCAACGGAATAGACCAATTTGCTTGGCCTCTTGCCATGGAAGCAAGAGGTCAAGAGATTAATTCCCCCTCTCACCAACCTTGGAGGGCCAACCTTGGAGGGGTAATTTCTTTAATTTGTGTTTGTGCCTGGGGTGGGGTGGGACTTGGGTATGTGAAAATCTTAAAAATTGAAAAAAGGAAAAAAATCCAGGTGCATACTCCATTTCCAAGGGAATAGCCCTGTTGTCTTGGCCTTGCCATGGAAGTAAGAGGTCAAGAGATCCACTCCCCCTCACACCAACCTTGGAGGTTGAATTTCTTTCATTTGTGTTTGTGCATGGGGTGGAGTTGGACTTGGGTGTGTGGAAATTAAAAAAAGAAAAGAAAATTCAACCGCATACTCTGGTGCCTCTTGCACTGCAATTTTAGCATAGTTAAATTGAAGTATCATTGATGTTTTTGTTATCATGAAACTGATTGACCTTTTTGTCAGGATGTTACTAAAAGAATTGGTAAGGGCATGCATGAATGGGCTGCCAAAGTTGATGAGTATGCACGAGGTTTGATTGGTCCAGTTGGAGCAACTCTCTTTGAAGAGCTTGGATTGTATTACATAGGCCCAGTTGATGGACACAACATCGAAGACGTAATTTCTGTTCTAAAAGAAGTGGCCTCTCTAGATTCAATGGGTCCTGTGTTGGTTCATGTTATAACAGAGGAAAACCGGAGAGCAGAAGATAGACAAAAGAGTGAAGTAATGGTGAAGCAGCAGGAAGGCATATTCTTCTTTGCATCTTTCTAACTTAAATTTGTTTCATTCAATTCATGACTTCATTGAGACTAGATATTTCACTGCTTCGCTCTGGCTTAAGATTTACTTAACACCTGTAATCTCCCTCTTTCTTTTTAATTATGCAGGTTCAAGTAACCCCAATTCTTTAATGTTAAGTAATCATTCTCAAACATATAGTGATTGCTTTGTTGAAGCTTTGGTTATGGAGGCAGAGAAAGACAAGGATATCGTGGTAGTCCATGCAGGAATGAACGTGGAGTCATCGCTTCAACTGTTTCAGAAAAAGTTTCCAGAGAAGTACTTTGATGTGGGAATGGCTGAGCAACATGCAGTCACATTTGCTGCTGGTTTGTCATGTGGGGGTTTGAAGCCATTTTGCATTGTTCCTTCGGCCTTTCTGCAGAGGGCCTATGATCAGGTTCACTCTCTCTCTCTCTCTCTCTCTCTCTCCTCTCTCTCTCTCTCTCTCTCTCAGCATATGCGTCTGTGCATGCACAGCATCTGGATTTTCATGATTACAATAGAAAATGTTTTAGTGAGTCACTTGAACGGTAGGGATATTTCAAGAGTACCATTTTAAGATAGTCTAGGTTACACTTCATGTATTTATTTGTAATGCAACGAAACAGTTTGAGGATGTGTTTTGCCTTATATAATATTAAATTAATATTGCGTTCTCTATCATGAAAAGAAATTTCATAATTTTTCCGGACTGTTTTCATTACGACCTCTCTAGGTGGTCACTGATGTAGATCAGCAGAGGCTTCCAGTGCGTTTTGTCGTTACAAGTGCTGGCCTGGTAGGATCTGATGGTCCCACACAGTGTGGGGCATTTGATATAACTTTCATGTCATGTTTGCCAAACATGATTGTCATGGCACCATCTGATGAGGTTGAGCTTGTGAACATGGTTGCCACAGCTTCCAGCATCAATGATCGGCCAGTTTGCTTTCGGTATCCAAGGGGTGCCGTTGTCAGGACAGAGTACCCTATATGCAGTGGAATTCCAATTGAGGTAATCACTTGGCGGCCTTCATTTACTTGTTCCTAATTATAACTTTTAAATTTATTTATTGTTGTATGGCTTAAGGAAGGTGTATCAATTATTACCATGGATAATTTTATGAGAATAGTCATTACATGTTCCTTTGCGTGTTACAACTTTATGGCATACTCTCCTATTTCTGTTTTCCTTCTATTAGTCGTCACTAATCATGTTCAAACTTTGCTTGTATTTGACTAGCACAGATTGGAAAAGGGAAAGTCCTTGTAGAGGGTAAAGATGTTGCTTTGCTTGGGTATGGGGCAATGGTTCAGAACTGCCTCAAAGCCCGGGCCCTTCTTTCAAAGCTTGGCATTGAGGTTACTGTGGCTGATGCAAGATTCTGCAAGCCCCTCGATATTAAGCTTCTCAGAGAGCTTTGTCAGAACCATGCCTTTCTGATCACAGTTGAGGAAGGCTCTATTGGAGGATTTGGATCTCACGTCTCACAATTTATTGCCCTTGATGGACTGCTTGACAGAGGAATTAAGGTGATATTTGCATTCGTGTCAATCCTTATTTATTTTCATTGACGGAGAGATGAGGTGCAGGGAGTTTGGATGGGCAATAGGTTGTAGTGTTGTAGCTGATGGCACCAGATCTCTCATTTTTACTGTTCCTGATATCCACACAATCATGTAGACAAATAACTTAGATGTATTTGATATATTTATCTCAACTATTTCTAATCTTCTGCTTGATAAATTTTTCCAGTGGCGACCAATTGTTTTACCAGACCAGTATGTTGAACATGCATCACCAACCGAACAGCTTTCTCTTGCGGGGCTGACAGGACATCACATTGCTGCAACAGCTTTAAGTTTGCTCGGTCGTACCCGCGAAGCCCTCCTGTTAATGTGCTAGAGACCTAATTTTTCTTTCCGGTATCAAAGAAGGAAACACTGACAGGTTAAGTTGCTTAACAGAAAGTATTACAGGGACAAAACAAGAACATATCTGAAGTCAAGAACCGAATTAGACCTGCTAATTTTTGGGCATCTGCCCCGGTAATTAATTCATATCATCTATTATCATCAATATTGTAAGTCGAAAGTAATTGTACAGCACTAACATGAATTTTAACAAGTGTTTGCCATGCTGTCCTCGGATATTTTCTTGCCTTGTTGAATTACAATGCATTAATGCATATTTCATACTGCAGTGTCATCGCTATAATCTTAAATATATTGTAAATAGAGTTGGAAATTGGGTGCTTCCGATTGAAACCACCGTGTCTTTACCCAGGAGGATGAGTAAGCTCGCCCTATTATGGCTCTTGCCTGAGGACATATGGTAAAGAACTATTAACAGGGACTTAAAACTAAGATTGCCGAAAATGATAATGGGAAATTAGTGACATTAAGCAGAAGAGATGTTACTTGCAGTGTCCATTAGTGACAGATGCAGCTGGCGAGCCAATTCAACAAAGATCACAAAGCATTTTGTAGGACAATTCAGCTGAGACATTGCAAGAATTGAAAAAGCTTGCTAGGCTGATAGACATGTACTGATGGGACTGGGCATCAACATCAGCATCGGCGTCGACAAGACAGCGAGATAGCTAGCTGCCTGAGATGGGAAAAAGAGAAGGGTTGGTATTAGGTAAGATCTTGACAGATCCCATTGCAAGTGCACCAACTGCTACTGTTACTTGCTACCCTGCAAAATTACGTCATTCCCGACTCAGTCTGCACCGTACGTTTGATAAAACCCAACACCACGACTTGCTTGTCATACGCGTTGATGTTGTCGTAACTGAACATCCAACAACACAACACCAAAAATTCCCATTCAGTGAATATCCTAAATTTTTCTGAATGTTTAAATAGTCAACTATCTGCGTCGCTTGTTCAAGAACAACTATCATGATAAGGTGTTCTTCATATACGACTATGTTGTTTGATGCATGTGATAAATAATAATAATAATAACTCACGTAAACACGAGCAAAACTCAGAGTTCCATATGTAATTCTGCTCGTGGGAATTTTAGCTCCAAGCATTTAACTCGATCCAGTCACATCCGGCCACATGTCCAGATCCCCTCTATTTATGGAGCCTCAGTCAGAATGAGAGAGAGGAGAGTGGGAGGGGAAATTGGGGTATGTGGGTAGCCTCGAAACCCGCCCAGTTTTCGAACGAACGCTTCGTCTCTCTTAGCCTCAACCCCTCGACTTCTTCCCCTATTTCCCTCTGACACTTAAGTTTAAATCTGCGGGAGACTTGCTACTACGGCGCAGGAGACTTCTTCATTTTCTTTTCAGTGTCTTCCTTCTTTTTTATTTTTCTTCAGGTGCTTTTCCGTTGTTTGTCAGCATTCTAATGCATTACAAATTCTGTGTGTTATGCATGGAATTACAATTCCGTAACTAACAAGAAGAGATTTTGCTCATGATACACTGCATATGCTTGTGGAAGTCGAGCACATTTTCAATTCTATCAGATGCTGAAAAGGGGTTTCAAGAATCAGGACTTTTAGAAAGAAAAAAGAAATAAAAATTCATTGGCTTACAGGAACTATGTGTTTGGATGGTTCTGCATGTTTGGTATTGTTATTATTATTAACTAATAAATAATCAGTCACGTGCATCCCATTCTTCTGGTGTTTCTCTATAATTTTCCATTCATGGACCTTTCAAAATTCGTAGAGAACAACTTACATAATATGTAGTAATGGGGTTACTGGATCTCAAAATACTTATATAATTTCCATGGTCTGTTACATCAGCAATGGAAAAAGGCAAAACTCCATTTGAGGGGATAATCAAGGACTTCAAAGGAAGAGCAGCTTGCTACAAGCAAGACTGGATAGACGCAATTTGTACCGGCTTTAGGTACATTCTCGATTGTTTTGCTCGCATCAAATTACAAGACCGTAAACTAATAACATGTTTGTTTCAATGGAATATATATAGCATTTAACTTATAATCCGTTTCAGGATATTGGCTCCAACTACTTATATCTTCTTTGCCTCTGCTCTACCTGTAATTGCCTTTGGAAAACAACTGAGCACGGATACAGGTACATCGTCTCTTTTCTCCTTACAAAGTTACAGTAATCTTCACTAATAAGAGAAATTAAACTCGTTTATGCTGAATGTTGAGAATGACCCTCAAGTTATTTTTCTTTTGATGTTAGATGGAGCCCTCAGCACCGTAGAAACATTGGCTTCTACTGCTATTTGTGGAATAATCCACTCAATTTTTGGTGGCCAGCCATTGTTGATATTAGGAGTTGCAGAACCAACAGTTATAATGTACACTTATTTGTACGATTTCAGCAAAAAGAGGGCGGGGCTGGGGCAGCATCTGTTTTTAGCTTGGGCTGGATGGTGAGGCAATCACTATCATTCCTGTTTTCTAGGTTGTTTAATGTTGTGTATAGCCTTTTGTGTTGGAAGATTGTTTTTAATACATGTTCCAATTATTTGTTCGGACAGGGTTTGTGTATGGACGGCAATCATGCTTTTTCTTCTAGCAATATTCAATGCAAGCAACATCATTTCTAGATTTACTAGAATAGCCGGGGAACTCTTTAGCATGCTGATAGCTGTTCTTTTTATCCAAGAGGCTGTAAAGGTACTGGTTTATCTGTGCATGATAAACAAACTGAAGATAATTCAGCAAAATAAATCGAATATTGCGGTTAAATCTTTTGATATGTGAATCATAGGGAATGGTTAGTGAATTTGAGATTCCAAAAGCCGAAGATCCTAATCTGGAGCAGTATCACTTTGAATGGTTGTATGCAAATGGGTTGCTTGCTGTCATTTTCTCATTTGGCGTACTATTCACATCCCTTATAAGCAGACGAGCAAGATCCTGGCGTTATGGCACAGGTGAGTGACTAATATGACTTTACTCTTTGGCGTTATGGCACACGAGCAAGATATTGTTGTAAGATCTAATTTACTCTTTTCTTCTTCACTTCGATGGAATTGATTTACAGGGTGGCTCCGAAGTTTTATTGCAGACTATGGTGTTCCCCTTATGGTCTTAGTGTGGACAGCATTATCTTACAGTGTACCTAGCAAGCTGCCTTCAGATATTCCCAGGAGGTTGCTTTGTCCACTTCTTTGGGAATCCGCGTCATTGTACCATTGGACAGTAATCACGGTATTGATTCTCCGATGTCTTAATTGTTGTTGTATTATTTTTAGAAGATTTCATAAGCATATTTTCATGCACTGAAAATGTAGGATATGCCCAAGGTCCCAATAGCATACATCTTTGCAGCGATTATACCGGCCGTGATGATAGCAGGTCTATATTTTTTCGACCACAGTGTAGCTTCGCAAATGGCACAGCAGAAGGAATTTAATCTCAGAAACCCATCTGCATATCATTACGATGTCTTGTTGCTTGGAATCATGGTACAAATAAGATATACATCTTTAATGGTTTGATTTTCAAGTTTGTTTTCTTGCCCAAATCAATATTTGGTATAGGATTTAGTCTCAATATGCTGCTTATTTTGTATTGTTCAGACTTTGATTTGTGGGTTTCTTGGACTCCCTCCTTCAAATGGCGTCCTTCCTCAATCCCCCATGCACACCAAGAGTCTTGCAGTTCTCAAGAAGCAGGTGGGGTGCAACTCTTGAGAGAAATTGTCTTTCCAATATCGGTATCAAAGCATAATCAATTTACTATTCGATTCAAAGATAACATTTTTGTGATTTGTAGCAAATGCGGAAGAAAATGGTGAAGAGTGCCAAGGAAGGCTTAAAACAACATGTAAGCAACTCAGAATTATATGGAAGAATGCAAGCCGTCTTTATAGAAATGGATAATTCTCCAACTAAATCAGAACCAGATTTGATGCGGAATTCTTCAGTACCTAAAGAGCTGGAAGACTTGAAGGAGGTTGTGATGAATGCTGATGATGGAGGGGACGCAAAGGGAAAATTTGATCCTGAAAAAGACATTGACGAATACTTACCTGTTAGAGTCAAAGAACAAAGAGTGAGCAATGCATTACAGTCATTACTTGTGGCTATTTCAATGATTGCTCTGCCCATTATCAATATGGTACCTACCTCAGTTCTTTGGGGTTACTTTGCCTACATGGCTATTGACAGTCTACGAGGGAATCAGTTCTGGGAAAGGTTATTGCTTCTCTTTATCACTCCTCGCCGACGTTACAAGTAAGTCATGCACCTTGAAGTAAACAGATCCGGTAGAACACGGGATGATGTTTTCATATTTGAATTGGTTGAGGACAGCACATGATATCTCACTATTCATTTTAGTGTGTGCAAATTCTAGTGTCATCGACATTTTTAATTTTCACTGTTTGAATGATTTTTGGCAGGGTCCTGGAAGGTGCTCATGCATCATTTGTGGAGTCGGTACCTTTCAAGACAATTGCCATGTTTACCATCTTCCAGATCTTGTATTTTCTAGTTTGCTTTGGGATAACATGGATACCTATAGGTGGGGTATTGTTCCCTGTACCATTCTTCCTCCTCATTGGCATAAGACAGCACCTCCTCCCCAAGATGTTCAATCCTAATCATCTGCAGGAACTGGATGCTTCTGGGTACGAAGAAATTGCTGGTGCTCCACGGCAAAGGGTATGTTTCCGTTCCTTCCATCAATGTACCGAAGAGTATTACGCTCTAGCATTGTTATCCAGGATGATACGAGTTCATAACGTTTAGGTTCACGAAGAACATGCAAACAATATAAAAACATAATATGATTCCTGAAAGGTCTACTAGAGAAATATTTCAGTTCCAATTACTTGGGCTGGTTGTGATTGCAGTGTCGTTAATTTTAGTTCTTCGTTTTTTCTGCTTGTTTTCTCGCAAGTCTTACGATTGTGACAGACACGATAATCTTGTGTGCAGGAAATAGAAACACCTGAAAGTGGGAGAGATGAGACTGATGATGAATTCTATGATGCTGAGATCTTGGATGAACTGACAACCCACAGAGGCGAATTGAAGCTCAGATCTGTAGGCCATAAAGAAGACAGGCTTTATCAGGTGAGAGTAATATTCCATCTCCTTTTGGTGCCGTAACAAATGATTTCATCAACGGTTTCTACTTCATTTATACTCAAGCTAGAATATGCATCGTTTCCAGGGACAACAACGAGACCCACAATGATGATCAGTAAATAATCAACTCACTATGCATAGAACAGTGATTCCAGTCGTGTCTGATCAAAGAAATGACGTGATCATCAGAAGAATGTTGAACAATGCATCTTGTATAATCAGTCAAATTTTCGAGATTAAGGGGAAACAAAAGAAGATCAACGAAGATTAATACTGTGCTAGGGTAGGAGAAAGAAATAGAGCAAACCATTTTCATTTTTTTCTTCAACATTTTCTTAAGTAGGGAACTTAGAACAGCAAGCTTTAGCTGCCCTTTGAGCATTTGCTCTTGTATTTTGCTGCCGATTCGAGAAGCAAGAAATGGAATGAGGTTGTGGGAAGTGGGTTTGGGAAAAAATGAAGACAACTTAGGGGATTCAGACACGGTTAGTGTGTTGTTTCAAAGCAAAGCAGTTTCTGGCTGTAATTAGATTTTCTCTCGAAAATTAAGCAATTTTTCTTTCTAGCCAAACATTAGGTGACCAATTGAATTATATGTTAATAATAATAACTTCCATGTTCTAATTCTTGAGGTTATATCTCTTCAGTGTCTTTCTTCTTTCGAGTCCAAAAGGGGAAGAAGGAAAAGTTTTGTTAATGAATTTAGCACGAACTTACCCTAGAACTTGAAGAGCTAAAGGGAACCGTTTGATGGTTGGCTATTTCGTCCTGCAATTGAAAGATCTCTTTATATCAGTTGTTGCTTTATTGATACAAAATATTCTGGTAAAAAAGAAGATCATCTCCATCATGTCTATTTTCAACAAGTTCATCCCTTTGCATTAACAATTTCCTGAAGTGAACCCAAATTATATGATGAAATCGACAGGAATAAATAAAAAAAAGATAGAAAGAATGGAAGCCCCTTTATGATCCACCATGAGTCTCAGATGCATTAGCTGAACTGCTTGAATCCTCGGCCATTTGGTTTCTTGAATTTTCATGTGCAGAGCCGCTGACGAGAAATAGATGATGACCATCTCTGATAAGTTCTACACCATCAATTTCAGCTCCTTCCTTGGTTAGAATTTTGGTCGGAGAGAAGCTAGAAAATCTTGGTTAGTCCATCGCTCTAGGAAGATGACTTCTCAAATTTCGGAAGCTAGAAAATCTGCCGGCGGATGTAATAGGTTCTTTCTCGAAAGGCTCCTTCTCAACTACATAGAATCCAAATGTTACTCTGTCAATGTATCATTCTAAAATGCTTGACTCAAGGAATATTATAAGAAATTATGCACAGGAAAATAAATGCATATTCACCAGTGTTTTTAGTTGACATTATACCAAACAGAGAATTGTGAAAAGTGCTCGGTCTTCGCCGCCTATGACTATTGGACCAGTTTATGTCAGGGAGGACTTCAGTGTTATATGGAAGTAGTGAAGGTTCACTCCTATACTTCACAATGGGCTTTCCAGGATATGGCATTTGCTGCTGCTGTTTCGGTATACTGAAACATGGCAGTTTCTTATTCTCTTGATTAGTCATCAACAAAGTTTTTTATGTCTTCTTTGCCCTGATGATCCGACAAAGCCCTTGGTGTCCAACCATGGACATCTGGCCAATCAATGTCAGCTCCTTGATCTATAAGGAACTTTACTATTTTGATATTTTCTTCACTGATTGCTGTATGAAGTGGATTAGTTCCATTGCTTGTGAGCCCTGTTACATCTCCTCCATAACGTACAATGTCCTTGAGTAAATCTAAGTTGGTTTTTCTCAATTGCAGTGCATGCAAATTGACCAACATCACCAGATGATATCACTGTGCCATTTTCTGCTAGAAGTTTAACCACAGATTCATGCTTTCCCAGTAATGCTTTCCACAGGGGAACACTTCCTCCTGAATCTGTAAAAAGAAGTAATAAAGATTAGGTATACATGCTGACATTCATGTAGGCTAGTAGTAAATCACCGGATGATACCTTTAATGTTGGGATCTGCTCCAAACTCCAGAAGTAAAACCACAGAATGCTCGTACCCTTTAGATGCTGCAATATGCTGTTGTATAGACAACCGAAGTGATCTCAAAGCATTGAAATAAAATATATAAATTTTGAGACAAATTAAAACCTCTGACATGGACGAAACAAGATTTTCATTTGCATATCAGTGCTGTTCGCCCATTGTTGTCCAGTTCATTAGAATCTGAACCCCGCCTCAGCAACAGATGCAACAAAAGATCATCTCCTCTGATTGCAGCAAAGGATAGACTAAGAGGCAAGTCCATTCTGCACCGAGACAACTTTTGCTCTGTATCTGTCATAATTCCTTCCATCATTGAATCCTCCTTGCCTTTCAAATGCTGCATCAAGCATCAATATAGAGTATAAAATGAAACAAAATGATCTTCCATCAATATCATACCTATTAACTTTATCATGAAGAAAGAATAAATACATATAATTAGCTATTTGAATCAATGTATTGGTGTCGAAACTACAAAACACATACTTGAAAATGACAATTGTTCATGATTATTGTCCTATCTCCAACATTTGCCCGAACAAGGTTTAAAAAAGCAGTGCGGTTCAGACGAAGCAGCTGACTCAACCGTCTGGTGCGCGAGACTGTGAATAATATGTAGCTCATCTAAACACACAACACACTACAAGCTACACCAACAACACTCTCCTGTGCTATCGCCTCACCATCAAAAACCTGTGCATACAACCATTGGAAACAGTATTCACATAATCAAGGCCAACCGGATATCATATTATCTTTTCAAAGACAATAATGACTGACCCCTATATCAGACTAGAGGGAAGTTATCAAAGTGGATTTATATACATTACCATACAAACTGTTTACTAATCACACCCTTTCGTGTGATAAAAACCACACCAGCTTCCTGTTATATAGACTTCAACCTCATAGGACCCACTGTGTAATTGAATGCAACTAACACAGCACATCAAAAGATGGGGCAATATACAACACACACTCTGTGGGACGGAACAAAGAGGGATGAATTTGATTCATTACGCATACGCGCCAACTCCAGCTGACCCATATATACGAGTTACCGTGTGGTGCATCTGCTTCTGCGAAATTACACGTTCGTCTGGGAGGAAAACACTAGCATTTACATCTCTGTTACCATTCAAAAATCCAAAATCAGCGCATTACCGGTTAAACGAAGACATCCAAATTACAAACTATGAAGTGACACATGTCGTTGTGCATCATTGAGTGCATATCATTGTGCATTGCTACCAGCATGGATAACTGTACAAGTCTTCTTGACTACTCCACGGACAACAAGTACACCACCTGATCACCGAGTGATAGACAATCAGAACTAGAATAGAGCCTGACAAATGCTTGATTGAATGGCTTTAGGAAGGGATTCAATGGTCTCTTGCTGCTGCAGCCCTTCTGAATCAGTTCGGGTTTATCTGACTGACCTACAAAATACCACAACATGAGTAGCATTTGACTTCTGCAAGATAAATCATGCCATCCATTTGCACTTTTTAGCCCTCGAACATGGGTAATTGGTTCCTCGTGCAAAACTGTAGAGGACAGCTCGGATAGTATCCATCTAAAATAAACACAATTAAAGTTCATCGATACATCTAGTAATTAATTCACTCAAAACCATTGTACAGTGAACACAAAGCTAAGTAGTCAAAGAATACTACCTAGTATGTGAGTAACTGAAACAATTACCTCACAAAATGAATTATACCCAGAGTAGCTCATATTGTTCACACAAGAAAAGATGACCAGTCAATCCTGGATTAAGAACATAAATTAAGATGATACGAATATCACTCTCTCTTGTATCAGTAGGATGAACACACTATCACATAGCCAGTAGTTAATATTATCGTAGATAATGTGGATATGGAGAACTAGTAAATTGAAGTACACATACCGACAACCTCACAAGCGCCACACGCTCGGTTGATGTTTGGTAAGTATCATCCATAAGCACTGCCCCCTAATCCATGTTTTGCTCAACATAGCTCATCCATAACGCTCAGACAGAAGATAGAAGAAAGTGCGAGAGCAGCACACATCAACTTGCAGGACAAAGCACGCAGAGTTGACCTACCAAATACCTACAAGCCTACAGGGCCCACATGTTCTATGGCTTAAATAGAAATATAATTTTGTTTCTGCAGTTTCTGTATCGGGTGGGCGGGGTGGACTCAAGCATAGCGGAAACTCGCTTGAGCATACACGAACATCCTGTACGTAGCTGCTAGCTCTGTCCTCTCCTCTCACACCTAGACATGAAAGAAGAAAAATATTCCAGATTATAAAACACAAGTGTGGAACCCATAAGTAAGAAAAAACAATCTCAAGTGTTTACCTGGCAAAAAGTCTACTGACTCTTCGGAGACGCCATAGATGAAGCATACTGAAGTAACCGTAAGACCGAAGTGCAGTGGGCAATATTTTCGGTGCAGCTTCAGCAGGGATAACAGAGATGGCGGTTATCATCAATGAGAAGACTAATTTGCTTATGTCGTGTGTAATATGATGAAAATAGTTAAAATATATTTACATATTTGAATCCAAGGTCGCGGGGGCCGAGATGTGCCTACTGACCATGCTAGTGCGGTGGTGTGGTTTGTGCGGTGACTCATGCGTGTGCGGTCCCAGTTTGTGAACACTGTGACCATTCACCACCACATGACCCCCGTAGATCTCGGAGCAGATTGGGAGGGTCAAATAACTGGCATGCACCTGGGTAGAGGCTAATGCACGATTTGTTACCGACTGGGTACAGAAACGATCTGTCGATGGTCTGCTTGAAAGATCGAATTAAAGAACAAAAGTGGAGTCCCTTCGTACGAGAAGACTTAGCGACTTGAACATTCGGAATGAGAGAGCAAATCAGATATCATCGTATACAAACCATCTGCCAAAGCGAGCGTAGCGAGCGGAGCAAAAAGGAAACACATTGGTCGTCTTTATTTACCGTCCTACTTACAGCAATCCAAGTGAAGCAACTTGTTCGCAGCTCCAGCACACTAAAGCCGTCCTCAAAACGCCATTCTCTGTCGAATATACGTTTCATCTTATTTGCAGGGGGGGGGGGGGGAAAACCCTTAAGTTGTTTACCACGCTCTTAAAAAAAATACTTTGTTTTTGACGCGTACGTATTTGATTGAATCGAGTGTAAACAGGGCTTAGATATGATGATCTGTACGACCCGTACTATGACTTGGACATAAAGGAGGCGCTCAATCGGTTGCCGAGAGAGATCATCGACGCCCGTAACCAGCGTCTCAAGCGCGCCATGGACCTCTCCATGAAGCACGAGTACCTTCCAGAAGATCTTCAGGTGAACCTTAATCTTAGATTAGGGGTTTGCTAAACACATCTTGAAGAATTGGTATTATACTAATTTCGCATCATATGATCATGGAGCAATTTTCCTCTTGTCATCGAACGAAACATTATGTTCACTTAATCATTAAACAACTTCTTTTTTCCACCAAAATTTAATAATAATTTTTTTTATTGTATTTGATAAGATCTTAAACACTTTCGCAGCGTTGGTGTTGTGATAGCTTCTAGGTTGTGGTAATTTGTATATGACTTGATTGTGATATTATGATTAAATGTGTACTAATCAATATTGGTGGGTTTATTAAATAGTTGATTTATATAATAGTATCTGATATTTTGACACATAAAAACCCTCAGGTATGACGTTTCACATGAGATACTCTTTTCATTATCTTCTACACTTTTTCAGGCTACTGCCACACGCCTATTTAGAAGCTACCATTTCAGGATATGGTCTGGGTGTGTCGTGCTGTAAGTCTGTTTTACAGTCAATTAACCAAGTGACACAGGCCAACAATGACAAAAATGCATTCCATTTTCAGAATCACACTAGAACAAATTGAACGTTGATATGAAGATATTCAATTGTTGTGTGTATTCCTTTTAAATAATGGAAATATATTTATTCTCAGTCTTCTTGTTATCCGTCTGTATTGGAATGTGATAGATGGATCACCTTTTGTTTGCCAACACAATGCATCATGATGCCAAGGACTCAAAAAGGCTGACCATGACATTAATGACTGCCAATTAATATTTTATAACAATCATCTGCTCATTGTTGTCTTTTCTGTATAAACAGACCAAACATAAATTATGCCTCGAGTAATTTTATATCTTTATGTTATAATAAATGTATTTGCAAAATTAAACGATTTTCTTTGTCAGATGACAATATTTTTCTGACAATTATATAATTCTTAAATTCTTCCTTAGATCATCAGTTTTTTCCATATCTCCATCCACTCTCCTTACTAATACTCATAAAGCAGCCTCGACCATCACAAGATTGTTTTTCTTAAAGATGCACATAATGGACTTTTCCCCACTCAAGGTTTTAGCAATGGTTCTACATTAGTTACATAGATATTTATTTATTTCCATCATTAGCTGATAACAGAGAATAGTATTGTACACTATGATTGTGACTCCAAAGTGCACGTTAACCTATTCTTTTTTGGAAGCACAGTGTGAATCATACGTACATA